>JABFEB020000039.1:9420870-9431888 GCA_019775895.2 Stomatorhinus ivindoensis
TAGGAAATACTACTACTGCTGTATATTTAAAAACCCGCGAAGTCGTGAATCCGCGATAAGTGAACCGCGAAGTAGCGAGGGATCACTGTACTACCACTAATGATGCATAGATTTTGGCTAGTAGGATTAATACAAAAGTTGAATTTAAAGCTTTCTTAAAGTTCAGAAAGACTGAATGTAAGGAATGAAACCTCCTACAAGTGCAAGTTGTTATACATATGGGGGGAGGTCTTCCTCAGATCCAGCTCCCAATTCACCCAGGAGACCCTATAAAACTCCCTAGAAGGCAATTAGTTCAACCAGGGCCTCTTTTCATTAACCGGACGAGTCAAAGGTATGCTGCTGGCAATGACAAGAGAACAACCAAACCTAATCCTGTGCCGCTATTGTACTTCATCCTTCACCCTTAACTCCAAGCTAACCTGAGCCACAAGCAAACACGAGCTAGAAGCGAGCACGACTAACCTCTAAATGCCTGCTAGCTTGTCTAAGGCCTATAGGAATCACAGCTAGATCAAGTCAGCCTAGGGTCTGGTCTCAGGACCAGAAGGAAAGCAGCTGTTCTTGCGAGCAGTAAAATAATATTGTTTTACGGCCGAGGGACCAGCAGCACTGACAAGAAGATACCTACTTCAGGCCGTCACCAACGTCACCCCTCAGGCACAGAGGACTTCCACATATAGGAGGGGAGGGGTGCAGGAGTTAGCTTTCATTGCTATGCAGTAGCCATGGCAGCCAGCCCGGTATTACAGAAAGCTAGGTTTGTAGGACAAACCCCCCCGTGAATAAGAGTTAGACGTGGCAAAGGGTCTTATGGGGAAGACTTTTGTCAGGCATCCAGCGGGAAACACCATCTTTAATATTTCGACCAAACAAGACAGCTCAATAAGACATCGGTTACGTTGCTCTGACCAGCAGAGAGTCCTTTAACAGAACGACTTTTATTACACGCCACCTCCTGCGAGGCCTTCATCCAAGTGCCTTTTACGTCAAGTCCTCCCCAAAATTTGCCCAAGTGACCCTATAAAACCCCTAATAAGGCAATTAGTCCTAGCAGGGACATCTGGGTTCCATTAACTGGGTTACCTGTAGGCATGCAGCTGGTGATCCCCCACCATGGTAATGCTAGCCATCCGTACCCCACCCTGCCCCATTAGCTTACCCCCTGCCAGCTCGCAGAACATACTTAACATGTGTTATTTTAACTTTACTGACTGAGAAGAAGGGAAAAAAAAACACTAATTAAAGCTAATTGTGAGAAAGAACAAAGGTGACATCGAGTGCGAGTTTGGATTAAGTTTCTTTAAAAAAAATCTTCTATTTGTATGTGACAAAGACAGATTCATCAGATTCAGATCTTTGGGTTAGTGTACTGTGAAGCAGCGCAATATAAAAGTACTCATTAGCTGGGTAATTCATTAAGTCTTTCATAATTATTATTTTCAGCTGCATTACTGCTATAGAAATGATCCATGGTACTTGAAAAGATATTTGCTCATACATCCCTGCTTCCACGCAGTCATACACACATAACAAATTGGCTCAGTCTCATCAATAATGTCTAGTGCAGTTTTACATTTGGTGGAATTTAGGTTTAGGTGGGTGTACTTTCTGTATAAGTTTGAAGAATTAATAACTTATGAATTTGTCCCCTGTTTAACCCGTTTAACATTTTGAAACCTTAGTCACCTAGTTCTCTTTTGGAGGTCATTCTTCATGTTGCGATCATTTATGACTGGAGCTGTACCTGTATCTGATTCAGATTTTTTTCAGTTGAATCAGATTTGGCTGTTGAATATGAATATTTGGGGTCCTCAGATAGTAGGAGTCAAACACACACCTTCATTTAAATAAAAGGTAATGCTTTACATTAACTGCACTTTCATTATGCTTTTATATTGCATTCATTAAACATTCAGTGCACCTTCATACTGCATTCATAATGTATTCATAGAACATTCATAAGTAGCATGCAAGTACACCATAACATCCTAACATCCTCAACGATCTTTGCATGCTTGGCATTGAGAAACACCTCAGGTCTCTGAGCCAGTCATGTAACTGAAAACTGTGTATAACACATAGCTGATTGCACACAATATTTCTGTAAGTAATTTAAACTTAGTTGGAACACTGCTTTGTCACTGACCTGAGCCGCTCACACCTGTGATATTTTCTGGTAAGCTGACCCTAACTAGCCGGACCAGTGGGTCAGCCCTCTCATCACTACTGCCCAGATCATTGGTTAATGTGAGTTTTTTTTTTAGCAAAATATTTTTACGATTGCCCTTATTTATAATTCCTCATTGAAATTTCATCCCTCTTGTAACCTTTCCTCTGTTTCATCTTGTAATGCACACTCTTGGACTCACAGTTGAAATACAGGGACTCCGACTGAATGTTTGAACCATTAACTTTCAGGCAGCAGCCCTAGTGGAGAACTGTATGTAGTTATGTTTAACATTCATTCATCAGATTTCCTTATTAGTTCATCCTGTGCAGGGTACGAGCGAGTCTGGAGCTTATAGCAGGAAGCATGGGGTTTGACACAAGCTGTCTGGGTTGCCAGTCCCTCACATGGCATCCACACACACATCAAATGCTATTTATAAACACTAGGGCCTCATTTATCAAAATTTGCTATTAATTTCTATCCATCCATCCATCTGTCCGTCCATCCATCCATCCATCCATCCGTCCATCCATCCATCCGTCCATCCATCCATCCGTCCATCCATCCATCCGTCCCTCCATCCATCCATCCATCCATCCATCCATCATCCATCCATCTGTTTTCTGTACCTACTTGTCCTGCATAGGCATGAAAAGAAAACAAAATGCATACACAGACATAAGAATAGGATTTATCAAACCTTGTGTTCGCTCATTTCCCACCGTAAATAAAAGCATGTGCACAACTTCAAAATCCTGTGCAGTAGACGCCCACAGATAATCATACATGGTCAATACAAATGAACTGCATGCTCATAAAACATGCAAATCAAGCCTTTCTGGTTGCAAAGTCCAGCGATAGGGACTGTAAACAAAGACCAAGACAAGGAACGTTGAACAGTGTGAGGTAGAGGCATGACAAAATGTTCTGTTACATAACATTATGTTATATAATGTTATGTTATATTTGGGAGCCTAAGCACATTTATCACGAACAAGAAAATGTATTGATGTACATTTTCTAACAATATATTTATCATAGATGTGTATATTGTACTGCTTTTTCTAGCAAGTTTTATAGAAGGCCTGTAGTATGGTGGGTGTTCAGTGTCAATAAAGTACAAATTTTTGAAACACGTTAATCAAATGATAACCATTTACAATCACACAGTGAAGTAACAGACACGTTGCACATTCAGAAAACACATGTAAAACAAAAAACTCACACTCACAACACAATGAAAGTGAGCCGCAAAACAATGGAAGTTTCTGGGGGACAATGAAATACAACGGACCTTTAGGGCTGGCTGGTATATTTTGAAAACAAGACAAAGAATAACAGAGAACCTTTTATATTGATATACTGAAGTTAGGGCTCTGTTAAAGATTTTGGATATAGACCAATAATATTCCTTCTTGGTTGCAAGCAATGCAAGATCTTCAGGTGTGATGTTTTACAGAATTCACAGTTAAAATCGAACCATTCACTTAGCAGCCCAGGAGATTTCATGGAGGGGTAAGGCGAGGAATCATTGTTATAATCCCTTGAGGTGTTGATTTAAAACTGAACATTTAGCACACTTCATATACTTTAGTGTATCGCGAATCTACCTAAAATCCCCATATATTGTTTTTGCTCCATGTCACTTAGCCCTATGGACCATAGAGAGGAAGTGAGAGTCATGCAGTTTCACTGAAGTTACCAAGTGAGTGTGTTTCTGTTGTTAGCTGACTATGAATATGTTTGCATTTCATAACCTGATGAAGACCTTTTTGTATGTTTTTAATGATCTGATTACAGAGTTAGTCATGTCATCAGGTAATTATGTAATCGGGATGATTACAAATTTTGAGTCCTTGTTATGATACATATACTCAATGTCCAACCAGTGAAAGAAACAACTTGCTGCACCCAGGGCCACTGTGACTATAACTACTGGGTATAAACACATTGGTGAGTTGACATGTATGTGGCGTCTGTAATAGGGGATGCGCTATTATGTGCGAGTTGTGCAAGAACATTCGGGAGATACTGATGCGAAACTCAACAAACAAATGATAATGTTAACGTCGACATCACAGATGACTTGCACATCAGTAGAATCAAATGGCGATTGACAAAAGAAGCTTAATTTGCACTCATCTTATTATCTGTACCTCCTGCTGTATGTGTTACTGTTGTGCATTTGATAAGTAAACTTTGATTTGAGGTGCTCTTATTGTAGTGTTAGTGCGGGCGATTGCTTGATTACATTATAGGAAAACTAGACATCACTGCAAATTTTTTTTCCCTTCTCCTGTTTGCACACAGCGAAGTGAAACGTGCAGTTAATGTGAAACAAAATGCAAAGACGGTACATGTGCATCAATCAGTTGTAACATTGAAACCTCTGACAGGTGAAGTGATTAACATTAATTATCTCATTACAATGGTATCTATCAAGTTGTCAAAGGTGCCATTATATATTAGGCAAGTGAACAGAAGGTGAATCTACGACCTACTACGGAGGTCTACTACTAATTTATTAGATTCTGCCAGATACCGAATCCAAAGTTCATGATTCTGCCAAATCCAGTTACTGTGTGTAATGTATTATGAATTATGATCATAGACAGTGTTCATTGTGGTTATTACTTTTATTAGCCTATAGGCCTAATATGACAAAAGCCAACATAGCTTTTAACTTGTTCATTCAAACTCCATATATTAGCTAATCAACTGACAGTTACGTAGCCTTCAAAATGGGCAAATATTAACAGAACGTATTGGTACAAAAAAAAACAAAAATGTCACAAAACAATTCAGGCACATCCCTTCTTATCAGTAGCAAAAACACCATTATGTAGTGGGGTCAGCACCTCCAAATTTGAGGTCATGGTTCTTAACTGGAAAAGTGGACTGCCCTCTCCTGGTGGTGGATGAGTTAATGCATCAAGCGGAGGAGTTTTAAGTATCTTGTGGTCTTATTTATTTGTGAGTATAGAAGGGAGCAGGAGATCGACAGGTGGATTGGTTCAGCGCTGGGAGTAATGCGGATGCTGTAGACCAGACGGTCTCTGTTCCTACCCTCGCGAGCTTTGGGTGACCAAAGGGGTAAGATTGCTGATGCAAGTAGCACAAATGAGTTTTCACATAGTGTCTGGGCTCAGCCTTAGAGATAGGGGCCAGAGCTCAGACACTCAGGAGGCCAATTGAGGTGGTGCAGGCATCTGTGATGTCCAACCAGGAGGAGACTCAGGGGCAGACCCAGGACACGCTGGAGAGATGATAACTTTCAGCCGGCCTGGGAACGCCGGGTGGTTGGAGGTGGTGGAGGTGGCTGGTAAGAGGGAAGGTCTGGGCATCTCTGCTCAGGCTGCTGCCCCTGCAACCCAGTGGCAGACAATGGATGGAAAAACTCTTAACTCTAGGCTGTATTTATATGCTGATTCATGCATGTATAGTCTGACGCCTCATTTAAAGCACCTAGTGACAATCACAGATATTTTCAATTATTGGGTAGCAAATTGAACTATTAAAGGGAAATACATAGTGTTTGGCTTTAACAAATACAGAATCCCAGTAGAATAAACTAAATGAAATGAATACAGGAATAATTATTAATATTTAAAATACATTTTTACAGGCACATTTTTGCATTTGCTGTTTGTCAGGTGAAAGTGCAGGTTGCTGGTATGAATTGTTGGCTTGTACGCAGTGAGGCACCAGTTCTTCTAGATTTCTAAAGCCTTTGAGGTCTTGCAAAGTCTTCAGGCTGTAGTAAATCTATGCGAACACAAGGGAGAAAGTGCAATTTCCACATACACTGGAGTGGGAGAAGAATCAAATCCACAGTCCTAGATGATGGTGAAGAAGCGCCTGATCACAGAGATCAGCTGAACTGCTACCTTATAGGCATGGTATAATAAAGCAGTAGTCAAGGTGACATCTTAAATAATGATGTGTGTGTCAAAGATGTTATGTCTGCTGTTTGATTTTGTATATGCATGTGGTCAGATAATACTTGGTAAAATTAACAAGGAGGCTATTAATACAGTACATTATATTATAGCAGAACCTCTCAATCAGCAAATAATAAAGCAGTGATTCCCAGCTCCAGTCGGGGGGACCCACTGTTTCCGGCAAACTCTGCACCTCTGCTGTAGACCAAAATCATCCTTTGCTGCCATGTTTGTCAAATATTAGTTGTTACTTTTAATTTCTTTCACGGCACAGTTTTGCATAAATAAAAAAAAAAAAAATTACAAAAAAATAAAATACACAATCTGTACAGCCAATCCGATCCATGCCTTCCAAGTTTGGTTCACGGGTAGTGTACATGTGCACTTGCGTCATTAATGTCATGTCTGTGTTCCATACCCAGGCGTGTTTAGCGATCACACTAGATATGCACCGTGACCGAGTCTGAGTAACCATGCTCTGACCTGCCTCTTCTAACAGCCACGGTATGGAGCATCAACAAGGTGGACTTTAGGGGTCATGTGTGCTTGGTCACAATGCGGATCGTCTAGTGTGAACACGCCCTAAGATCCAGGAGCAGCATAGTCCTGATCTATAGCTTGTGCAGTTGAAATAGTTTATTTTAGTACAACTTAGTTATAGATATATTACTTACTCACCGGTGGGTTGTCTCATTAAATTCTGTATAATTTGTATCAGTAAACCTATGCATTTACCAAAATACTAATAGGTCTGATCCAGTGCAGGGTCTGTCTCCTGTAGATTATCCCACATCATACAAGGCATAGGACAGATGAGCACTTTGGATGAGGTGCCCTGGCAATTTAATAGAAAGTTTAAGCAACCAGTTCATGCAACTGCAAGTCTTTGGACTGTGGGAGGAAACTGGAGTATCCAGAGGTACCTGCACGACACGAGAGGGCATGCAAACTCCACACACACAGCGGTGGTGGGATTAGAGCCCCCCGTCTTGAAGCAACATTGCTATCCGCTAAATACGAAACTTTAAGAAAATGGTAAATCTACATGTAGGCTACTGCAATCGCTGTTTTAACAATAAAGACATTTTAAATCCTTAATTATACTTCTGTGGGAATAAAAAAAAAAAATTAACTGAATAACAGCATGATTAAAATATTGGTCGAGCTATGTATTTTTTATGTTTAAAGGGCACACAAATTTAGCTAGATAAGGAAATGCCAAACTGAGTACAATATCAGATTAGGAGGCCATGACATTTGTGAAAAAAGGAAATGGATCAAAGACAAGGAAAGATTTCATAAAATGGGGAATATTTTCTTTGAGCAGATATTAATCTCATTGGGTCTCTGAGTGTGGTAATGCATACAAAGATTGCTGAATAGATGAGGTAGACCTTAATGTATTGAAAAGTGTATTTGTGCTGTGATCGAACAGATATGCCACAGAAATGATATAAATATCAGTATCTATGTCTAAAAAGGGAAGGTGACATTCATGCTCATGGTTGTATCTGTGATAAAGGGCAGGAGTGTATGACTCATGATTCAGATGATGAGTAATAAGTTACCTTCCCAGGCATAGAGCAAAATTTCAACGTTTTTTTCCAGTAACACAGCTCAAAGCTCGGTCTTATTAAATGGACACATGCTGAGATTTACACACAGAATGACAGGTCTTTCTGTCAGACTTTCTCTTCCTTGACTGGTTGATCTCTCAGCACTCGGTGCTGTCAGGCCTTGGCAGCTGACTGCAGTGTATGCAGATGAGCGGCTTGGGTTTGGACCGAAACTGAAATGAAACCGGCAAGGATGAGACTGTCGGTCGATTCAGGGTTGGGCATGTAGGAGAGTGAATCCAAGACACTAAGTGAGACAATAAGTCAGAGAATAATCCACAAGTCAAAACCAATTCAAGTTCCAAAGCCAAATAGAATCAGGAAATAAGAAACCAGAAATGAATCAAAAACCTGATATGAATGCCAAGATAGCTGATCCTGACCAAACCCAAGCAAGCACTGATTAAGTTTGCTAGTAGACTGAGTGAAACCATCTGAAGACAAGTGTCATGAATGATGATGCCTGAAACCGGTAAATTGAAAGTAGGATTTAAACCAGATATGACAATTACACAGTGAATGTCTTGATTGAAACACTAAGGGATTCAAGGGTTTTATTTGTCACATGAAAGGTATACCGTCAAACTATAGACCTGCAGTGAAGTGCAAGGTGGTCCACTGTGCCATTAATCAGTTACTGCAGAAAGACACTTAAAGTAATATGATAATATACATAATGAACGTTATACTGAAGAATTAATAGTTACATTGAAAGCAAAAAAAAGTTGTAGGATCAATAAATAAAAAGTCCTGAGAAGGGTGGGGTGCATAGATAGAGGAGGAGATATGAATTAAACTATCTGTCAAATATTATGCAGTCTGATGGCTTGAGGGCCATCCTTAGCCATGTAAGCACATTTATGAATCATTCTGAATATATTTATATCTTTATAGTATCTTGTTTTTCCAAGCTTGACTTGTTCCTGTGATCTGCACCTACTTTATGTATATATTCTGGCAGGGCCGGCTGTACCCTTTCAGAGGCCCTAGGCAAAGCTTTAATTGGGGGCCCCCCCTACCCAGAATACTGACGATCATTTCACTTTTCCACAAAACACCTTGAGATACTTAAACTCCTTCTCTTGTGGCAGCAATTAATTCCTATCAGGAGAGGGCAATGCAGCCTTTTCTGGTGGAGACCATGGCCTCTGACTTGGAGGTGCTGGTCCTCATCTCTGCTGCTTCACACTCAGCTGCCAACTGCCTCAGCACATGCTGCAGGTCGCAGCCTAATGATGTCAACTGGACCGCAACATCTACAAAAGGCAAAGATGCAATCCTGACCCCTCTGCACCTTGGCTACACTTAGAACTTCTGTCCATAAAACTTCTGAACAGAATTGGTGATAAAGGTGAGCCCTGACAGACATCCAACACTGACCGGGAACGAGTTTGACTTATTGCTGCCGATGTGAACCAAACTTTCACTCCATTTATGCAGGAATCTGATGGCCTACAGCAATGGAACTGGAACACGTCCTCCAGTCCCCTTTCTTAAAGATTGGGAACACCACCTCAGTCTGCCAATCCAAAGGCACTGTCCCCAACATCAATACAAGAGGCATGTGAGTCTAACATCCCATAAACATTAAGAACTCCTTCAAGAACTTCGTTCATCCCCATAGCCTTACCGCTGAAGGATCTTTTTTTTTACCAATTCAGTGACCTCAGCCCTAGAGATAAGTCCCCCTCTGAGTCTTCTAGCTCAACTTGCTCCAAGGAACAAATGTCAGTGGGATACAGCAGGTCCTTGAAATACTCCTTGCACCACCTGACTATATCTCCATCTAAGGTCTACAGTTATCCATCCCTGCTGTGAACAGCATAGGTCAAGCCCTGCTTCCCCCTCCGGAATTGCTTGGATCCATCGGATCCAACACACCACCGAATGGTGATCACTTGACAGCTCGGCTCCTCTCTTCATCCAGGTGTCCAAAACATATGGATGTAGATCTGATGATATGATTACAAAATCGATCATCGAACTGCAGCCTCTGGTGCCAGGTGCACTTCTGAGCACCCTTACGTTTGAACATGGTGTTCATTATGGACAAAATGCAGTTAGTCCAGCAGGTCTCCTTCCAAAGTCTCCAAGAAGGCCGGATACTCTGAACTGGTGTTCGGCGTATACACACAGACAACAGTCAGAGCCTGTCCCCCCACTCAAAGTCAACAAAGTCATACTGGCACTGACCCGGGGGGCTATAAGTAGACCCACACCTGCCCGGGGCCTCTCACTAAGGGCAACTCCAGAGTGGAATAGAGTCTCGCCCCCCTCCTGGAGTTTTGTTCCAGAGCCCGGCCCATGCGTTGAGGTGAACCTGACTATATTTAGTTGATATTTCTCTACCTTCTGCACCAGCTTAGGCTCCTTTTCCACCTGAGGTGTTACATTCCATGTGCCAAGAGTTAGATTTAGTAACCGTCGATTGGTCCATCGAGGCCCCTGTCTTCGAATGCCACCTGACCCCCACAGCTCCTCCTCCAGGTGGTGGGCCCACAG
Source organism: Stomatorhinus ivindoensis (assembly GCA_019775895.2). Classification (NCBI taxonomy): domain Eukaryota; kingdom Metazoa; phylum Chordata; class Actinopteri; order Osteoglossiformes; family Mormyridae; genus Stomatorhinus; species Stomatorhinus ivindoensis. The sequence continues at coordinate 9,431,103 of JABFEB020000039.1, forward strand.
GAGGGCGGACCCATGTTACTCCTTTGGGGTATGCCCAGGTGGGCCCCATGGGTAGAGGCCTGGCCACCAGGCACTAGACTTCAAGCTTACACCTAGACACCTAGGGCTGGCTTCAGGGTGAGACCCCAATCTCCCCAATCCGGGCAGGGTAACATGGTCCTTTACATTATTCTTCATGGGTTTTTGTTAATTGCACTTTGTCTGTCCACTCACCTAGGATCAATTTGCCTCATGAGACCTTACCAGGGACAATTGCTCCTGACAGCGTAGCACCTAGGATCACAGAGGCACACAATCCCGTCCACCATGATAAGATGGCGATTCTTGGAGATCTGGACACCCTCACAATGTAAACTATAAAAAAAAAAAACGATCGATAGTATTCCCTGGCTCATTTGATAAGTATGCTTACAGATTCTCCAACAGTGCATATAGTGTTAGCTCCTCCATGGATCTGTCAGAATATCATTATCACATTCTGTGTTTGTTCCCACAACTGTGACTGTGTTTGTGTCGCTGTCTGGACCGCAGCTGGAGCCCACATAATCTCTCTGCAGCACAGGGGCAGCACATGGTCAGTCTTTATGGTTTAGAAGTGATGCAGAGGCAATGGCTTCACCTTCCAGGGGCAGTCGGCTGGAACTTATTACGGGGTGATAAAGTGGCTCCCTCAGCAGTCTGGGAGGCCAGCTCCATTTCCTGTACTACATCTTTCTTTTGCTCCAAGCTATAATTTCCTATTCACATCTCCTTTGTTGGGGGGGGGGGGGGGGGGGGGGGACAATG
>JABFEB020000039.1:9435421-9446722 GCA_019775895.2 Stomatorhinus ivindoensis
CCCCCCCCCCCCCCCCCCCCCCCAAAAAGAAACAAAAAAATCTTACAATTGCAATTATTAACAATTCTTCAATGGAGTGTAATGTTTATGACATTTTAAAAACCAACATCTATCAAATGGAGTTTTTGGCTTTAGTTTATTCTTCTCTCAGTTCTGATTGGATGATTCATCCATGTAAGTTGAATGCAAACAAGAGTTTGTGCGATTTTCCCTATTTTACTTTTTCTTTCTACAAGTGGATTCATGTTAGATTAATCTAGATGTTAATCTTCTTAAGACCCTTGAACGGGACTGTCTCCATGTGGTCTGAATCAGAATATATTTTGCTTTACCCAGATTTATGTTACCACAAAAGAGTGAAATTGTTGTTTTTATCAAATATTCCTATATAATCGTCCAATTGTTTTATGAAATTTGAGAGTGGTAGTCATGGTGAGGACAATAAACCCTTTGTGCAGTTAATGGCCGTAGTTCTTTTCTGGAGAAGGCTGCGCAGTGCTGGCAGAAGGTGAGGCCTGAGGCTCTGGGTGGCCTGAAGCAGACAGCAGCCCCTTTCTGTTCTGATACAGCTGGGCAGAAGGGGAACGGCCAGTGCAGGTGTGTAGCTTGATAGGAAAAAGATCAATTGTTAAATGATTTTGAGATAAGAATAAAGGTTATAGAGGAGACAGGTTTTACAGTATACAGATATCAGGGTGACTAAATACTTCTTCATAGTGCAGTGGTCACCATGACTGGTTTGCATGCAGATCTGAGCCCCAGTGGAGCCACTTGGTTTGGGAAGCAAACCACACAACACTGGTTGGTGTGTGTGGATAATCTTAATATTACACTGTGGGAACCAAATGTCCGCCACAATGTATGAACTATCTGTTATTTTGACATAGTGGAGACAATCTTTCAGGTCCCCAAAAAGATCTGTGAATGCAATCCAAAAACTAAAACTGCCAAAAGCCTTGTATTTTGTTTGGTTACTTATGGTTACGGTTAGGGCTGGGTAGAGGTTAAGGTTGGCATGCTTAGGATTAGGGTCATGCCCATAGAAATGAATGACGAGTCTCGTCAAAGATATAATAAGTACATGGGTTGTGTGTGTGGATGTGTGTGTGTCTAAGAGCTAGATGGGGTATGGGCAAAGAAGCATTCCATTGTATCTGCACTTGTGCAAATGGCAAATAATGGATCATTAAGGTATCCTTATAAAGTGGAAGCAGTTAACCCAGTGGGAATTTTGAGAATGCAAATGAGATTATCTCAGATATGAAGTAAAGTAGTGTGCATGTTAGGTTGGTGTAAGCCAGAGTAGCAAAGTGCTGGATTTCTCTTGCATTTCCATGGTAATCATTCACATGCCCCCTGTCCACTGCTATTAATCAAACTTCAATTAATGAAACCCAATTAGACCTGATTAGCTTCAGTGGAATTTGTTAGTCGAATCATTGATTGGATAAGCATTCTGTCTGTATTTTATGATGTTCTTCATATCGTAACACATGCTGTTATTTATCATGTGTCTGGTTCTGTCTAACATATTGTCAAATGTCTCTAGCCCTGAGACAGACTTTTGACCCACAACCTCCCATAGTTTTGTCACCTATGATCCTGTCAGAGTGGCTAATTACCTTGGAAAGTTAATTAACACTTAACTTCATGGTAGTAGTGGAAGTCTGAAGGACATTTGTAGTGTAATATACTGTAAAACTGAAGTGACTACTTCAAAAATCTGTTAGAAATACTCTATACTATAATAATATATACTATACTATAATCTACGCTAATGACAAGAAGTTTGATTGGGTAGGATAGTGTGTAATCCTTCATCAAGTTATGACAACATGCAGGAGGTAGCAGAACCTTCAGGAGATATGACAGCTCCTCAACGAACTTATGCAGACCTGCAGTACACAGTGAGTCAGTTCCCTGAACGCATGCTATTCTTCGTAGTGTATAAACCACCTTCGTCTCCAGCAGGCATAAGACTCTCCTTTCGTGAATGAATTTATCAGGAAGTCTGCAAATACTTCAGTCATACTGTTCCATGTATAGGCTTCTTTTAAACATTTAGGCGACTTTCTTTTTTAAATGAATTAAATCAAATTCATCATGAAGAAATGCCAGATGTGAAATTGCTGTCACCTGTGCTGTGAGTTATCCTGCAAGACGGCATGCTGACGTCTTCTTGTACGATAAACCCATATCAGATGTTTGCGTTTGGTGCCGTCATGTGAGCCAGGATGTCTGACAGACTCCATGGCTACAGACCGGTTGTGTTTCTGTAGCAGATGAAGAGACTGCATTTACTGTGGACTGTCCTTTATAAATGTATCATTTAGGCCTTTGCTCAGAGGCCTAATGGTGAATCACTCGACTGACCCAGGGCTTTTGAACCGATCTTCCAGTAACAGGCATGTCCTGTGCACTGTGTACTTCCTAAATCCATTTGCACCATGTTTGATTGTTTGCGCTACATTTTTGCTGCTGTATTCGCTACAATTTCCTCCTGGGTCAATAAAATCCATTTAATTTTTTATCTTAACCCACTGAGTTACACGCTGCCCCGCTGCCATTTCCTTTACCACCTCATATGCCTTTTTATATTAATAGTGTGTTTACAGAGCACGAGGATGGCATATATAATAATCGAGATTCTAGTCCTGCATCAGACAAACATCTTATCATATGGATCAGTTAATTTTTTGTAATGTGTTTTGTGAAACTGTACCCTAAACAGTGTTATTCTTATTTTAAAGGATGAGATCTTTAAAGTAATTGAACATTTTTTTCTTGTATCATATCCTTATATGGGTGTGACTATTGCACACATGCCCATTATGGTGTCACTACATACATTGTATCAAAGAAAAATATTATACAATGCCACAGTTACAATAGTATCATTCAAGAAGTATAAAAGGCAATCCAAAGGCATCATTCCTATTTGATTAAGGAAGCCATTCATATCATAGCCAATCAAACCACTCCAGTCATCTCCTACTTCAAGACCCTATAATGAAGGTCCAAATGATCTTCATCTACTTTGATTACTGTACAAAGCACTGGCAGAAGTGTCTGTAATGTGTGGTTGTTGAGGTTTTATAAACACATTATATGTTAAATACCTCATGCCAAAGGGTACATCAGAAATTCCTATGCCAGAGAGTCAGCAAGTTGTGTCTAATATCAGTGTTTATGGCTGTTCCATTGTCCCGTTTGGTGCAGTGATGTCACCCATGTGACCATGCATACTGGAGAGAGCCGCTTGCTTCTTTCTGCTGCAGTTTGAATGGACTTACCGACTGACACTGTGAGTTCAGGGAGGATCTTAGAAAGTTTATAACTTGGGCAGTAGGTTTGGTGGAGCATCTTCTCGTCAGGAGTAGTGATCGGGTGCTGAAATGCCTCATGGTTTTATGGGATCTTTCGTCAAGCAGAGGCTGTAGACCGAACTAATGCCCTCCAGGAGGCAGGATCCGCTCATCTGAAAATCGAAAAAAGCAATACAGCTCCTCTCCCTTTTATTTAGAAGGTTTTCATACCTGATAGGCCATTACTAAAAGTCAGGGAACTCCGTTTGTTGCAGGGAGATTGAAAAAATATTGTAGGAGTTGTGGTCTCTCTACATATACTTTATTATACTTTAATCAAAGAAGTGTTACTTTTCTACAATACAACCAATGTAATGGTTCATTCTCATTATTCTTTTAATTTGCATGTAAATTAGAAGGTGTATTTGTTGGGATTGGACCTTGAGTACAAAACATTTTGGAACAAGGTAGTTTTCAACCAAGCTCGCTCTCATTTTGAGAAAGTATACTCATTCTAGACTCAAGGTTCAATTCTCTTTTTGTCCTTGTACCGAACAGCAGAACCAGACCGACTTAGCGAATCCCCAAGCAGTGCAATCAAAGCACAAGGCTGGACAAGGCATGTAATATGTAACAATATGTAGGAAATCGTCAATAACTATGTGCAAAATAAAAATGGATAAATAGTACAATATATATTTTTATTAATTTAATGAATGGAAATGGAAATGGAAAGTGGTTCTAAAATATATATGCTAATGCTGTGGTTGTGTTTGGGGTTTGGAAGGTTTTTATTATTATTATTATTATTATTATTATTATTAATAAAATGACCAAATGCATTGTATTGTGTTTTTTTTCTTGAAATGGCTGAAGTACCCCTTTATCTGGAATTGAATAACCATATGTATAAATACATCAAAAGGCGTCGGAGTGCTTCTCAGATAGGACACACTTCTGAGGATGAAGATCCATCACAGGAGCAAACCTTATCCTTAAAAGAAAGCCTTCACCCAGTGCAGTGTGTGGGCTCCCCGTCTGACATTTAGCCCTACAGCAATATTACAGCAGAGTGAGTCGGATCCCCCTGCTTTTATCCGGCCGACGAGCTGGTCAGATTATCCTCACAGCAACCTTCTGTACATCCTCAGTCTGTGGCTCCTTTCCAGGCGTCTGGAGAATCTCACAAGCAGGAAGGCTAATGTCTGCTGAGTTTATACATAAATCTGCATTTGCATTTTGGGAAGTTCCTGATAAAGATGCTGGTGTTTCTCTTGAAATAATTTCAGTTGCTCGATTTCTTAATGCTGGTTTATTTAAAAACAGAATATCACAGTTTGCATAAGGCTTCTAATCTAATCGTTGTGAAAAAAACACATTCATGCCTATAATTCGTGAGTATATTCAGGAGTTGCAACTATTGTAGAATTCTATTTTTCTTCGCAACATAAGAGGATAATATATAAATAAATGCAGCCTACACTGTTTTTGGACACTTCAAAATAGTTAATAAAGAGTTAACATAAGTAATGCTGAAAATTTTATGTAATGTATTGTCAGTTAATACATTACATATTAATAAACTGCTGAAGCACAACTAACATTTTAATAATTAATATATTCTAAAAGATTGTCTTTTATTATATTCTTACACTTGCACCTATGAATTGTAATGCAACCGTTATATGTTTTAGATTTCAGTAAAATCCTCTTATGACGGACTTCAAAGGACCTGGCTACACAGTCTTTTATATCCAAAGTCTGTTATATCCAGAGTTACTGTATGGCCAGAACACAACTACAGGACACCATTTACTCATGCCACACCCAGCAGACAATACAACGGAATTTTACTGGATTGCATTATTAGTTTGTTTAGCACACAATCAAATCCAAAGTGTCTTTGACTGTAGTTTTAAAAAAATAGTTTTTTGCAGTTAGATGCTTTTCTAGAGAAATTAAAGTAAATTATCTCGCTCAAGGACATGAAATAAGTGTAAATTAGTTACTGCTATTTGCATATTTTACATAATCAGTAGAAAAAAGAAAGAATGAAAACATTAGTTAGATGAAGTAGTGGTGCAAACATGGTCTAAGCATTCAGGAGTTGTTGTCTCTCCCTTTATGAAGATATCTGCTACTTTTTTATTAGCCTCGACTGGATCAACCAATGACTATTGAATATCGTGCACTTTTCCCCCCTTGAACAAAGATTGAGAGTTGCATGTAGACCGATGGCAAGTCATTTTTAGAAAAATGCTTAAATGACATGAGATGACATGAGATGACATGAGATTGCAGATTATGCCTAAAATTCACTGGGACTCCTGAGGGTCCTACTCATTATAGGCAACATACTAAAAAAGACCACTGAAAATGAAAGGCCCACTCATTCTGATTTGCAGTATAGCCATGGGAACTGGTTTCCCCAAAGTAATGCTCCATTCCCCTTTATGACCAAGCCTGTAGGACTCAGCCACTTTGGGTGCTGAGCACTTTATTATTATTATAAGTCCAGCTGATGACTGAGTTATGACCGTGTAGTTTGATACATATTTATAGTGAGGCTTCACAAGCGTTCCCTAAAGGAATACATCAAACTCAATTCAGATATATCTCTTTTTCTATTGGTGCTGACCATCTGTGTGCTGTTTAAGCACATCTGTCTCATAAAAGAACATGCTGTTCTTTGTTGTGACTTGATTAGTGCTCGTTGTCTATTGTGGGATTTTGTTTCTGAAAGTACTTGCCACCCATTCAGAAGCACACTTGGTCTGTGCTCTTTAACCCCCTTGCACTGTAGGGTTAGACAACTGGCACGACTCCTGCAGCAAGAGTGACTTCAGCATGTGAAACCCAACAGGTAGCTTTGGAGTGGCATCGCCAGGCCGGCAACGGTGTCGCGCTTCGTTAATGAAAATGTTTCAGGAGGAAGGTCTCCTGAAGAAGAAGCATTCGATTGCGCACAAGAAACTCTTTTGTCTCCAAGATGCAAAGTTTGAATAGGAACTCGATCACAGAGAGGAAGCTATGTGTCTGTTGGTGCGCTGAATCTGCCGCAGGTAGCAGGTTGGTCAGGTTTCTGGGACTGGTTATAGGGTACAGAGATGAGGGTTTGCTAAGGCTGGCCAAGCCACCGGCTTTCACAGAGACGGGAATGTGTGACACATAAGACCTGGCTTTCTCTCTCCACCTGAGCTTGGAACCCTGTTTACCTGGATTTGTGCCCCGCGTTACACTCATCCAAAGTAGGTTTGGAATGCAGGTTCCAAGTGAAACTGGCACTTACTCCATGCACATGCATTTTCTATGCCAGCTGGGTGCCTCTGCGCCAATCCCAGCTCTGACAGGGCACAGCAGACACCTTGCTGTCTGAACATGAGGAATGAGAAACCAGGCCAGCAGCTTCATGTTTATCTTTTGTCCATATCAGCTTGAGTGGAAGCTTTTGGAAATGGAGATGATCTGATGTTCTGCACTTAATTCACGATTGCACTGGCACAGAATACTTTGTCCTCTCCTGTTTATTTAAGGCAGTGTTTTCCAACCCAGTCCACAAGGGCCCTGACAGTCCAGGTTTTTGCTTTCCCCTAGCTTCCAAAACGTTACCTGTCTGGGTGCCCAGAGGACCAGGCTGGAAAATACTGATTTAAGACACACATGACTGTACGTGTGTGTGTGTGTGTGTGTGTGCGCTGCTTGTATCTAAGTCTAGACACTGATTCTGATTCTGCCAGGACTTATATCTGCACATATGTTTACAGAAATTCTGCACCCGAAAGCATTTCCTTCTTCTCCTCAAAACCAAAAACAAACAGATCTTTTTTTTGGATTAACTAGAGGGCTTTTTCCAAAATATCTAGACTGCTTCTGTTTTCTTAAAATTCAAAACCTTCATAGGAAACGGCAATATGGTATTATACATTTGTCACAAAGGGACAACGGGAATGACAATCACAATGAAGCTTACAGACCACAAGGGATTGTATTTATAAATGAAACTCATCTGATAACCAGAAACAAAGGGGGCAACAAGGGGGTTTAAGCACAACAGGTAGACAACTAGACACTGACTGAATGGGAAGAGAATTATGGCAAGGTACCAATATGGAAAACACAAGGTAACCAAACTCAAACACCTATGGGGGACAAGCAGGGCCCACAGGCAACGTCTGCATCCACAATGACCTACAAGGGACAGGACAAGGGCAGACACATATATACCTGGCTAACAAGGACTAAATAAGGAACAGGCGTAAATCACTAGTAACAAGCCATAAACTGGAAACAGGTGTGGGAAGTCGAGACAATAGACAAGGAAACATTTGGAAGAGGTGGGACGTCCAGTGATATCTGCTGGGCAAATGGGAACATGAGGAGACTGGTAAAGACAGATCCTGACAAAATGTATGTTTCTTTATAAGGTATTAGGTTTTATTTCCATGAAATTTCTTATTTAGTGTCAATTAAATAAACACAAGAAAAACAATTATGCAAATGGAATTCACCATTCTAATGTCTTTCTAGGAAACATGATATTAGACACTGAACCATAAAACTGGGACAGCAGCCACAGTGAACTCTTACTGTCCTTTAAGCTGTTGTGTATATTCCACTAGGGGTGGCACCCAAAAATTAATGTATTATTCATTAAAAACTATTACTGCAAAACATTTCTTTGTAGTAGCTACCTCAGGCACATTAACTAATCCTCAGGAGAATGCTTAGTGATTCTCTATATCTGGGTTAATTGTGCAACAAATTGCTTTAATTGTCTCCCTAAAATTGCTAGGGTAGCTAGGACAGATCTTCTCGCACATCCACTTCAAACGACAAGTGGCCTAGCTGATAAGAGGCAGGGAGCGAAATGCTGCATGCGATATGTTGAAAAGGCTACGTTGTTGCAAATCAAAGATGTATGCATTGTGAAAAAGTGCCACATACTGTAGGTGATGACTTTGATAAAAGGATCTGTTTGGCAAGTGAAGTTGTACTGAGGCTTGTGTTGCAGGCTGCTTTGGCAGCCTGGGGACTTTTTGCTTGAAATTCTAAAACTTGATATGAATGAAATATCCATAGTTTGCTCTTCACACACGCATCCCAGTATGGAGCTGGGAGAGAGCAAACACAAGGACCGCCTGGGGGTCCCTGAGGACAGGGTTAGGGAAGACTGTTCTGGGTTTAGCTGTGGCACAGAAAGTTCTCCATGGAATTGGGAGACAAGCGCGTGAAGCTCTCCCTTATCTTCTGTCTTCTTCTCTCTTCCTCAGGACCCTTCACTCCCCGCACTGCTCAACGACAAGCTGCAGGTGGCGAACAGCACGCGCAAGGTCTGGAACGAGCGTGACGCCCGCTGCGACGTGTGCTCCACCCACCTGAATCAGCTGAAGCAGGAGGCCGTGTACATGGTGCTGACGCTGGAGCGGGCCGCCGCGCTGGAGCCCCCAGACTGCTCGCCTGGCACCCCTTCACCCATCGCTAACCTGCCCTCGCTGGTCGGCCCGCGCGGCATCCTGCAGGGGGCGCCGCCCTGCTCAGGAACGTCCGTCTCGCACCCGGCGGTGGCTAGCCCCCGTGTGGGTTTCTCCAGACACGGCCTCAAGCCTAGCAACCTCGGGGTGAACGATGGGGCGGAGCGCAGGGACAGCCCTTCCAGCCATGTGGGGAAGCCAGTGGCCCAGCTGGGAGTCAAGCCAGGGGCCAAATCAGGGGCCCAGCCTGGGTCCAAGCCAGGAGCCCCGCCAGGGGCCAAGTTGGGAGCCCAGCCCGGGGTCCATCCGGGGGCCAAGCCGGGAGCCCAGCCCGGGGTCCATCAGGTGGCCAAGCCGGCAGCCCAGCCCGGGGTCCATCCGGGGGCCAAGCCGGGAGCCCAGCCCGGGGTCCATCCAGGGGCCAAGCCGGGAGCCCAGCCCGGGGTCCATCCAGGGGCCAAGCCGGGAGCCCAGCCCGGGGTCCATCCGGGGGCCAAGCCGGGAGCCCAGCCCGGGGTCCAGGCTCTGACCCGCCCATCCAGCAGTCCCTCCAATGGCAGCAGCAATGGCAGCGCCCTCAGCAACGTGACCCTGCAGGCACACCAGTACCCAGAAAGCACATGGCCTGCATCAAGCGCCAACGGAGTCACCCTCTACCCCTGCCAGGTACACCCTGAGCTTTGTAGCTTTTTAGAAATGGTTATGCTTCCTCTGGGGCAGCAAGTGACGCAGTGGTGAAAGACAGAGATTTGTAACCAGAGGGCTGTAAGTGAAATTGTCTTTCAAATGGTGCAGATTAGCATTGTTGTGGTACATTTTGACAGCAGCTGTGTTCAGTTTCCTGTCCTTTGTCCTATGTGCACAGCAAGCTGGGAGGTGCTTAGTCGGCATTAATAAAGTGCAGATAGTGTTTTGCTCTTTCACTGTGGGTTTATTCCATATCATCAGCTTTTATCATATAGCAATCATACAGCATGTATAGCTCGCAGCCCGTATAGCATGTGTAACTCACAGCCAGTCTGTATTAAATCAGCCAACTGCATGTATGCAAACAATTTGTATAGACAGCTACAGGCATTGAATTGAATTGATTCCTATGAGGTCTTATTTGTGTTTATTAAAGATTTCTCTCTATAGAAGGAAGGGCAGTAGAAAAATACAATTAATAGACTGAACATTAGACAAAAATGCCAACTTTTTAGATCAGAATTTGCACTTAGCCTGCTAAGATTCCAAAAAAGGATTTATTTATTAATTTGTTTGTTTGTTTTTTAATCTTGTGTGCACAATACATGTATCTTGTGCACACACGCTTATCTTGTGCATGATCTTTGTTTTAATGCATCTCATCTCAGGTTCAGGTGGGTGAGTGGGTCTACACTGGTTTAGCTGTTCAGCAGATTCTACAGCAGATGTTTTCCACTGCTTATAGAGATCGCTGTCTGACCACCTCTCTTTCCTGCGTTTGCAATCCGTCAAAAGCGACTCCTTCCTAATTTAGTTTGATCTGCGGCATTACGATGTTTGCGTGCTGATGATAACGTGACGAGCCTCTGTACGTGAATCGGCTGCTTCATCATGCGGTTGAAAGTCATTAATAACACGTTTACTGCAGTTGCTGCTCCCATAAAAATTCACCACTGGGGCAATTATGACAAACAACGCTGCAGCATCGCTCCTCTGTCAGTACGGCTGCGTCTTGCTTGAGAGCGCTTGCAGTGCAGTTCAGAGCGAGAGAGTCATCTGTGTCACATTGTGATGGGCTTCATGGTCTGATGGTGAGATGGGCTAAATTTTCAAGGTATTTCCAGAACAAGTCCTATAAACTAATGCTATAGCAACCAGCAGTCATCAAAACACTACTTGCTTTTTGGCTTCTCTCTCTCTTTTTTAAATGAGTTAATTAAGGGGTTACATTGTGGAAGAATAAACGTTTATTTAATTATGATGCTATCTTGCAGCTTCAGTAGGTCAAAAAAAGGATTTCTGATGGTGCCACTGTAAAAACTAAATAAAAATCTTCACAGAATGGGGAAGTGAAGCTGAATAATGACATAGACTTGTTTTCCATTTCAGTTACATTATCATATAAATAACAATATCATAATTAAGAGAGGAATGCTTCAGAATGAACTGAGCTGAGCTGTCTAACTTAACAGTCGGCAATGTATTTCGTACCACACATTTTTATCCCTCTAAAATATAGCATTTCTCTTCAGAAATAAGTAGGAAGACCATAGTAGGTGGTTAATGTGCCCTTTCGTAAAATGAAGCTGGTTCATCAGGCTGTGGAGCAGCAGATGTTGGGCTGAATCGCAGTGGACCAAAGTACAGCCTGCGCTCGACGTGATCGTGGATCGTGGGGGAAGCCGGCAGACCTCTGTGGTTATATAACGGACAGAGCCGACTTTGCAGCAAAACAAGATTGCTCATGGTGGTTGTACTCTTGAAGCCTGATCTCTCTGCTTCCCCCTCCCTCCCTCCCTCCCTCTCTCTCTCTCACACATTCTGCACATGCAGACCCT
>JABFEB020000039.1:9479980-9503798 GCA_019775895.2 Stomatorhinus ivindoensis
TCATTTGGGGAAGCTGCAGTTCTTCATTGGGAACAGATGGCGAGAGTGACACAGACACAAGCAAATTTACTTTTAAAAGGGAGCACTGCACCACAAATATATCAGTGGGCAGCACTGTCAGAAGAACTATCCGTGGGGACTGATTTAGTGTAGCTTCAGGTCAGAGTAAGCTTGGGTTGCTTAGCCCATCAGGAAGATGCCATCTGTGTCCTGTGAGGGGCATCTTTCAATGTGGCTATTACCCATAATTCCACACCAAGAATCGTTCTGTCATATGGAGAGATGCCAAGCTAGTACATTTCCTATAGTCCTGGACCGGCAACAGTAGGTAAATGTACTATAACAAACAGAGGACTTTAAATTCTACCTTTTCCTTTCAAGGCTGTTGTGAAGGGTTCAAATTAATTGTTTTTTTTCCCATCAAAACACAAGCAGCATTTCCCAAGTGTAGTGCTGCCATGAAGTACGTAATATCACAGATCTGCTGCTTTAAAGTAATGCGGCAGATTTTAACAGAGGAAATATAAAAATAGTTATAAATCTGGTCTGCCAGGTATATGGATGAATGTGTCAAAGCTGCCCATCTGTAGGTGAGGCTAGAGATGCAGGTGCGATAAAGAGGCAGATCAATGCATGGTGTGAATGACGGCTGGTGGTCGGGGCCTGGAAGATAAAGAGCCGTGCTGTGGATGAGAGTGATAGAGACAGACTTTAATGTCCAGGCAGTGTGTACATCTAAACACAGGTCTGGGGTGGCTGCCTTTTCACTGCTCTCATCACAGGATGCCAGGATTCCCCACTGTATGAGGTTTGGATGCACTGGGAGTATGGACTTTCATCTTCACCGTTTTTCCCTGTGTTGGCTGACCTTCTGAAGGACCTGTCATATGAAGGTGGACCTCAGCTTGAGTTTAGAGCCGTGCTTGCTCTGCTTGCTCTGCACTCCCGTGTCAGGTGCAGCAGGCTGTGTAGAGGCTGCTTCTAGCACCCTTTTGACCATCTCACCAGTTTTTAGGGGCTTTATCGGATCTTTCACACCCCATTGAAGATTAAAAAATGTCTGACATCCAGAAGACCAGAAAACCTTTGTTCTTTAGAGGGTTTTTGTGCCGATGATGAAAAGACTTGCTTTAATGTCCAAATCCTCTGATAAAATTAAGATGATGTAGTATCTGACTAAGCTAAAGGTTTTTTTTTTTTTTTTAAATCTGTCTAGGTCAAAGTGATGTTGAGGGTTTGCCCGCTGTTGCCGTCGGAGACGTCCGAGTCACGGTCTTTCCTGAAAGTGGACCCACGCAAGAAGCAGGTGACGATAATGGAACCGGTGGCCAGCGCGGCCCATGGCACCCCGCAGAAGCGCACTGGCGGCAGCCAGGTGTCCCCCAGGATGTTTGGCTTTGATGCCACCTTCCCCCACGAGGCGTCCCAGGTATGCTTATTTCTAGGGCTGACTAAAGTCCCCCTTCCCCTGGCATTTGTTCTTTCTCCAAGCTGTTCCATTTATGGCCTGGAGTTCCTGAACCAGTACTAACAGGAAAGCAGGCCTAGGGTTCCTGCGTGGTACTGATGCTGATATCTATATGGAAGTGTGTGCCATGCTATAAGCTCTAATCTGCCATACTTAGCCCTCTCCCCCTTGCTGCCCCCTGCCCAGGCTGAGGTGTGTGCGGGCACCGTGGCAGAGGTCATCCAGTCTGTGGTCAACGGAGCAGATGGCTGTGTTTTCTGTTTTGGACACACGAAGCTGGGTGAGTATGTATGCAGTGCTTACACTGTGGCTTCTCTGGTTTTGCACAATTTCTATACTATGGTCAGAATCTGCTTCCAGCTCTTTGTGAATTTTCCTTACCATGAGATTCTAATTTCATTTTCAAACTTGAATGGTTGATGGCACTATAATGACATACTTTACGTCCAACACTGTACATTTATATACCTGTTATTTTTTAATGCATACCAAAGTATATTTTATCGTTCCCCAATCTAAACATTAATCTTTGAAATTTCTGTCTTTCTATATGCAAATTTAATTGTAATTATTTTAGCTGCCACTTGCCAGATTTCTATGCCAAATAGCTTGTAAAGCACATAATTACGGTACAAAATGGGCATATAAATGAAAAATTGAGAAAACAAAAAAATGAATTATACCTATTTATACTGCCAGCATAGTGTTTATGGATGATGGATGGACTGATGGATGTATTTATGTTTAAAACAATCAATCCTTCTACTGCTGATCTTGAAGCTGTCAATGGGTCCTGCTTACAGATTTCAGCGATCATCCCTGTCTCCCTGGGGAATGTTGTTTTTGTAATTTTTCACGATCCTTTAAAAAAGGCATTCGGCCCCCTCACTGTTGGAATGTCTGATTCATCCGGATGCTCTAAGTGCTCTTCTGCTGACACGTGTATCTTTGCTGTTCTGGGGGCCACACCCTCTCATCGCCGGCCCATGGGTGCTTTGAAGTCTCTGTGGCTGAGAGTGTGTTACAGACTGAAGCCAGCTGTTGGGGGGTGACTGAATGTTTACTTTTTTTCAGAAATAAGTGCTGCTAAGGGCTTTTATCTTGTTTAAGTGCTCCCCATTCCCCTTGTGACGATGAATTTGCTTTTTCTTTGTCTCCATATCCACTAATGATGCCAAAGGAATGACCCTCGTGCACTCATACTTTGAAGGAATTAACTGTTACAGTGCTTGAAGTAACAGCGGGACTTGTTTCACTCAGCCTTGATGGTTAAGCTGAATAAATCAGTGTTGCACTCTGCCTTGGCGTCTTTGTCTGATAAGACAAGGGCAGGAGAAGTCCATCAGCACGAGTGAAACATAATGGATTGGTAATAAATCTGTACCTGTGATTTATGAAGGTTTTAAAAACATACAGTTGATTTCTGAAGACAATGGCAAAATGTCAACGTGCAATAAAGTGTTTTTACTCTTTAATGGAGGTTCTTAGCATAATAAAAATGAATTGAGGGTGTAATAGTATCTGCAGGCTTCTTTCCCACATTACATCACCCACTATTAATCTGATGGAATCGTTGAGCATCTTTAAGAGGTTTTTACCATGTAGAAAAGGACATTAATCTTTTTAAGGTGCCTGGATCTTACAAGTAATGGGCCTTTGGTGTAGAAGATGGGAAGGAGACGTGGTGTTATTGTTGAAGGATCTGGGTCAGAGAGACATGTGGAGGCTGGTGGTTTAGGGCATGTATGACATGCGAGGGGACGTCTGTGGAGGTGCCAAAGACGGATTTGTCAGTGCAGAAGCTGGCTATGCGAAAGCAAAATAAAATAAAAATGTTCCCCACTTGTGTTTTCTGTTAGCAATATGCTGTATGTACAAGCAAATATGTATATGTGTATGTTCGCGTGTAGAAACAAATCATGAGTGTGCACTGGATAAAAGTATGATAAATTTTCTGTGTGAGATTGAATGTTTATGCAAGTACATACGCTCCTCTACTTACTTAATACTTTTAACTTAGGAACTTTCAGACATACGAATGAAGGAGGACTGTAATTTCAAATTGTGTTCATTGGGCTCCCGTTTCCTGTCCGCAACATCCATTTTTTTTTCCTACGCGCCAATTCCGCCTAGTATGACTTCTGCCCACTACTCCTGCCACGCGGCAGCATAGCGTGCGTACTCCCAGCATCCTAGTTCTTTGTTCTTGCGTATACCCTTAACATGATGTTGAATAACAACTTACGAACATTTCAAGTTACAAGCTTGCCTTGGGGAACCCTGGACAGTGCACGTTTATGCTCTCTCCCAGCTCCCAGTCAATCAGAAACACCGGATACCTGGTACAGGTGCGCTGGGAACTGAGAAGAAGCAAAAACGTGGACTGTCTGGGGTTCCCCAAGGACTGGGTTGGGAAACACTGCCTTTGATCCACCTTGTGTCTTGTACTGATGTTTAGCTGAGCTCTAGCAAAACAAATGACTGCAGACATGTGCACAGCTGGGTGTAGCCCATATCAGTGGATCTTTGCCAGTCCAGGTGGCCTGGGACCCGACCTACATCATGCAGCTGGGGAGTTCCTTGCATTTTGTCTTGAACTTGAGTGCAATGTTTGCCTCACTTTCAATGTAATGTTAAGATGCATGGCTGTCAGACATGATTTCGGCTGAAGATGGGTAAAGACTGCCGAAGAACTCACTGAAGAATTGCAGTGTATCTTCATCGCTCTTCAGTGTGTTTGATAAGAGCTGAATAACAGTATGTGGAAGAGCAAGTGAAAATGTACATGTGTATCTGAGTGTGTGTGCGTGCTTATCTATGTGAAAAAAGCGTAGCGTCGCTTATCTACTGTAAGTATGTACAGGCAAATGAGTTCAATCATAGTACAAAAGAGAAACTTAATTTTAATTGAGCATCATGAGAAATGATAAATGAAATATTGTTAGATCACAGGAGATGATGAAGAGACTAAGCAAAGAATAAAATTGTCATTAATAATTCATGCATAGTGCCTGCTCACGAAATGTCTAATGATTATGTATTTTTTGACTTTCACAGTTGTAATGCCTTAGAATCTTTGCTGGATCTTGACAGCAAAGCACAAGTGACACAAGACATTCTTTTATTTTATGTTTGATTGACATATACAGTCTTCGGCTGAAGGAAGTGGGTCACCCACTGTCACTGAACATTATATTTCACCTGATCCTCTTTAATGAAATATGCATGAAAATGTAGATTGGTAATGTAGATATGTATATGTACAGAAATGTAGATAAGAGGTACAGTAATGTAGATATGTATATGTACAGAAATGTAGATATGAAGTACAGTAATGTAGATATGTATATGTACAGAAATGTAGATAAGAGGTACAGTAATGTAGATATGTATATGTACAGAAATGTAGATATGAAGTACAGTAATGTAGATATGTATATGTACAGAAATGTAGATATGAGGTACAGTAATGTAGATTTGTATATGTACAGAAATTTAGGTACAGTATGAGGTACTGTAACGAGGATGCCTTCAGTCTGATAATTCATGCTCCAAAAATGCTTCTGACTTGAAATGCGGCCCCTGAAATGGTTGCTGTCCTTTTGATTTGTGTTGAGCTTTAGTGCTGTTAGCGGAGTAAATAAAATGGATTCAGCTTTAGCACCATCTAGATGATGTCAAAAGACTGCAAGATCTAATTGCAAGAGAATTTAATTAACACAGAGGGCAGTATCTGCAATATAACGGACTTCTAAAAAATGGCCAATCACTTGGGTTGACAAATTATTGATTGCATTTACTATACCTTTGAGCAAATAAAATTGTAGCATATAATTATCTCTTCCTGCATTTGATTGGGCAAAATTGGGTAAATGCTCAGTCAAACTGAAAATTGCTCTGTGTAAAGTGTAGCTATTTCATCTAACATAAGTGTAGCTGTTTTCACGGTAAATTAATCTACTCAAAGTTGTGCAGTTCACAGTACAGTTCACAGTCCACAGATTCTTAACCACAAAATTAATCAGAATACAAATCAAAAATTAATTCTAAGCCTGGATAGCATAAGAGAAATGGACATATATACCATATAGATAGATAAATATTATTCATATGAACATTCAGGGCCTTGTATGTTGTTTATAATGTCCTAGATTTCTTAAGTCAATCATGGAGATATTTTGGCAGGACAGGCAATTCAAAGAAGTCAACATGTCTTGGCCTATGGTTCAGTGAAGGTCTTTAAAGTAGTTGTTTTTTCATGTGATTAACTGAAGAGCAAATTTTCAAAATGTACTAGGTCTATGCGATACATTTATAAGTAACAACCACTTCTGTGGACTGATTGAGTTTTTTATTCCCAAGGCTGTAACATATACTGAGCATAGGTGTGAAATCTCATGGTTTACTATGAGTGAGACCACCGTTTTTTTAGCCGTTTTTTAGGACTGACAGTCCATCACCGTGCCTTACAGGAAAGTCATACACCATTATTGGGAAAGACGACTCCACGCAGAATCTTGGAATCATACCCTGTGCCATCTCCTGGCTCTTCAAGCTCATCAACGAGAGGAAGGAGAAGACGGGGTCACGCTTTTCCGTACGCGTATCTGCTGTGGAGGTCTGGGGGCGGGACGAGGTCCTGAAGGATCTCCTGTCTGAAGTATCAACAGGCAGCCTGCAGGACGGCCAGAGTCCTGGTATCTACCTTTGTGAGGACCCCATCTGCGGAATGCAGGTTAGACAATGAGGAGAAAGGTACTCACTTTAATGAGAAGTACTTTCTGTGCCACTGTCATCTTCAGAAAGTCCTTAATGCTAAATGAAATGCTAATGTAAACTGGCTACATGAGTTTTTGCGTAGATACTGTATCTGTCATTCTATCCTTAGAATAGGAAATAAACATGTCATTTCTCCATTTTGGATCATTTTAATGTTCCTTAACAGCTGCATTACCTCGTTCCTTCCAGTTCCTCCAAACTTCTACCATACTGCACATGGGTGTGGTATCCTGCTATGGATATGTCTCATATTCACCCTAAGATTAATGATATGTTGATAAACTTCCTTTAAACTGCTTTATGAAAAAGCACATTCTGTTATGCTAATTGAGAATACATTTGGAAAGAAAGGATGAAACCTTATTTAACTGTCTAATATTAATTAATTATTCAGGAGCATAACTGCAGCATTGAAAGTAAAAGAAATAAACTTTCAATTCATCCCTCTAATTAAGACATTATTGGAATGTACAAGAAGTGTGTTATTTTCGTACTAATCACCCCCCCTGCTCACCCAACCCCTCCATTCCACCCCAGCTCCAGAACCAGAGCGAACTGAGAGCCCCCTCCCCAGAGAAAGCTGCCTTCTTCCTGGACGCCGCTATCGCTGCGCGGAGCAGCAGCAGAACCGACTGCAGCGAGGAGGATCGGCGAATGTCACACATGCTCTTCACCCTGCACATATACCAGTACCGCATGGAGAAGGCCGGCAAGGGTGGCAGTGAGTGCATACTGACTGGGGGTCTGCTCCACTGTTTCACAGTTTGCCTGGCACACAGACTGGTGGTCTACTCCACTGTCTCACAGTCTGTCTGGCACACATACTGGTGGTCTGCTCAACTGTCTCACAGTCTGTCTGACACAAACATTTGGGGTCTGCTCCATTGTCTTACAGTCTGAATGGCACACAGACCAGTGGTCTGCTCCACTGTCTCACAGTCTGTCTGACACAAAGATTGGGGGTCTGCTCCATTGTCTCACAGTCTGAATGGCACACAGACCGGTGGTCTGCTCAACTGTCTCACAGTCAGTCTCATACACCCATTGGGTGTCTGCTGCACTGCTCGCAATCTGTCTGACACACGCATAGTACTAATAGTACTAAACCATTTAAGCCCTGTTCACACCTGGTATAACATTCGTCATGGGTGATCTGATCTCAAGTGGACAGCACTAAATACATCCATTCACACCTGGCCTTAAGATGCATCTCCGCTCGCGTCTCGACTGATCACTTATATTCGGATCTCACCTCATAAAGGGTATTATGTTTCTTGTTAACATTTATCTTCTACGTATAATCTTTAATTTGTATTTCGTAATATCGTTGTCATTCGACAGTGATTATTACAAAATATTGTTTCACATAATGCAAATGTGATTTCTCAAATAATTCCAAATATTTTTTCACAATAACATTCAACTTTTCACGTTGCATGCATGCATTATCAACACAATACGAATTTATGCATTAAAAAAGTCTTTCAGTATTTAGATTAATACTTTTCTATTCCAGGGCAAAGGATTCAGTCTGTAATGCATTGTGTTGGTTGGTATATGATAATAGTTCAGCTTTTATTCATAACCAATGAAGATCAAAATCGAGGAGGTTCTGATAACTTACTCAGTCAGACATGATTCAGCGTAAGCAAAAGAAGTGAGGTAGTGAGGGGCCAGAATCGGACTGAATTTCTGACCAGGAGTTCAAGCACCGGGACAACTCGATATAAAGCTATATAAAAAATTACACTGCTATTATATGTTATTTTATTAATATATACATTATCTAGCCTATTGAACGCATTCTTACCGCTAATCCTTTAATTTTTATCATGTAATTTTTACCGGCACATTTGACTAATGTTAAGAAAGCATGGAGCAGCTTTGACATAAATATGGAAGCTTCATCAAAGTGCACATTAAATATGATCTCTGGAAATTTCAAAACATCTTTAATAAATAACTTCTTACAGTATTTATTTGTCCCGAATTGGCACGGAACATTAATGATGCGCACTTCGGACAACCTCCATTTGAATGGGTCGCGACAGTGTGATATTAAACCAACTACCCAGAAAAATGACATGTATTTTTTTTGTGTTTTTAGGGGAAAATATGCGTTGTTGTTCACAATGCAGTTTAGTACACAATTGCCCACTCTGCACTGGCTTGCTTTCTGACATAAATCATATGTCCGATACCATTTGCGTGTCTAATGAATACGTATGTACTTCCGCTCACACGCGGACGTCAGCTTAGTAGGCGGTCCTTCAGTGCAGCCCAGGACACATTTGCGTTGATTCTGCTATAGGAATGTGGCCAAATGCCTCCCAAACCACCTCTCGATGCGTTTTCTATGCGGTTTGGGTGCGTTCACACCTGTATTTAGTGCTGTTCACTTGGTTGGATCACCCAGGATGCATGTCAATATCATGTGTGAATAGGACTTTGGAGAGTAAGGCTGAGTTTGTATATGCTGATGGATTTAAGAGGGCCCAGGGATACTTGAAAATAACTACCGTGTAACTAACTTGAATCTTATTTAATTCTGTTTCTTCTGTTATTTCCAGCAAGAATCATCCTTGTTAATAAGTCTGTCCTAGCAGAGGTTACATTTCGGAATCCTCCAGAGGGCTGTAAGGTCTCAGTCAGCATTTCCTTATGGACTGAGCACTCACAGAAAAATATTCCCCTTAAGATGGCTTGTGTTCTAAGACTTCCTCATTCATACTAAAAAGGTTAAATTATGTTTGTGGTAGCAGTTTCTTCAAATTTGCATCCTCCTGGATATCTCATTAGCTTATGTCAGCAGCTCAAGCTGATTTTGAAAATGCATTTCAGACCTCAGTAGTGAATATAAACATACATATTAAAAAAAATCTCTTCAAAAAACACCAGAACATCTTATTTCAACCCTATGAGCACTAATCACCTGCAGCCGGAATCTGCAGATTGCCTCCAGAGGATGTGACTAATTTTTGTTATCGTAAAAAGACCACCTGGCTGTGGTCTGGTTGCCCACTTGCACCAGGCCTGCAGAACTAGGAGGCCTCATGTAGCTTTGTGTTGTTTTAATTAAAGAAAAAAAAAGTAGCATTGCGAGTATGTGGAACAGCGTGTTTCAGCGCAGGACACATGACACCCTGACCTGAGAACAGCTGACACCAAACCATTCTGCTTCTATATCTCTCATTAATGTAAAATATAAGGAAGAGGTGGGCACTCTAACCCAGAAAAGGCCGCTGTGTATGCAGGTTTTCACCGCAACTCCCTAGTACAGGGGTGTCAAACTCCATTCCTGGGGGGCCGGAGCCCTGTGTAGCTTAGATCTTACCCCTCTCCACCACTGGTGATTCAGCTTAAGTGCTGTGTGGTAATTAGCACAAGGAGTTGAATCGGGTGTGTTAAATGAGGGAAAACCCAGAAATGTGCAGGACTCCGACCCCCCAGGACTGGAGTCTGACACCCCTGCACTAGTTTACTAATTAGAGGACTGATTGGCTGAAGAATCCTCACACCTGGGTTTGAAGACTGACCTTAAGGTTACCCCTAAAACCGGCATACCCTTTGCAGATAAGATTGCCCACTCCTAATGTAAGGAATGTTTTGTGTTTCATGATTTTATTTATCTATTTATTTTTTACTTTCTCACTGAAAAGCCTTTATTTTACATGTAGGGATAGGACTTTATATGCCATACTGAGGGTCTATTTCTGTTCTGTCAGGGGTCTTTCATCTTAAAGCCTTTTTACCATTGCCAGCTTCATCTCAAGCTGTTATTCTGTGCTATTCTGGCATCTGCTAGTGGTTGCCAGTTAGCACAGGCGTGATGGATAGTTAATAGAAAATACCCAAGTCAGTCTTGCAGCTGACACCAGTCTCCTGTTCACATACACCGTGCCAGGGGACTAGTTTACACGCAGTACATGTTTAGAGGTGCTTTGGTGTTAAAGTTATAACTGACAGGTCAGACATTCCTTTGCTGTCTGAGACATGCTTCCATGGAGAATGTCACAGATGGCAGTGATGCTGTCTGCTCTGGAGGTACAGTCTTTTCTGGTGCAGTGAGGCTGGTCACCATGTCAAAGTCAGGAGGGAAATTGACTTAATTCTGCTTGTGAGTGTGCGATTCAGGAAGCAGAGAGCACGCTGGGAATTAGCCACCAGAATGAGCGTGGTTCTGCCACTCGCATAACTGATTGGTTTCACTCTTGGCCGACTGATTCAAGTACCTTTGTTATTGCCTTGCACACAATGCATTTCGTGCCACATTTACATGAACTGCTTTAACTCAATATTAATTTTGCAGCCCCTTTCCAAATTGCTTCTCTATTACTCTAATGAGCTCTCTTTATTCTATCCTGTTTATCCCCTAATTTTCCTCCCTCTCCACCCCCCCCCTTAGTGTCGGGGGGCCGGAGTAGGCTGCACTTGATTGACCTGGGCAGCTGTGCTAAGGTGCCCAGCAAGACCCGTGACGGCCCTGCCGGACCCTGCCTCTCCCTTACAGCCCTGGGCAATGTCATCCTGGCTCTGGTCAACGGCAGCAAGCATATCCCTTACAAGTGCGTAGGCCACTTTGCATGTCTGTGAGTGTGTGCATTCACGCATGGGGACGAGCCTGCCAGTGAGGATCAATACAATGTCTGTACACTGTCAACACTCCCAGGGTGCTTAATATAAAATTAAATCGCACATGGAATTTGAGGTTTAAGGTTAGCAGTTTCATAATTGGAACCAATATTTCAAGAAGCAATTTTGCAATTTAGGGAGTTCCAGAGTTGAGTGATTTTCAGATCTTCAAACAGAGATATAATTAGCTATCACTGATGTACCTAAAACAATATGTATTCCTAAGATGCAGAAAATGCTTGATTTATATAAGAAAATATGTCAGGGTTGGTGCTGTCCCCTCCCCACTTGGCCAGCAGGGGTCACTGGCCATCCTGTCCTCCTCCTTGTCTCTTGCCCTTTAGCCCCAGTGTGCCTAAGTCCCTAGTGTGTTTCCCTGTTCCACAGACTGCTGCATAGCTCTGTAGGTTGAGTGTGCAGCTCAGAGACTGTTACCCCTCTGATCATATGTTTCAGGCTTACTATCTCTTATTTTGTGTTTATTGCTTTATTTTGTTTCCATAGTGCTTACTTTTCATTTCTTTCCCTATCTCAGGTTTGTTCATACTTGTGTCCTGTTCTCTTCTAGTCCTGTTTGTATCTTAAGTGTAGTCTTCCCAGTTTGTATTTTTTAGGTTCAGTGTTTGTTCATTGTTCCATCCGTCACTTGCTGTCCTGCGCCCTCTCTGATTGGCTGATTGCCTGGTGTTCCACACCTTGCCCCCTCGTTAGCCTGGATGCGTATCGTATTTAAGTGCCTGCCTCTGCTCAGTTCTTTAGTCTATCAGTGTGTGATATGTTCCTGCATAGCAGCTGTACTCATGGTGCTGTGTGTTAGGATATATGTTTGGTGCTTAGTCCTACTCCTTGTGTTTCTGTTCCCTGGTGTTCATTTTATGGTTTATTTAGTTGGTTCTTATTTCCCCTGCTTTTGTTCTCTTGTGGTCCTGTTATTTTTGTCACTTTTTTTTTTTGTTCTGTGTAATTCAATAAATCCTTTTTTGTCTCGGAGCCACATATGAATTGTAACCTTTTTCTTGCCTGTGCTGTGACAAAATATCAATTTATTCGAGGCGCTTCCCGAATTCCAGCAGGTGCACATATCACGGGCATCGCTTTAGAAAAGGTGTGAATCTGACCTGAGTTTAGCTTCTACCTTCTTCACAGTCAGGACATTGTAGTGGCACTGTGGCTCCGCAGGCTGACAAGCAAGCCGAGTGAATGAGAGCACAGGGGCAGCTGCCCTTTCAGATCCGTGGCTCCACTCTGGAGCCGACCCATACTATAGGCGTGGTGGAGACGGGGCAACTCTGCATCTCCTGACACCATGCGAGCCTCCACTCTGGGGATATCGCAGCAGGAAGAGCTTTATGACATGCCGTATCTCCCACCCCACTTCTGGGCACCCGGAGCTCGCACCGCAGAGCTGCAGTTTAATTATTGGCATACTCGTATTGCCAAGTAGAGCCGTTTAAGGTGGAACAGCAAGCATGGCGACATTATGCAGATATGCAGCTAGGACTGATGTGACTTCATGGTGAATGTCATTGATCTCGTATTTAATCCACTTTAAGCAAAATACCAACCATCCCACTTACTTGTTCTTTCGTTATCCCCCTGTAACGAGACACTTAAAAGGATCTAATTTTGTATGATTGAGGAGCAGAAAAAATCATTTTGATCTAGAACAATAAGCAGCGTGCTTATGTGGGGCATGATGTGGATTAAATGTCCTCCCACCATCCCAGTGATGTTGTATCACAGGGAACACACATAAAAGTAATGAAAGGAATAGGTCAAAAAAGTAATTTCATTGTGCTACACAATGACAATCAAGTGCTTGAATCTTGAATTTAAACAATTTACGTTTTAATTATCCCATAATTGCAAAATCACATTACTGCAACTACAGCTTTATGTCCCTGAAGTAGCTTCATTTATTCTTAAGTCCCCATGTCTTAATTATCCTTAACTGTAATCAGTCACCAGAAGTTGTTAATATAGGAAATGGTTTGAAAGTACACAAGGCGGGTGTAACTAATGCCCTGTTGCTATGGCAGTTATTTGTTCCTATTAGTACGTTCCTATTAGTCAATGTTAAGATGTCAAGACCAATTAACACCAAGTATTAATTAACTCTGTTAGCACATGTCATTTGCCTCATGGATTCGTGTATATCAGGCATAATGCATCAAACTGGCCTGTCTGTGTACAACAATCTTCATTATGAAGATTTTTAATTACATATCCAGTCGTACTAGTTGCATATATGAAATATCCAGGTATTAGGTCATTTTAAAGAATTATACACAGTAATGACCATTATTATTAGCTTTTAAAAATAGAGGTTTCATAAATGACATACGACTTGTGAGTTATTGCCATTTTCATTATAATTAAATTTTAATAACATCCATTTAAATACTGGAGGATTTTTGGTAGTAACAATTAAGGTTAAGTACCTTGTTCTATGGTATGCCTTTCCTCAGATATTAGCTGATAATCAGGATGTAATTACTATGGTAGCTGCAGTTCTACAGATCTTCTGTCAGGAAACTAATTCTGTTAAGCGCAGTGACAGTGTAGGCTATGTTGAAACAGCATTATATCCCCATCTCATTAGTGGCCTTGGGGATTGCTGAATGGCCTCTCTCAGAAAGTAAATTCATTAATTATGGCTGACAGGAGTATTTTTTAGAGTAGGGAAGCATTAGCCAACTTACCACCTCTTAGATCTACAAAAATTTTCCAAAGTTATCATCTGTAATAGCTGTTGTCAGAGGATTAACACATCATCAAGGAATTTTGAGAATGCATCATGCCAATTCCATTCAATTCAGATACTTCCTGTATGTGTGTCGCAGGGATAGTAAGCTGACTATGCTGCTAAGGGAATCCCTGGGCAACATTAATTGCCGCACCACCATGATCGCCCACATCTCCAGCTCGCCCAGCAACTTCTCTGAGACGCTCTCCACAATCCAGATAGCTTCAAGAGTGCTCAGAATGAAGAAGAAGAAGACTAAAGTATGTGCCTGATATAGTCTGGTTCAGATATGTCCTTTGTGCACTTACCACAACTTTTTCATCGTAACTAAATCTATATATACTCAAAGGTAATTTTTCATGTTACCGGACAGATCTTTGACTTAGCTTGTCTTTCCATATTCACATCAGCAATACACTTCTAGCTCGTCTGGTGGGGAGAGCTCCTGTGAGGAGGGGAGGATGCGTCGGCCGACCCAACTGAGAACCCTACATTCTCGCAATGTGGTGGACTCCGACCTGCCTCTGCTACAACTCTCCAGTGACCCAGATGACTACTCCAGCAGTGAGCAGTCATGTGACACAGTCATCTATGTGGGGCCTAATGGTTCTGCTCTGTCAGACAAAGAGCTGACGGACAATGAGGGCCCTCCAGAATTTGTACCTATCATACCCTCGCTAAACAAGAACAAGGCAGATACAGTGAGACCATCACCTCAGCTGATACTGGACCCACAGTTAATACAACAGCCTCAGCAGCAGCCTCTGGGCGATGATTCGCAACTGGGCAAGCGTGAGCAGGACTGCCTGAAGTGCAACACATTTGCTGAGCTGCAGGAAAGACTAGAGTGCATCGATGGCAGTGAAGAGGTCAGCAGCTTCCCATTTGAGGAGGTTCCACCTACCAACTTGGCCAAAGTTGAATTTTCTAATAGCATGGTCAAAAACAAACTGGAGACACGCCGAGGCAAAATGGGATCATATGACCAGCTGTTGGAGGAGACTCGAGAGGTGACAGTAGAGGCAGTGATCACACAGTCTACAATCTGCAGACTCTCTCAGGCAGCAGCTGACAGCTGCGAACTGTCACCTAGTAGATGTGTGACAGGAAGTAGCAGCAACGCGTTTGCCGAAAAAGGTTCCACTCTCCATGATAGTGTGGAGTCCATGAGTGGCACCAGCCATAGTGAGAGCAAACCACGGTCTGTAGGCTCCCCAAGGCTAGGCATTGCTAGCTTGACTAAAACTTCTGAGTACCGGCCAGCATCTTCACCGTCTCAACGTTGCAAGGTATACACCCAAAAAGGGATCTTTCCTTGTACTCCGTTGTCATCATCACAGAGTTTGAGTAGGGAAACGGAAAGGTCTTCTACTGAGTCTTTGCTTCAGCTTGAGACTAGAACTTCCCCTGTTGGTATGAGTTCTCAAATCCTAAAAAGAAACTCCTCCTCAATTAGTTTGGACTCAAGTGACATTTTGAGTGAAGTTCTGGTTCAGCCTTCATTGGAGAACAAGAGAGAACTTAGAAGTAGCACTACCTTGACTGTACAGCAGCCATTGGAGCTAAATGGGGAAGATGAGCTGGTATTCAGCCTGGTGAAAGAGCTTCACCTCAACGCCATGGCAGAGGATGGTAGGCCCACCAGCATCATAAGCTTCAACAGTGACTGTTCAGTTCAGGCACTGGCTTCTGGATCCAGGCCCGTCAGCATCATCAGCAGTATCAGTGAAGATCTGGACCACTTAACTGTCACTTCCTCCATGACCACAACTTCAGCAATGACCAAACTCATTCCTTTCTGCATGGAAGAAGACTCCTCCAGTGAGTACTCCATCAGCTCATGGCTCCAGAATCTGAGCACCAGCAGTCATGAAGATCAGGCTTTTAGTAGTGTCATTGTTCAGTCATGTTGTAGCCAAAGAGAAGCTTTGGCCGAACCCCTTAAACCTGAACTGTCAGAGGTTGCCCTCAGTGATGGCCACATTCTAATAAGGGAAGGGGTCACATTGGCTATTGATGGTTGCACTACAGCTTCAAAAGTTAATGAAAATTGTCCAGTAAATGAAGACATTCCTCCCATAGGAAAAGAAATGGTTGCCGTTTCTAATTCACAAAATCTGGGGAACACAAAAAACATAGTACCCATCAAAATGAATATCTCTGATAATCCTTGTGACACAGCTGAACCAGCAGCAATGCAGGACTCTGCTGAACCATTACCATCCGTTAAAATGTCACAAATAAAAGATGTGAAAATGCCTCCTGTTCCAATTTCCAGTGGAATGAAATTTGAGGACCCCTGGATGAAAAGAGACACGGGTAACATAAACCTTAAGGAAGATATTAGTGCTCTTAAACCAGAGAAGAAGGGTTCTTGTTCTGGAATAAATCAGAGCCAAAATGACAGGCTTGGGTCAATCCCTGGGGAAATGGCTTACTCAGCTGCATTGAAAAGAGTGGTGGATGGCAGTAATATGGTCACGAATGCACCAGAAATCCTGCCACCTGTGCATACAGCTCATATATTTAGGGCATCCAGCCTTCCAAGAGGGTGGTGTCGTGCTCACAGGCAGGATAATAACGAGGACCCTTCTAATTCTTACTTGTATGGCGAATATAACAATTTAGGTATAGCAACGTCTACACCATGTAGTCCAAAGGCTACTCTGGAAAAAAGGGGAACGTCAACAAAGCCGGGACTCTTTGCTCAGGTAAAGGGAATCCCACCATTGCCACCAATAAGGAAGTCCAGCCTGGATCAGAAAAACCGAGCCGGCGTTCAGTGTGTCACTAGCAACGCTTCAACATCAAACTTGACACAGTCTTTCCTACGTTGCACAACTGATGATTCTGGAAACTGTGTGAAAACCAAAGGTCCCAGTGGTGAAAGCAGCAGACTTTTTAGTGCAAAACTTGAGCAGTTGGCTAACAGGACTAACTCTCTGGGAAAGACTAATGCAGGGCAGTATGACTGCCTGTCCTTGGAGAGAGCAGGTAGTTTGACTTCGGTTGGCTCGAGAAGCAGCACAGGGAAGGAATGCAGCATGCCAAGACTGAGCCGAAGCCTTCGGCGGAGTTCTGTGTCCTCAACAAATAATGGACACAGTAATGGGAATAGTAATACGCTACTGTCACCCAAGGCTAGCCCATCCAAGATCTCTGCAGTCAGCAAACTCCTAATGGTCAGCCCCAAGGCCCGAAGCTTGTCCGCATCCAGCACTCGGACCCTGAGTTTCTCAACTAAATCTCTCCCACAATCTGTCAATAGGAGCTCCAGTTTACCTCCAAATGGAAAGAACCAGAATCAGGGCTCCTGGTCAACTCAGTCTTTGAGTCGAAGTCGGGGATCGGGATTGGCTTCTAAGCTCCCCCTGAGGGCTGTGAATGGGCGGATCTCCGAACTCCTCCAGGGCAGCATCGGCTCCAGAGCTCGGGCACCATTAGATGTTGAGGCACGGGCTGGACTCCCGGGAGAGGAGAAGCAGGTAGCCAGTGCTCTGCCATCCCCATACAGCAAGATCACAGCTCCGCGCAAGCCCCATCGCTGTAGCAGTGGCCACGCCAGTGACAACAGCAGCATCCTAAGCGGAGAGTTGCCTCCAGCCATGGGGAAGACGGCGCTGTTCTATCACAGCGGGGGCAGCAGTGGCTATGAGAGCATGATGCGCGACAGCGAGGCCACTGGCAGTACATCCTCAGCCCAAGATTCAATGAGCGATAACAGTAGCTCTGTGAGTGGACGGAGAAGTGGCAAAAACCAAAAGAAAAGGAACAATACAGGTAAATTAAATTTACAATATCATTCTTTGGCTTTAAAAAAGCATTATATTTGAATCTAAAAAGTAATTGACCAAAATCAGATGTATATATATCTATATATATATGATTGAATGTAAATATATATCTGGACTGTGATCTCCTGGCTCCTCACTGCTTAGGGTCACAGCGGCGCCGCCTGATCCCTGCACTCTCCTTTGACGTGACTTCACCGGTAAGGAAACAAATTCTGAGTCCTGGAGGCCGCTGGGTCGACGGCCCCCTGCGGGCTGCCCAGAGAGGCCTGACCGATACTTTTGAGATCAAGGTCTACGAGATCGATGACGTGGAACGTCTGCAGAGGAGGAGGGCTGCTGGCTCCAAGGTACAGTGGGGAAATCATTACTTGGTAAAATACATTTTTGTATTTTACAGTTAATCTTATATAAAAATGTCAATGGCAGGATTGGAGAGGGCCTGAACAAAAGCAGCAATATATTTATATGGTTCTATTTGCAGGAAGTGATCTTCTTCAGTGCCAAGCTAAAGATCTTGGAGCACCGACAGCAGCGCATCTCAGAGGTACGGGCGCGGTACGACAGGCTAAAGAAGGAGCTGGAACAGACCAAGCAGCATTTGATGCTGGCGCCGGAGAAGTGGACCAGTGAATGTGAGTTACTGCAAACCCCATGCACACTGCCACGTTTCAAGGCTTACAGAGACACTTTGTGAATGTTATGAGATGCGAGTGAACTTTGCTTGATGGAAGTAGATTCCATTCTGATGCATTGAGTTCCCTGAACTTCTCATTTCTAAAACACGTGGAAGACTCCTCAGATCTCGTATTTCAACATCAATATTCCTAGGTATGAACACTAGAAATTGACCCTAGCAGGAATTACTCAATTAGGAGCAACATGGCTATGGACAAGAGCTACAGAAATACCCTGGAACTTATGTTATGTAGAATATCTGGATATAAATTTTAAATAATAATATACATTGTTTCACCAGAGGTTAGGAACCGAATAAACTGTCAATGTGAATATCTGTCACATGGATCTTTAGGAGTCAGACTGAAGACAGATATATACAGAGCCCTTCAGGGCAAATACATAAAATGCTCTTACTCTTATTATCTCATGCGCATGCGAAAGTAAGTCATGCACGCAAAATGATCTTGTTTGCATACACAAGCATCTCGTGTCTTCGCCAAAAGAAAGTAAGAGCATTTTTTTACACGGGTCCCTTCAGGGGCTCAGTAGTTATAAATAGAAAAAGTAATTTATGTTTTGATGCAAATATTATTTTAGCATCCCATTGTCACACAGTTTCCTTCCACAGTCCAAAGACATGCAATTAGGCTGATTTGCGTCTTTAAATTTCCCACAGAGTAGTATTGCGTGTATGTGATCTGTGACTGTCTGACAATCCTGATAGGGGTACCCCCCAGCTTTGTGTCCTATAAGACCTGTGACAGACTCCCCGACAACACTGACCTGGAAGGGCATCTGGGTTATTTTAATGTTACAAGGTAGACGTGACAGTAGTAGAAACACTTCTCCTTGTCTGGCGTACTTTGCAGTTGATTTGCAGCAGACATTTGAGGTGGATTCGGTGGAATACCTGGAGGCTCTGGAGTGCGTCACCGGGCGTCTGGAGAGCCGCGTTAACTTCTGCAAGGCGCACCTGATGATGATCACGTGCTTCGATGTTACCTCCAGGCGGCGATGAAGGAGGCGGCGGCAGAGACGGCCCAAAAAGAATGTGCCAATAGGAAGTGAAGTGATTCGAATGTGATGAACAGTATGGAATTCAGTGTACCGCAGTGTTTCCCAATCCGGTCAATCGTGGACAGCCGGTCCACGATTTTGCTCCCTCCCAGAGAAAAAACGTGGACTGGCTGAGGATCCCCAAGTAGTGGATTGCTAAACACTGGAGTACAGGAACCAGCTGCATGCTTATCTGATGCCGGCTGAATCTCTGAAAAGCCAAATGTTATGTTCCCAGAAGATTAGGAGATACCTGTGTGAATAGATAATCACCTTTATCAAGAAACTGCTTCATGCTTCTTCATGTTGGTTATTATTTCATTACAATGAATAGACTGAAGAAATAAGGAGGAACTGAAAGGGAAGGAAGGAAATGAGTAAAGAGTACGGTAGAAAAATCAGCAAGTGCCTTGCAAAGACTTGCATATCCAAACATCCCTGTATATATGTACAGATGGTGCTAACGTATATTAGATTAAGAACAAAATATTTACATACATTTTCATGTACAAGTATGCATTTTCTCTTCTTTTTACACTTATTGTCAAATATATTCTTGCCAAGAAGGATAGACTGTGTTAAATGTAGATCCCTTCAATTTGTTTTTTTTTACTTCACAAAATTAGTCTGAAGAGTCTGAGAGTGCTCAAGAGTGTGGGAAAAGAAATAATATTTTAAATGAATTTGGCCTTATATGAAAAATGCTATTCTCTGTGACTCGGCGAACTTTAGATTTGCTAACGCAACACTGTGCCGCCTGAAGTCAAGCGACCGAGAGGCTGTGAGTTCTACACGCCACATGTGTAACCACAGTGAAAACGATGCTGAGGAAAATGGTGCTGCAGTGATATTCCTTGTCACATGATCCTCATCATCAGCATCAAGTATTAAACAAGTTGTCAGACATTTGGAAATCAATGATCGATTGGTTCCAGAATTGAAAGCGTCACGTAAAATTGTGCCAACTTTTAAAAACTGTAAGAAAACCACCATCAGCTCCCTAGTTTATCTGACTGTTATAAATTACCACCCACATGGCGATTTATTTCTCTCCTTCTCCCCGGTGCCCCCAGGCTGTACGACAGAGACACAGTTGTCATACTTAAATAAGGCCTGCATTTCTGTGTCAGTATGTCAAATAGGCAGGGATGCATTTAAATGCTACACAGGCACACATTCACATCATAAAGCAATGCCTGTGGCAGTTTCTTGTCCTAACAGCACGTACAAATTCTATGTACATGCTTACGTACATTCCTCTGACATGAAATTACCATGCATTTTAATACTTTATACGGCAACTGAAGTACAAATTAGCCATATAAAGGTTACAATGCACAGTAATTTCTTGTCAGAGCAGTGCAAATGCACATAAAATAAGTACACATCTGCACTGCTATGACATGAAATTGCCACCCATATCGCCAGTTATGTCCATCCTTGCCGAAAGGGCACGTGGAATCTTCATTTGTGCCAGGAAATGAATCCCCATTCATTCTCTGCGGTCCCGTTGCAGCCTAGCATGCACACCGGTACCTGCTATCACTTTTTTGAAGATCTTTAGCCTCTTTTTAACCCCGTCTGCCTTATCGGTCTCGTTCTTCTGCACCCACTCCTTCGTCTCTGCAGATAGGCAGATTTCACTCCCATCCTTTCACCTTCATCGTGTTCATTTTCGAAGGATGTAATTAATTTCTGAACTCAGGATGATTAGTTTCACAGAGTTGCTTATATGAAACAAAGTAGTTATACTGATTTGCAATGTGCTATGCATTAAAGATTGTACAATAGCAGATACCATTTCATTTATCCTGTATATAGAAAATGCATAAAATGTCATTAGGTGTTGTGGAAATATTACCATTTTTCTCCTTTTTTAACAAATGCACTTGACAGTGGATTATTTGGGTGTAGTCTACCATAGTTGGCCAGACTCAATCACTCTATTAATGGTGTACCACAAAATCATGGTGTATTTGATATATTTCCCATAGCCATGCATTGGATGGCCTTTCCACAATGTAATATAATCTGATTCATAGTGCACTTTGATCAGAGCGTATACAGTATGCTTTGTGTCTGACTAGTCACGGCGATGATCGTAGTTGTCAACATGAAGCCTCAATCATAAGAATTCAGCTTGAGTCTCCGTGATGTGAAAGAGATGATCATGAGTTATGATAAAGATGCTGAAATCGTGCCTGTATTGTGTTATGTACACATAGATGGACAAGCAATGTACCCGCCACCATCAAATAAATGCAAAATAATAATTACAATAATAAAAATTCAACTGCAATCATTTGTCTACAATCAAATGAAGATTCTTGTTCATTGTATTGTTTATGGGAAGCACAATACAGAATAGATGTATTATTCGTATCCTTTGTCAGTTCATTAATCAGTGATCAATTACATTTACCACTTAAATGATTAACTTATCTAGGTTTATTTAGATTGATTTCAGTAAGAATCAGATAATGGGTAGATATTTCATAACGACAGTTCTTAAAGGAATTATTCATTCTTAGCATAATAAGATGGAATAAGGATATTGAGTGTTTTGATTATACCCAAGTTGTACAAGATATGTATTATTGATTGTGTTAAATGCTTTAAAAGGCACTCAATTTCATGTTTTATTTCTAGCTAATAACCTATTTTTCAGCCAACTTCCTGGCTCTACCACTAGTTTGCTGTGAGCTGCTTGGATCTCACTGTTTTTCCTCAGATGTGGCGGCACACCTGAATGACTGGAACCTCAGTCTTTCTTATTGTTTTAAATCACACCCACGATCATCGTAAACAATTAAATAATAATAATAAAATATAACTGCGGGGTGTTCTGATGGGATATTAGCCCCAAAACACCCCATTCCTATTAGTAAAGTCAATGTGAGGTTTGATATAAAATGCATAATCAGAATATTACTTTTATATTTAGATTCAGTTATGTTTTGTATCAGTGAGTGTGTATTGTGAGAGAACTATTTGACCTTTGGACAAGCAACATTGAAAGTAGTAAGGAATTAATTCTCATTATAGGAATTTTCACCAAGCAAGAAACTTGGAACAAAGGATTTCCAAACTGAATTGTTTGAGGTAGATATTTAATCTATTAGGATTAATTGCTTTAGGCAGTCAAATACTGAATAAGAATTTCCCCATGACCATGGATATTGGATAATTAATGCTAGAAATGATACATTTTGGAGATGTGTTTCATACTGGATAAACACTTTGAATTAGTGTGGATCCTGAAGACTCATTTACTTGCAGAGGTGCATTTTGTTACTGACGGATTGTAAGACTCTTACCTGCCACTGTGAAGGTCAATGAACAAGAAAATCAAAGCCGACAAGTACAGGCAGCTAGAACATTCCCCCTGTGGGAGAGTGTGGCTGTGCTGTGGCTGACTGAGTGTCTCGTTTCATTCGGTGAGAGGAGTGCTCGTCTGCTGTATCTAAATCCAGACCCACAGTGAGGAGAGGCTCATTTAAATAACATTCTGATCGGGGTCCTTGTTATCAAGCATAACATTGCAGTACCTGCTGCCCATCTTTACTGCATCTGTGTTTTCAAGATAAATGCTGCAGAATATTTTTGTTCTGTTACAGTGGAGTAATTTTACCCTTATAGCTCACCACACAGCACCCCATTTAATGGTAAAATACAAGACAGATTATTTATATTTATATAAAACCTACAGATGAGTTCTCAGAAAGGTGAATGGACATTGTAACCCAAACATATGAATTAGGTACAATTGGTGCATACTTTATATTTAATATATTTTGCTAATGATATTGCATTCCTAGCTCTAAGATGAAGCAATTCAAAATTTATTAGAAGATTAGCTAATGTAGGCCCATACAATAAATTGTCAGGATCAGTCCTTACTTTGTCCATTTCTGTCTGTCACTTCTCTGTCTGGCCACTGGGTGTCACTGGTCATCCCGTTCTATTCCCTGTGTTCCCCTAGGTTTAACCCCACTCATAGTGCACATAGATCTCCTTCTTCCTTGGATCATCGTGTGACTGAATGCATGGCTAAGAACCATATAACCTGGAACATTGTGAGTTCCAGGCTATTTGTGCCTCAGGACTCTATTTTGGTTGACTTTGTGCGTGTATCATATTTCTTGCGTTTCTGCACTCTGGTTAGATGCTTGTCCATAATGTCTATACTGTTCTTGGTTTACCCTGCCTGAACTGTGTGCTCAGTTTGTATCCAAGTCCTGTATTCCTGGTATCTCTTAGTCCCTAATATTTGGGTACTTGTTAATGACTCACACCTGTCCCTCATCTAGCCTTTGTTACATTTGCATATAAGTTCTTGTCTCCTCTTAGTTCCTTGCTCAGCTACTGAGTGTGTTTGAATGTGTTAGCAGTTTGATGGTCCCCACAGTAAACCCTGTCCTAAATCCGTGTTCTCAGTCTGCCATTTCTCCTGTTTAGCTTCAGCCTTCATTAGTACTTATATTGCTTTCATGCCTTTGTTTGGACCCCTCGTGTGTCTTTTGTTTTGAGTTGTATTTGAAATAAAGTTCCCATTGTCTTGAAAGCTGTTTAATAGAAGATCATCAATACCCCGCCATAACATAAATATTTTTTTTAAAGCTTTCAAGATTCTTTCAAATTAGTGCAATTCAATTTACATGTGAA
>JABFEB020000039.1:9525777-9536363 GCA_019775895.2 Stomatorhinus ivindoensis
AATCAATAAAGTGGTTTGTACACTTGCAACTTTGGTTTTGCAAATGGATTTTAGTGTTTTAGCAATTCAGAAATACTTTAAGAAAAAAAATGCTCTTCTTGTTTTATCCTGTTCATTTTGTGTTTAAATGCTTAAAAAACATATTTAGGTGTAATTTTTGGGGGCCGGGAACCAATTAATTGGTTTTCCATTATTTCTTATGAGAGAAATTCGATCAGAACTACGATTTTTTTACAGAGTCCGGAAAGGATTAAGTTCGAGAACCGAGGTACCACTGTATAATTGGAAATATTGGTACATTTTCTGTTGCCAGAAGACTCACTAAAAGCACAACAAACAGGCTTAACTGAAAGTGCAAAACTGTGCAATATTAGTAAAAGGACACACTGCATTAACACCATTTAAAGTCAAGCTATAAGATGGTTTCTGCCCAGTGCACCTTTAATACAAATGGTTCCTGTTGGTTCCCTGCCAGCAGGCATCACTATTTTAGATTAAAAACACTTTATCAAGCCTAAAGAGACAGCTTTCCATGAATATTCTTTCATAGTAAACCTGAACCAGTGGTTACCCCCGATCCACACACACACACTGTCTCGACCGCTGCCGGGCGGGCGAGCAGGAAGCAGGCAGAAGGCAGCGATGGTACGAGGAAAGGAGTTTATTACTGACGAAAACTGGTATCACAAGGACGGGAGGGGCAAAACCCACAGAACCAAAGACAAAGAACTAAATGACGGACCTGGGGAGACTAACTCGGACACAGACTAAATACGAGAGACAATCAGGCACGGATAGACAACAGGTGGTTACAATCAGGATCCGACACGAGGTAACGAGGGGGGCGTGGCACACGAGGCTCTGACGGGCGGATCATGACACACACACACGTTTGTAATTATATGTTTGTGGGGACTTTCATTTATATGACGAAGACTCTAATCCCAACATGATGGCCTTAACCATAAGTAACCAAACAAAATATGAGACTTTTGGAATTTTTTATTTTTTGGTTACATTCACTGATCTTTGTGGGGACCTGAAAAACTTTATCTTTTTGGTCCCCATATTGTAATACAAACCTAATCCACACACACACATACCGTATACCTGAGTACACACCTGTACTCATTTTTATGGGGACCGTCCATTCATTTCTATGGGCAAAACCCTAATCCCTAAAATGACAACCTTGACCCCTATCCAGGCCTAACCTTAACCATAAGTAAACACACAAAATACGTAACCACAACTTCAAAGTAACAGGTTTTTATCACATTGTGGGGAAATTATAAAATCATGTGCAATTACAGTCAACACAAAACTAAGAACTAAGAACTACTTCTGATTGGATGTGATTCAAAGTAATTTCTTCCTGATTTTTTTTCTCTTTGTTTTATTCATTGATAAAATTATATATTTCAATAGTTTTTGGCATCATATATTAATTTGAATCTTATCGTCTAGTTTTAGTCATTGAAAAAAAAACGAGAAAAATGGTTAACTTACACAGACAATAACTAAGTGCTGAGTAAATGAAACTGTGAGTGTCTGTAGTCAGTTGTGAGCATTTTATGAGCTTTTTACAGTAAAATCAGATCCCTAGATGTCTCCCTGTGCCATTTTGAGCTTAAGAGATTATAGTCATACGTCAGACACTAAAAAAGTACGGTATTTATGAGTCTAACAAAAAGGCCACACACACGTGTAGAGTTTGCTCCTTTTAGGTTTCAAGTAAAATCAGATTGTAAAATGTAGGGCAAAAAATCCAAGTCCCTTTGTTTTACACAACATATTGCATTTTTATTTATATACCTCCATATTACATAGTGCCGAGTGTGTGTCCTGAAGTATTTTAGCCCTTTCTGACCCACATACCGCTATTTCATTTCTAATTTTGCACTGCCAGCAGACCCAGGGCGCATTTTGTGATATACTGTTGGAAATCAGCAAGTTAGCCTTACTCATTTTGAGTCCACCATATAATTATTTGTAGCATTATAGGTTATACATCAACAGTGGCTCTTTCTTCCAAGACATTTACAATAATTGCAATGTGTTTATATCTCTGGTGACCTAAAAACAGATTTTTTTTCTGTTAGGATCCAGCAAGTTCAGATCAAATAAACTGCAGACCTTAGATACCCCATGAAGATTACACAGTGAACCTTATTGACATGTAAGGTCCTTTGAATGGCAGAGATTCTTCAAAATTCTATAATGGCAAAGCTGCTGCTGTTTAGAACAAGACTTGTTGGCTGTATCACTTATCGTCCTGGCTAGTACTTCATGTGATTATTAAAAAATTTCAAAGCATGCGTTAGACTGGATTACCTAATGAAATATTGACACACCTTTTTATGTGATATAAATGATCTGGAACTAGGATGAGGACGATACTTTGGAGACAGTGACTCAGTGGTCACAGTTTCGTAGCCTCATTCCTCTAGGGTTGAGCAGGTTTGGATCCTACCTCTGTTCTGTGGACATGCAGCAAATATCACAAATATAAAATATATTTTCAAATTATTTATATTGTATTTGATCAATACATTTAAAATGCAGTACTGTTGCTGGTTGTAATTTTTATTATTATTTTGCTTACCCGTGCTGGTCCAAACATCACCTAGACCAAACCAAACCAGTTTTGCTAATGTGGTCCCATTTCAGTTTTTTTTTTCCAGATACACCAGTGTGCAGTGTGCTTGCTAGGTTACCAGCCCTCCCCCTTTTAGTGGTGTTGATGGAGTGACACCCCGGTATCTTCAGAGTTCATTCCGCCCATCCAGGTAGCAGGTTACTCCCACCTGCTGCCGTCAATGCATCTGTGAGCGGGAAATACAGCTGGAATGTGACACAGCAGGCAATATTTTTAAAGGGAGGTAATGTCATGCATAATTCATGCATCTCAGTTGGAGCGTAATCTACATTGCAAAACTCGATTTTCCTTTTGCCTGTCTAACGTGTGAAACAAACCATGTACCCTTATCATTCCTTCGTGGCCGAAAGTGGCTTTGATCTCTAACTTTGGGTCTTTCTGCCGTAGCCCCGTTCAGCAAGGCTGTTACTTGGCAGCTCTATCTCTCGATCAAAAGCTGCACTACGGAGTAGGAAATGTTGCCTTTTTGTTAAAGATAAGCAAAGCTCCGCTTTCATTTCTGGGTTTGAAGTTGCTTTTGCCAGCTGCTGCACCATGTGAACAGCAAAGCAGGAATTTTCCTTTGGTTTTAAAATTTCTTTTTACTTTGTAATATTGCACATAAATCACACCCTTCCTTCTGGCCTCTGTATTAACGGCACAAGTACAAGTTTAATGTCTGACCTGCTTCCAAAAATTTTGCTTATTGAAAAACCGCACTAGACAATAATGTCACAGCTACCCAGTTATCCTGGTTGGCACCGGATTCTATCTCAGGAAACACATGGCACATGCCAGGATGCCAGTGCATGGGAACACACACTATCACAGGCAGTTTTGAGAAGCCAATCAGACTAGTTAGCCAGCCTGGTAACGCAGAAGGTACCCTTTGCCCTATCGCCACACCCCTGTTAAAATGCCAGGTTTTTATGATATTAAAAAATTAGACCACGATAAATCATTTCAAAAGCTTTTCCCATCTTTAATGTGACCTATAACCTGTAGAAATCAATTGAAAAACAAACAAATCTGTTGGGGGGAAAATATAAAAAATGAAAACAATAAGCTGGTGGCATAAGTGTACACACCCTTAAATGAATACTTTGTTGAAGTGCTTTTTGATTGAATTCCAGCATTCAGTCTTTTTGGGTAGGAGCAATATTTGCCCACCCGTCCTGGCAGAAGTGCTCCAAATCTGTCAGACTGCAAAGGCTTCTCCTGTGCACGGCCACCTTCAGGTCAACCCGGAGATTTAGGTCTGGGCTCTGGCTGGGCCGTTCCAAAGCTTTAATATTCTTTTGGTGAAGCCAGTCTTTTGCCGATTTGGATGTGTGCTTGGGGTCATTGTTGTGCTGAAAAGTGAAATTCCTCTTCACTTTCAGCTTACTAGCAGATGCCTGAAGGTTTTGGGCCGAAATTGGCTGGTATTTAGAACTGTTCATAATTACCTCCACATTCCCTCCAAAGCCCCATTTCCAGCTGAATAAAAACATCCCCAAAGCATGATGCTGCGACTATCATGCGTCACCGAGGGTGTGGTGTTCTTTTGCTGATGTGCAGGACTGTTTTTGCACCAAACATTCCTTTTGGAATTGTCCAGAGGTATGTCTGGTCCTTGGTAACGTCACTGTTGTCCCATATTTTCTCCACTTCTTGATGACCGTCTTCACTGTGTTCCATGGTATATCTAATACCGTGGAATCTTTATGTACCCTTCTCCTGACTGACACCTTTCAGCAATGAGATCCCTTTGATGCTTGTAAGCTCTCTGTAGACCATGGCTTTTGCTGTAGGATGCAATTGAGTGAATGTCAGGAAAATCCTACTAGGACAAGTGAATGTGACTTGTGGTTAATCATTCCCATTTATTGATGGCAGGTGTCTACCCTAAAAGACTGAATGCTGTAATTAAATCAATAGGTTCTGCGAACAGCTTATTGTACATTTTTAATTTTTTTTTGTATTTTTGTTTTTCAGTTGATCTGTGCAGGTTCTAGGTCACATTAAAGATGGGGAAAGCTTTGAAGTGATTTATCATGGTCTCATCAGAAAAAGCTGGCATTTTACCAGGGCAGACATTTTCTGCCTAGCGATAGGTTGATGACCCATCCGGGGTTATTCCTTCCATTGTGTCCTTTGGTTCCATGACCCCCACGACCCTGAATAGGAGAAGAATGCATAGAAGATGGATGGATGGATTGATTGATTGATTGATGGATGATCTGTTTTCAGACTTTACATAATACAGTATACTGTACTTCTTAACAGACAATAAACCGACACTTGAAACCATTACTATTCTATATAGAGGCTCTTGGTTTGAGAGGATGATTATGAAACACCTCCACATGCAGCCAGCCTTTCCATTGCCACCAGTGCAGTGCCCTGATATCTGCTGAAGTGGCCTCCTTATTAGGAATAAGAATACGGACAACATGCACTCCACAGCAGTACTACCAGGGCTGATTTCCCGGAATGGGATTTTCTGCAGGTTCGGGAAGCTGCATTCCTGTCCCATCTCATTTTTCTTACAGCGGGATAAAAACCAGAAATCCTGAATAACGATCTATTAAATATGCAGCGGAATATAGAAGCCTGAGGTCTTCATAAAGTAATATGGAATTGATGACACAGTGCGGGGGAGTGGGGGGGAGGGCAGGTAAGGAGGCGGCTATGATGAAAGAGGGCTGGCAGGTGGAACCTGGGGAGTGGTCCAAGCGTGAAAAAGTGCTGCTGTCAGCTCACGGAGGAGTGTCTACCCATGCATCCCTCTGAAACCACGCACTTGCCGGAAACGCTAAGGCAGCCACACACACACACACACACACACACGTTTGTAATTATATCTTTATGGGGACTCTCCATTTATTTATATGGGAAAAATAATCCCAACATGACGACCTTAACGCCTACCCAGCCTTAATCTTAACTATAAGTAACCAAACTAAATACAAGATTTTTTGGCATTTTTAGTTTTTAGATTGCATTCACAGGTCTTTGTGTGGACCTGAAAATGGTCCTCATGATGTCAGAATAAGATTTTTATCACATTGTGGGGACATTTGGTTCCCTATAATATAATACTAATCTAATAATATAATATATAATAATATAAATCTAATCACCCCCCACACGCACACAGGCAAAACACTAATCCCAGCAATGACAACCTTAACCACAGGTAATTTGCCATTTTTAGTTTTTTGATTCCAGTCACAGATTTTTATAAAATTGAATTCCCCCTTGTGGTCCCCACGATGTAATGTATATCTGAGCCAGACAGCAGATCATGCCTGCTTCTCGGTTCGGGGGTGTCGCCACCTTTCCTGTTGAGCCAGCAGAATGAGAATGAAGCAGTGGGATGACCATCCCCCCATTCCAGCCTTACTTCAGTGCATTTGGATGGAAGCTTAAAGAGGAATCACTTGTCAGGTCTTTCTCAGGCTCAGCCACTGAGGAAAGCAGCCTGAAACCTCAAGTTCCATTAGCTTTATGTTTCGAGGGGCACCTTGTGTTCATCTCAGACGGGCCGGACCGGACACACCATCGTATTATATCCCCCATGTGTGCGGACATGTTCTGCTGTGCCCCTCCCTGAAAGTACTGATATTATCAGATTATTTTATGCTGTTTATCTCCTTCTACTTCTGCTCTGGCTGTTCCGAACCCAACTGCATGCCATGCGGCCGCAGCCCCTGCAGCGCAGCTGGCCAAACCCTACATGCGATTTGTCGCTTTGCCCCACCTACTGCTTTATCCAGCTGCTAGGGAGCCGTCCACCGAAGGAAGACGCAGCGAAAGCGTGGAGAGTGTGTGGGTGATGTCTGCCGTAAGACCGAATGGAAAAACAGGACTCGACATGAGGGAAAATCGTGGTAGGTAGTGAGCTCTGAGGGTCTAAATCAAAGCAATTAGCAAGCAGGAAGTGGAAAGCGAGAGGGGGGGGGAATGGGATGGTAGTATAGAGGCTATTTGTGGCTATCTATGAGCATCAAAATATTTTTTAATATAGAGTCGTGGAGCCTTTATTTGTATAGTGGTCTTGCATTTCAACCTGCTAATGGAAAAACACAACAGTGAGCTGAACGCAAAACATTTTGTGGTCTTTTGTCATATTCTAAATAAATGTATCCTACAGTCTGAGAGGGTCACAGTTATGTCCCCGTATGCCTTTGCTTTCAGATCAGATCCAAGATTGCAGCTTTCAAGACACGGGGAGTGAGAAATGCTATTTATGAGCAAAGATCTAATGGCAAATCTCACTGAACTGCATTGCATGTTTATATGTTTTTGTGCAGCCTGCATGAAGGGTACATTTTTCAGGGTCACAAGATTAGATGACATGCATTTGGCAGTTTCTAGAAGGAAGACTGAGGTCAGAAATGCCTGTGCCATCTAGCCAGTGTTTATGCATGGTGTATACAGTACATATGAGGTGCAGCAAATCCAGCTCTACTGCCTTGGGAATATATGGGCGTCTGTCACTCATGCCACTGGTCAGATTATACTGTAATTTCACACGTTCCTCAGACGAGTCATGTCCAGTTATGGGCCGTGACTCCCGAATACGGCCAATTATTTCAGTAGGAAGTCTTTTGTGCAGTGCAGTGTGACTTTTAGGTATTACTCTTAGGGGGGGGCATGTTCATTCCTTACTTTGTATTATTTTGTATATCCCCCCCCCCCTAGAATGAAATATGACCTTTTCTGGCAATGTCAAGGTCACTGGTTTCAACTCAGGCAGGGCACTACTGAGTACACTTTTTTGTCAATAAAATTTTAGTTTACTCTGACAGGGTTGGTGTGAACTTTTTAAACCGAACTATACACATGAGTAGTGTTGCACCCCCCCACCCTGTTCGGGATAGTTACACAGTACCAGTCGACGCCCCCCAAGCCACCTATAATGTGTAATAGAGTGCTGTGTCACGTGACCTGGCCACCTGACATAAACACAGCAGAGATAGTTGTGGAGGAGTTTGACCAGAGAGCGAAGGAAAAGCAGCCAATGAGAGCTCAGCAAATAGGTGGGACCTCCTTCTGGACATCTGGAAAAGCATCCAAGGGGGCTACCTCAGGAAACTGGTGTAGAGGAGACAGTTGCATTAGCCAGTTGCTGGAGTAATTGGGGTTAAGGGTCTTGCTGAAGGACCCAGTGGTCAGATCACTTTGCCGACCATGGGATTTGATATAACTGGCAACCTCTGAGTCCCAACACACAGGGCTGTCTCCTCAACAAATTATTTTTCGTTTAACGCTTTTTTTGGTCAGAGCGTGATTCCACATATTTTATTAAATAGTTTTGATGTCTTTATTCCAAAATGCAGAGAATAGCAGAGAGACACCTTTCTACAGGTAGTTTTAAGTTTATTACTGGTACTGTAGTTATGATGCAAATGTCCATGAATCCATCTTTCAACTATTTGTCCTGGTCATTGGTTGTAGGAAAAGAATGTTTCTCCTAGTTTTCCATAGTTAGCTGAATTTACAAGAGAGAATATTTTCATACACCTGAACAGTGTGAGATATATTAATCAGGAATGGTAATAAATGCCATCAGAATACTACACTGTCATGCAGCTCCTTCTGGTGGTAATATTAAACATCTAATATTTTAAAGCATATTTGTCCATCCATTCCCTCATCCCTCTGTCCATATTCTAGCTCCTAATCCAAATCACAGGGAGCCCGCAGTCTGTCCTAGGATGCCTGGGCCCCACGCCTGGGGTCTGGATGGGATGTTAAGATTTGGACTTAAACACAAGGCCTAATCAAGTTTAAAACTTTGTTAAACATGTAATATTAACTGGCTATTTTTAAATCCTTTACTGGGTAAAGGATTTAAAAATACACCTAATTTATGATCGTTCCAAACAGTATGACTAAATTTTACTCACACCTGAGCAGTCTAGCAGACCCACAAACAGTACTGAGCACTCTAGCAGACCCACAACACAGACCACAAAGGTAAAATTATTATCAATAGCTAAAGAAAAACATAACTAGAAAACAAAAGGAACAAATGGGGTCAAAACTAAGGCAGAATGAACACAAGAAAGTAAAGACTGTGTATCAGCAGAATCTGATCTAGAAACACTGGGAAAGCACAAGACCAAACAATCAAGCACAGTAACAACCATTATGATCAAACAAAGAACAGACCAAACACAGGCACCTAAATACACTGATAACAAGACCAGATGAGGAACAGGTGTGAACCATAACCAATTAAGCAATCACTAAGGAT
Source organism: Stomatorhinus ivindoensis (assembly GCA_019775895.2). Lineage (NCBI taxonomy): Eukaryota > Metazoa > Chordata > Actinopteri > Osteoglossiformes > Mormyridae > Stomatorhinus > Stomatorhinus ivindoensis. The sequence goes on from JABFEB020000039.1 coordinate 9,534,663, forward strand.
TTGGAGCAACAAGGAACAGGTAGGATATATTACAATCATCAGGCACTAAAGACTACAGAACTAGCAAATACTGAGGGTTTTCGATACTAGGAGAGACTTGGAACACAAGTAAAAGCAAACTAAACAAGACGCAGGTAGGGTGAACCATTAACAAGGAGACAAAGCAAAGACCTATATGACAATACCAGAAAGCAGAGGGAAATGATAAGCCGGCTGGCCTCAGGGATATGATGGAAGGGATGCCTGCCTCTTAACCACACACTCACAGTGGCCGAGGGAGCAGGGAGACACAGTAGGGTAAGACCAAATGGCCAGTGAGTACTGCTGTCCAAACGGAGAGATGACACATAGGACACATATACGTCATACACTGCCTTAAGTTATTACAAATATACTAATATGTAGAAAAATATAACTAAAAATTAAACAACCATGACCCGGTCTTACACATGTCACCCAAGGTTTTTACCCCTTATCTTTTCAAGAATGAAATACAATGATTTCCAGCTGGTCCAACATTGTGGGTGATACCTAGATACCTAAATGTTTCTCAGATCTGCAATTCCACAGAACTTCAGCGAGGAAACAAATAGTGCAATGGAACCTTAATCACCTTTCCCCACACTGATGAGTAATTTGGATCTAGGGTAAGCCGCAATATTGTTTGTCTGAGAACTGCTGTTAAAACTCCAGCTCTGGTCAAGATGAAGATCACCGGGCTGTCAGGGTTTAGAGGCATGTGCCCCACTCGCCTAGGGATCTGATTACTCACAATGGTCTCACTGGTTTATAGAAAGGGAGCTTCAGAGCCTGACATCTTCGATCTTCCTGCTTAATCCCAGTCATCCTTTTGCTCTTGCGGCACCTATCATCGAAAGATGGAGCTGAGTTTTCTTTCCTGAACAGCACAAGAAATTAGCCTCCACTACCTTTGCTACACATTGTGTTTCGTTCCAAGTTTAAAAAATGACAATAAACTGTCAGAAATGACAGTTTTTCATTTTTACCTATTAGTAATATGCATGCACATTGTCATGCCATAATCTATTGCTCATTTTTACTGTTCCATTACCATTGCTGTTTAAAAATGTTTCATATCAACTGAAATAGGACTTGATTTTATTTGCTAATTATTCTTTAATTATTTTATTTTCACAGGCAGCATTGTGGGAATTAAGATTTTCTTCATAGATACTGCATGTTTGAAACCATATATATTTTGTTAATAATGTCTGTTGAAACAGTATATATTTTGAAGCTTAAAATTATTCAAATGAACCTTCTTACAATTCTTCTGAAAAGCTAGGTTTAGATTTCCCATATTGCACATCAGACTTAAGATTCTGTTCTTTGTGATGCCATGAGGAGTGCAATGAATTACTGCACCTACATATTATACAGGTATGCATGCTGCAAAGAGTCACATGACGCATTCTGCAGGACCTCACAGCTGATGTTACTGCACTTACATATTATACAGGTATGCATGCTGCAAAGAGTCACATGACGCATTCTGCAGGACCTCACAGCTGACATTACTACACCTACATATTATACAGGTATGCATGCTGCAAAGAGTCACATGACGCATTCTGCAGGACCTCACAGCTGATGTTACTGCACTTACATATTATACAGGTATGCATGCTGCAAAGAGTCACATGACGCATTCTGCAGGACCTCACAGCTGACATTACTACA
>JABFEB020000039.1:9540079-9568983 GCA_019775895.2 Stomatorhinus ivindoensis
ACAGGTCGCGAAGGTACACCATCACAGGTCGGGAAGGTACACCATCACAGGTCGCGAAGCTACACCATCACAGGTCGCGAAGCTACACCATCACAGGTCGGGAAGGTACACCATCACAGGTCGGGAAGCTTCACCATCACAGGTCGCGAAGGTACACCATCACAGGTCGGGAAGGTACACCATCACAGGTCGCGAAGCTACACCATCACAGGTCGGGAAGCTTCACCATCACAGGTCGGGAAGGTGCTCCATCAGAGGTCGGGAAGCTACACCATCACAGGTCGTGAAGTTACACCATCACAGGTCGCGAAGGTACACCATCACAGGTCTGGAAGGTACACCATCACAGGTCGCGAAGGTACACCATCACAGGTCGGGAAGGTACACCATCACAGGTCAGGAAGGTACACCATCACAGGTCGGGAAGCTACACCATCACAGGTCGGGAAGCTACACCATCAAAGGTCGGGAAGCTACACCATCACAGGTCGGGAAGCTACACCATCAGAGGTCGCACCCACACAGGTAATTAGGCCATTAACATAATTGCATGTCTTTGGGCTGCAGAAGGAAACCTCACATCCCAGGAAAAGCATGCAAGCCTGAGCAGATGCAGGACTTGAACCCTTAACCCTATCCAGCTACAGGTCTCACACACAGTACAGATGATGCATGGACTACAAGACAGCAGAGCTAGTAGCTAAGCCACTGAGCTGTCTAATCATGTGATACTGTGTTTACAGTTATTAAACATTTGCTGTCATTAAGAATATAAAGAATATAAACCCTGCAAGGGAAACACTTTGGCAGTAAATGGAAGACTTGGATTTTAGCTCTAACCTCTAAAGATGGGTTGGTTTTGCAATAAGTTCTTGATGATTTGACCAAGAAGGCGAAGATGAATGACGTTCACATGAATGCTGACACTCTCATGTTGATGCTGCACAAATCTGGAACTGTAACAGAAAACAAGAACCATGGGCACCATTAATCCTCTCCTATGGATAGTCTGGAACAGCACTACACTGAAATGCTGTTGGGTGTATTGTAATTAGCCTGATGATAGCTTAGCTTAATTGTAATTATGGAGCTGTGGTTTCATGGATTTTAGTTTAAGCACTATTTTTTAACTTTGATTGCAGTGCATGCTAGTGTGGAAGGAACAAATTGTCTGGGAGACATTTTAGATCTATGCAAAAGACAGACATTTGTTAACAAAGTCTCAGTTGTTGAGTAGTAGTACTCTCTTTTTAGTTTTTCCATTTATTCACTTACATTACTAGGGTCCTCCCACCATGCTGTAACATGATTAAAGCAGTCATTTAATCTTGCAGAAGCCACTGTTCAAATCCCCCACCTAAACCCCTCACATCTGGTTTTGATCACTGTTAATCCAGCCTGTGAATGTACTCCCATGGTCAAGGCAGACTAGAAGCTGCCAGTTCGTAGAAAATCAACTACAGGTACCACAAGGACTACAGATGATGTGTCCACTACAGGTGACACATGCACTGCAGGTGACACATAAAGTACAGGTAACTCGTCCACTACAGGTGACACATGCACTACAGATCGTGCATGCATCTACAGGTGACACATGCAATACACATGACATATCTAGCTACAGCTGACAAATGCGGTACAGATAACACATCCAGCTACAGGTGACACACGGTACAGATGACACATAGACTACAAGTAACATCAACTACAGGTGACACATCGACTACAGGTAAAACATTCAGTACAGGTAAAACATCCAGTACATGACACATCCAACTACATGTGGCATATGCAGTACAGATACCACATGGACTACAGGTAACACATCAACTAAAGGTCATACATGAACTACAGGGGACACGTGGATTACAGGTAGGACCTGCACTGCAGGTAACACATTAACTATAGTTGACTTTTGCAGTACATACCATCAATATTAATTTTCCATTGTATGGTGCTGGTAGCTCATGCTTAGCAAAAACAAATGTCTGCAGTTATTTACTATCCATTTATCTTGACTTCTGTCAGTGGGGGATCTTATTGGTATCTGCACACTATTCTTTGTGATTTGATCAGTGCATTTGCGTGACCCAGCCATTTGAACATTCAGCATAATCACAATGATTTTTGAGGTTGCCATTCATAATAATATCCTGAATAACATGCCAGGAAATACAGAGCGCACAGGAGGCCAGTACATTGCAGGCCACATGCATGTACATGCTAAGTGTACTGATGATGGGCAATTTAAAGACATGGGGTCACCAGTAGAAATTCATGTAACATGGGCCATTTCTCACAGGAATGAAAAGTCACAGAATACATGTCTGAATTATATTTACTTCAAATATACATTAAGCTTTGAAATTTCACATTAAAGATTTCTGTTCCAGCCTGCCTCAAGTAGCTTGGCTCAGATGATAGAGGTGAGAAAACCAAATTAGGAGGGAGAAGGCAGGTAACACAAACAGCTTAGAAACCGTTAGAAAAGCAGGTAGCCTGGGTGAGAAATGTGACATCATATTCCTTTATAGGTTTTACCGTTGCCTTCATCATTTACACAGCATCTGCAAAAATTTACGCCTGCTTACACATTGCTGACTTGATTACACCTTCAAAGGTTATGATGTGATAATACTCATGGGATTAGAAAAAATGCAATTTTTTTACTACTAGGAGATGAGAACATCATTGAGTTATTCATGGACTGAAGATCTAATCAGGTTCTGTCATCCACCATATCCTGGAAGACTTTAGTATGATGCATGCACAAACCAGAACCCCGCCAGATGGGGGCCAGAGTTTGATTTTGTGTATTTTCTGTTGAAGGAATTCTGCAAATAAAAAGCGAATTGCTTGATGGTGGTTTCTCTCAGGCAAATCACTGGCTAAGAAGCAGATCAATTAATAAGACCATGGCACAAAATTTTCGTTTGTTTTCTTGGACAAGTCAACATGTATCTCATTTACACCAGGTGATCATGCCAAGCTAGTGGTGCAATTACTCCATGTCAAGACGGTTTCAGAAACATTTCATTGTCCTACTGTATTGTAGCTTTCCTGTGTGTCTAGTGAATGGTTACATGATCATATGAAAGCGGTACTATCCATTCTCAGTCAAACAACATAGACATTCATTTTTCAGTCAGGTTTCCACATGAACTTCTGTAATCCGCTGTCAACCCCTTTCAGTTATAATATGTGTTTTTATATTACCTAATAAGGAAGATTACTCACAGACGTACAACTTACATTAATTCCTCCTGTCATTTCTGGAACAAGCGTAAAACAACCCCTAACATATCCAAAGCAGGTCCCTCATATTCTTATTCAGAGGGATGCAATCTAGAGATGAGTAACACAGTGAATCATTGGGCATATTAGGAAATGTTATTTTGGGTCACATGCTGTGTAACAAAGTATAGTACAGAGTCGAATTACTACTGAATGATGCAAGTCTTGTGATATTCATTGCCTTCAAAGCCTGGTTCAGTGTGGAAAGAGAAGGATGTGAAAACTTGCTCGGTTTCCACGTTTAATACTCTGACATACATTCAACGCAACCAAAAGGCAATGGCCACAGAGCTGCCATATTGTTCTTAACCTAAAACTAACTTTCAAATTTCAAGTCCTTTGTAGAATTCTTCGGTGTTCCCCACAAATGCATCCAATAATATGGCCAAAAGGACTCGGTCATAAGTTGCTGCTACAGCAGCCTCTACTGTTCCGGGAGGCTTTCCATTAGATTTGCTGGTATTTAGCCACAACAGCATTTGTGTTATAGTTCACCCTAATGTGTACCTGTTTCCCAGACTAATTTAGCTGTGCATTGATATTATGCTCTGAAGGCATCAGAGGGGTTGATTTGGGTTGAGGTCAGGGTTCTAGGCAGGTCAGTCAGGTTATTCCACCCCCATCACAGAAAGCCATTTCTGTACAGCCCACAGTTATGGCGCTTTTCCACTGCTGCCGAGAACCAAGTTGCACACGGGCCTTACCCCTACTGACGGTTTTCCATTGTAAATTATCCAAGCCGTAACCACGCTGACATGGCCCTGCTTACTGGCAGGACTAAAACCGTGACTAAATCAAACTGGTTTTGTCACCATCCTCTAACTGGTCAAATTGGATAGAGATACCGGAGACCTGTGTCAATATGCATGGATTATCTGAAGGAGAAAGGCATATCTTATATATCCATCCATCCATTTTCTGTAACCACTTGTCTTGTTCAGGGTTGCAGGAGGTCCAAAGCTTGTCCCAAAGGCTAAGGGTGCAAGGCTGGGAACAACCTAGGATAGAGGGCCAACCCATAGCAGCATTTCATATATTAGTCATTTTTAGTAGTGTCACAGCTCGCAATATATGCATTCCAGGTAACTCAGAATTAAAAGTTTTCAACCTCATATTCATAATGCAAATTTACTCAAGCAAACGCTAATTCTGCTAGCATTTCAGGTAGTAAAAACGTAGTGTAAAATCATTTTCCATCCACCATCAAAGTATAAGGTAGGCATGACACATTGAGGCAGGTAGCGATTTCCTAGGATCTGCCAAACCCCGTACCATCCATCAGATGGTGCAGCATAATTTATCACTCCAGAGCGCGCATTTACACATTTACAGAGAACGCTCCAGAGTCCAATGGCAGCAGGCTTTATGCCGCTCCAGCCAACAATTGGCATTGCATCTTAGAATTGCTAAGGTCCTGATAAACAGCTCTTAAGCTGACGCTGCTCCCAGGAACAGTTTGGACGAATTTTACACAATACACATCCAGGGCTGAGCAGTCCCTTTCTCTGAGTCTGTGTAAGCAATTCAGGAACAAACACTTTCATCAAAAGCGAAGCGAGGAAAGCAGGGTTTGCCAGCACCCACCCTCCAGAGCAGGTGGTGTTAAATGCCTTCCACTCAGATACTATGAATGTAGATAGTCTACATTCGATTAATTTTTTTATATAGCACTTTTCTGTGTCACTCAAAGTTGCTATACATGTATGTGTTGTAATATATATTTCTGCATCATTCATACAGAATAATTCAGAAATAAGGAAAAGGAAAGACAAAGAAATGAATGAATACCAGATGACAACAGAGGAGAGGAACCAAAAAAAAAAAACCTCTAGGGGTCCAAGGTCAAATGGCTACCCAATGTGGGCATGTTAACATGAATGGAAAAAAAAGTGAGCTTACTTACTGAAAGCAAGGTGTAAACCGTGGTCAAGGTCAAAGCCGAAGTGTATGAGTCAGTTCTCCAACCCCGTGAGATGCACCCCATTCCGAGACAATTCTGCTTCACAATCACTTCACTAACAGTTGACCAGGGGGGCCTCTAGCAGGGCGGAATGTTGATGAACTACTGAAATTTTTCCAGTGGTGTACAGGACCCAACCCGTACCTGAGCCATACCGCAAAGAGAAACTAGTTCCAGCATTCTTCAAGCTCGCTTTGGTCTTCCACTGGCATTCCTGGGTTTGGATGATTTGCAATTATGATTGTGATTATTATTTTTTTTCTGTGTGCTAATTTATGCTAGCACATCTGTGAGAATTGCTGTGTTATGCAAGCACCAAATATATCCTTTTTCGACCAATCAGGTGTTGGTGATGCTACCAACTCGATTTGGTCACTCTTTCACCCTGTTAGTAAGAAGGACCATGTCAGAGCAGTTAGGGCTTGGGTATGGCTCCAGTACAGCTTGCATACTTTACAATGGTAAACTGCCAGTTCATAGTACGGCAGTCGTATGCTTCATTACTTGCTGGACAGGTGGCATCCAGTGTTGGCATGACATCGATAGCCACTGAGCTCTTCATTTCACTGCCAGTGTTCACAGTTAGGAATGGCATGACTGTGTCTTTAACCATACACGTGTGTCAGCAATTGATGAAGATTCATTAGTCAACTCACTATAATTAGGGAAGTGCACAAATTCTTTTGACCATACAGTGTTATCGTTAGGTTTCCATCTTCATAATAAATGGTATCATATGTCTTTGTCATTCTTTCATTACATATGAAAACAATTAGAGTGTGCTAGAGTAACAATGTGATAAAATGTAAATTTAATTACATCATTCATAAGCATTCGAACCCTAAGGCTACTTATCAAGAGGAATCATACCTTCTGTCTAGATGCCTTGGGTCGCCCAGCGCCAGTCTGTAGTGCGTACCTCTTGCCCAGACTAATTTAGCTGTGCATTGATATTATGTTCTGAAGGCATCAGAGGGGTTGATTTGGGTTGAGGTCAGGGTTCTAGGCAGGTCAGTCAGGTTATTCCACCCCCATCACAGAAAGCCATTTCTATACAGCCCACAATTATGGCGCTTTTCCACTGCTGTCGAGAACCAAGTTGCATTTGGGCCGTACCCCTAACTGACGGTTGTCCATTGTAAATTATCCAAGCCGTAATCACGCTGACATGGCCCTGCTTACTGGCAGGACTGAAACCGTGACTAAATCGAGCTGGTTTTGTCACCATCCTCTAACTGGTCAAAATGGATAGCCCAGCACCAATATGGAGACCAGAAACTTGTGACATTTGTCGGATTTCTAAACTACATGTATTAACTTCGCGGAGTAAGTATCTGTACCAATGTCTGGATAGGTGTCAGTGCAATAATGTCAACCCTATGTCCTAGATTTAACCCCTAAAGCCCACCTGCTCCAGGGACACTGGATGCTGGAGGTGAAGCTACTGTACTCTCTTACGCTCTCTCTCTCTCTCTCTCTCTCTCTCTCTCTCTCTCTCTCATATATGAACCAATCATATCGCCACAGCTCTTTCTCTTGTTCATCACAGAATCACCACAACCGATTGAAGCATTATATCTCCAGCTAGGGGTCTACTCTGCAACCCTTGCTTCATAGACTTATTTTGGATCTCCGTGCATGCTTAACTAATTAGGATTTGTGTTTGCTGGTTTTAATATTTGATGGGTCAGACTAATCCGAGGCATTAGAAATTAAACAAAAGAGCTTATGGCGGAGGAACAAGAGAGGGCAATGGTTACTTTCATCTGTAATGCTGCTGAAAGGGTGAGGGGGAGAAATAGCTTCAGATGTTTTCTTGTTTGTCAGGTTGATTGTATTTCCCACAAGTCTGAGTTGAAGGTGGGTACGACAGCTGCTGCGGAACTGAACTTAGACCGTTGAACGCAGGATCTTTAAATTGCTTAAAAATTCAGCTTTGTGAGGGTGTAAAATTGTACACCTCCTGGAGCAAAATGTTCTGCTGAGCCAGTAAATTATGCAGGCCACACAAAGTAAGTATGCAAAATAAATGGCAGCACAAAGAAAGCGTTCGTAGGTGTCCTTGTGGTTGGCATAGTGATGAAAAGTGAACAGGTGTGTTCGAGCAATGCACTGCTGCATGAAAACAAACGGCAAGGAACCCACAGCCAATTTAATTAATGAAAGAGGAGAAGAAACACACATGCGACATCAAAGGGACGTTGAGAGGGAAGAGTAAAGTGTTTTGGCACATTCTGCAGGGATGGAGGATGTTTCAGGATGAATGGCATCTCACAGGTGTAACCCACAATGCACTGCCAAGAAGGCGAGGCCTCAGTGAAGATGGTGGACAGACTTTGGACAGTTTAACTTCAACAACCAATAGCTGATTCAAAACAGATGTACAATTTTTCTCTCAGTTAATTATTTCTAAATCCTCAATTAAATCCTAAAGTGTCTGGATCAAAACTTGGCTTGTGACTGATTGTATCTATTGGATTAGGAACAAGCCCTTGATTTGTGTTTCAGACTGTTGTAATCCCACATGAAACTTCGCCTTGGTCAAAATGTCACCAAAGGGTCTTGCCATGTTGAAACATCAACTGTCAGAGCACTATTCATAAAAGTGGTGCATCATAAATTCCTAAAAATATGCAGACACACACTTCCCTGTCTTTCAACCATGAATGCTGTTTGGACAAATTGTGTAAAGTCCTTTTGTGAAACAGAGCGATGAAAGCTTTATGATCTCAAGTAGTTTTTAAATGTTTTTTTTTCAGGTCTTGCAGTTTATAAAGGCCCTTTATGTAAATCACTGAGGATGTAACACAATGAACAGAAACCTTGGCGAGACAAAAGGGAATTAATCAAATGCAGCACGCTGCACTGTTTGTCCTCATTTCACTGAAGTGTGGCATAACCTCTGGAAATGTAGATGCCATTTGGCTTCACTGATGCCCATGAGACGGGGTGTGATGATCAGACAAATCTGTGCAAGTGAGTATCCCAGGCTGCCAGACATTTTCAGGATCATTTGTGCTTGGATAAGATACAGATTCTGTATTTATCTGTAAAACAACCATCATATATTAGAATGGGGTATTAAGGAATAGGAATAACAGACTGAGGCACGGGTGAGTGGTGATAATTGTGATAGTATTTTGCAAGGTCTTTAATTTTGCAAATGTGGAAATAACAGATTTCGTGTAGCTCCAGAGTCCGGTACATTTTGCAGTTCTGCAGTCTGTATTTGAGGTCTGTATTTCAGGCTAACAGGCACTCTGTCTGAGCTTCCCCTGCCCTATCTTGAGTACTGGGCTTCCTGGGATAGACTCCAGCACTCCCTCAGCACGCCCCCCCCCACCTTCCACTCAGCCCTGTAGTGGAGAAGCAGTTGGATGATAGATGTACAGATGATTTTCCTGGAAAAAGTCATGATTCACACCCTCCCGGCAATGGTTTGTCTCTAAACTTCTTCCAACATGGGGGGGGGCGGCAGATTCTGTTTGACCCATGTTGATGGAAAACAGGCCGCATTTCTCGTTGGTGAACACATCATTTTTCTTCCCTAATATGTCATCTCTAAAGGGTTTTGCTGTGGTTATACTCTGATTTATAACTAGTGTAAGCACAGAAATCAATGTTTAATTTTTATATGTATAGTTTAATTAATAGGGGAAACCCTCGCAAGTAATGAAGATAACATGATGAGTTTGCTGTGGTTACTTGGAGGCTTTTGGCGAGATAATGTAGCGAAGTGAGCGCCAGACTAGCCTGGTTGTAACCTCCAGAAAAAGCAGTGTTATTAAAGCATTCGACTGAAGTGGATAAGCGAGTCCCTTGTTTTCAATTCACCTCCCACAAGCCGAAGACCCCCGTCCTCCAGGTGAGTTCTGTTTAACTACCTGAGGCCATTACTGCATACCAACAACTTATTTAATTTACACTAGTATCTCCTTCCTATTTTGAGCCAGAGTTGCCCCTTTTGTAAAAGGTCAATATAACAGCCGTTTGTGTGTAACGAATAAATATGTAATACTATGAGGTACCTTTAGCATTGGCTCAATATATGGTGTACAATGTGGAGCAGTGATCAATTCTGTGTCTACAACTTGTTGTGTGTGTTCCTGTGTCCTGCCCCCATCTATGTGGGTAAACAGGTTGTTGTAATGCAGAAACACTGTGCTTTGTGACTTGCACACAGGGATCAATAGCCATTTCATGTGATATGCAAAACAGGCCCATTCCTATGTTATTTTTTCCAATCTAGTGTTTTCCTACTATCACCGTGTTCTCAGAGAGCATGTTCTCCTATGGCTGCTGGATACAGCACTCCACACTATATGTCCACATGTCTCACATTATGGAGTAAATATTATCTATACACAGGTAGTTCTTGACTTTACGAGCTATTGTTTCAAATTATCGCTGATTAATCGAGAATTTGTAAAGCGGGATGGATTTTCCCGTAGAAATGAAAAATTATGACTTTGTTTCCATCCAAATGGTTTTATCCTACATTTTTACCAAGTAAATAAAAGAAACACCAACGTTTAACCAAAAATGTACATACATTTAAACAAAAAACAAATCCTGGGGAAAAAAACTAAAAACCTTTCTTTGGTAAAATTGTAACATTCAAAGTCCATTTTGGTCACTTTTATTTTCAGTGGGTGTTTTTTTTTCTTCTTGTATCCCTTTCTGAGCTGTAGATCACTCACAGTATACAAAATAAACCTAGGCCATGAAAAGAGAAAGTGGCACAAATTGGGCACCATTGGAAAATGTGCGCATGCACAGACAAATTGGGCATTCACAGTTATACTTCACAGTGCAAAGTTATCTGAAAAATTTGTCAGGTCAATTTTTGATCCAGAAGTTTTTTATAGCAGCACGCATTGATTTATTTGCAATAAAAAAAAAATAATAAAGTTTTATTTTTGCCCGAGAAAATTCTTGTAAAGATATAAACTCATATATCTGGAGCTCGGAAAGTGAGAACTAGCTGTACAGATGTTTTTGCCCGTTCTGTACAGTAAATTGTCAAAGCTAAGCAGATGTGATGAGAACATCTTTCATACTAAAGAAAAGCAGTCAAAGTGGTTATTTTTATTATCTGCAAACTGATTATGGTAAAACTTAACATCTTGTGTATGAAGTGAAGAAAGTTGTTAACCGTCAAAGGACTTTTATAAGCTTTTATAAAATTCTGTTGTTATACCGTCCAAACGTCATATACTTTTCTAATAAGAGGTCAGAATATGTGAGAAATCAATATCTGTAACTCTGATAAGAGACAGTGATGAGAGTCATCGACTTTGATCATGTTACTTGAAAGCATTTTATAAATTATGGAGCGCTGTGAATCAGTCCTTAGGGAATGTATTGTGTAACTTATGGAATATTAAAGCTGTTTTGGCCTAAAGTAGGTCTTTGCTAATCTAGTCATTCAGATTTTTAATGCCAGCGGCATTAAAAATGTGAGTTTTAAATGCTCTCCTATGAGAGTTTACACTGTGATTTCTGTATGAGTTAATTGTCATGTTAAATGATCTGTGTTTTATTTGTACATTCATTCGTTTAATTGCTCAACAAGGAAGAAGAAAAGCACACATGGAGGAAAATTCCAGAAAATTTGTTTGATCTTGAGTCAGGTAATAGACATGAACCATTCTTTATTGCTGGTTGCCAAGCAACACACCCCATCTTTCTGACACCTTGGGTATAAAAGCCTGTCTATGTCTACCGCTGTAAAGCCATATCTTCCACTGTTCATAATCACCAATTATATTATGAACAGTAAGTTCATCTGACCAAACAATATCTAAATAAAAATGTATATTTTATAAAGCAATTGAACTGGTTTAAAAGGAGTAATAAAAATACTTATGAACATGTGTAATTTTTAATTAATGTATCTTTATGAAAGTATATAAAATATAAAATTACATTTCACAGATTTACCAAGCATTTATTATTATTATTATTAATAATAATAATAATAATAATAGCAACTTTCAAATCATAGGTAAGTCAATAGTAATCATTAACAGAATGGTTGAAGAATAAGGAAACTAAAGTTCAGACTGGCCGCATCAAAGTCCTATTGCCAGGACCAAAACAAGGAGTGGGTCTAAAAACCTACACAGCATTGTGAGGCAAACGATCACGATGCCGAGGAAGTGTGTGTTTGCTAGACAGACAGTAGCCAATTGAATCTAAGCGGTGATTACTTCTGATAATTCTACTGGGAGTCAGGTAGCTCTTTAACCAAAGCAGTGGCATCACCATCAATTTTTCAGGTAACAGTATCTCTTTTAAGTAAAATTCAATTTTAGTTGAAGATATAGTACTTAATGAAAAAATATTCAAACAATCACACATACTTTGTCACCATACTATACTTCTTAGCCACCTCTGAAATAATGATCAGTATCTCAGCAGGTGTTGAGATGGAATGAGTCATATCTTCAGCACAGAACTTAGGATCATTACTTTATGTGTCCAAACACAAACAGCCAAAGAGCTGAGACTTTCCAGTCATGGACTCGTTTGTCTTGCCAGCTACTTAAAACTGGATCTAGCTAAATATAAAGAATTTGCTGATGCCTCTTCTCTCAACCAGAAGGAAGGAGAATCCATCCGGGCCAAACCCCATTGGCCCACTGGGAAAATGCTCGGTAAGCCACTTATTGCAGGCAAGGCAGTGAACAGGACCATGCAGCACAGGATCTGTGATGAAGGATTAGGGACTTTACTTGGGGGAGAGCAGCAGAGAAGCCTTTGACAGGGTGGAGGAATGGAAACAAAAGACTGTAGAGGTTGTACCTGCATGCGGAGCTGGGCTTTGGCATCTGCATGCGTTTCATGAGAAAACAACTGAATCTGATTAAGAATAAGGAAGACATAAATGGGGGGGGGGCGACAATTCGACGCTTGCCTTTGGGCGGCGTGGAGAACATTCCTCCCACCCCCCTATCTTATAGTGACCCCGCCAAAAGACTTAGTGAGTATATTGGATGTCCTCTGGGAATCATAAATATAAAATGTAAGAAACATATTTAGGAGTGGCATTGCAGCCATGGATATCCATACAAAGCGAGGGATTACGGGGAAAAATCCAACCACAAGTCTTTGATGACACACATTGTCTGCCTCATACTTTTCGTTTATTGGCTTGACTTTAGAGTTCAGCATTTCTTTTTGACTCATGTCTGTAGTGCAAATGATTATTACAAAAAACTTGTTCCTCTTATGTGATTTTCACATGTGGATAAAGCGTTATAAAAATAAAGCATATATTCATCCATCAAGAAAACAGAAATGCAGACCACAAGATCAGTCATGTAACTTTTAGTGTATATGTACATACATACAGTACAGGATTTAATTAAATAATGTGCAATACAGCACAAATGATATAGCATCAAGGAGTTTTGCCTGTTAAAAAAGATTTGATATAATATCCTTTTGTCATTTTCATTGTTAATTGTACAGTAACTCTATTTACTGTATTATGAAGTTAGTTTTATGGAGAAACAGGTGATTGGAGAGAGTTAACTATGTCTTTTTATGAGACCCAGACTAGTAATCTGCGAGAGTTATTCAAAGATTTGAATTGAAATGGAAGGAAATGACTCTTGACAGTTGTTTAATGTTATACCTGCTTTCTAATTTGTTCCTGACTTGAATTTAGAATCGAATGTGGAAGCTGTCCTGCAGTCCAGGAAACTGCACAGACCATTCATCAGAAACAGTAAAGTTCAGATCTGCCATACAAACCTGACCCGAGCCTAGCCGTTTATGGCATCGACTTAAAGTGTCATTCAGAGAGTAAAACAATCAATGTTTCCATTCAGGGGAATAATATATATATATATATTTTTTGAGATGTCCATAAGGCCAGAGGGAGAGAATGATAGGGCGGAGAGCAGAATAAATTTGATTGAAAAAAGACAGATGTTTCACTTCCAGATAGTGGAATAGTACAGAAAATGGTAACATTAACTGTTGCCCAAATGTCTATGTGCTTTATTACATTGCAATTTTTCACACACGCATATATATAAACAGAATTACCTGGACTACTAGAAGATATCATCCAGGCTTTTTGTAGTGTGGTAAGAATTCCCCAAAGCATTATGCCACTGTTGGACATTGAGGTTCTTCAGCTTGATGGCTGTCATTTAGTGGTGCATTGAATTAACCTCACGTGTTGTTAAAAGAGGGACATTTTGAGGGGCAAATGCTTATTGATTTAGTGAATTTATATTTACAGCACTCTTTCAGAGAGGCTCATTCCATCTGCAGTATCCCATCATTGGATGTGACATACTATAAATGATAACGGATTGGTGTGAACTGAAATGATGACAAGATGTGTGCATATTTGTCTATATGAAAAATGGAAGTTTCTGAAAATGCAGTCGCTGTCGTTCAAATCTGCTCTTTGCACATCTGCATGCAACAGTTTAATTAGTGCGGCTCCGGCACTGACGCTAGGAAGACAATTATAAATTACATCAGCCTGTGCTAAATGAGTCCCACATGAACCACCAGCATATAAAAAATCAAAGTGCCACAGTCTAAAAAAGACATGTAAAGTGATTACATTTTCCCACAGTTCTTCACATGTTGTGGAAAAAAACTTGGAAAAACGTGCTCATTGTCCACAATGCTGATGTGACCTACATTAACTGAAAGGCAGGCTGGAGAGAGCATGGATAGTTTGCATGGCATCGTTCCTGTATTTTTCCTACTCGTCCTGCATATACAGCAATCCTGCTGTCCGGCAGAATATGTCACTCAAATAAGAGATGTCTCATTAGCCAAAAACTGGTTATCTATTGATCTTCAAATCACCTTTACTGGTGGAAACACGCCAAGCAGGAACTACCCCAGAAAACATCTGGTCACATCGAGCATAATATTCCTGCATTTCCATACAAACAAGATGAAGAAATATTATTACGTTAAATTTACATTACAAATAATCTTTTGAATAATGTGGAAATTCTCTGTACGCATTGTCAAATTAGTCATTTTCCAATTCTTGGATGAAGAAGATACTGGCTCATATTATGACCTAAAGAAGGAGTTCTGGACATGCTGTGAGAAACAGCCATAGAGGCAGATGAGTCATCCTCCTCAGCAAGCAGATGGCTGCAGTGGTGCTCGCTCCATAGGAGGCCTGCAGGGGCAGATTTACATGGATTCCGAATTGTAAGGCCTGTGTCACCAGCCAGACTGGACCCTCTCTTGGGGAATATGTGCATTTCTATCCCAAATGGGAGTGAAATCTTCCAAAATGGTAATATCTGGATGGTAAGCCCTGTGTCACAGCTGCACGTCCCAGCCACGAGATGGCAACTCAACTCAACACTTATGGGAGACTTTGGGGTTCTAGACTCTACTGATGTGCATTGAGAATGTTCAGTGTTAAGTGAATAAACCAATTTCAGATTTCACATGTAATGGAACCTGTGGTTTGAAGTTTATTGACACCTTAATTATGGGCAATAATTAACAAGATTCGCAACTGCTAAATAAGATGTAATCTTGTAAGCACATGGATGGATGGATGATGGATGGATGGATGATGGATGAATGAGCAGATGCACACATAATTACTGACTTGTCTAGCAGCATATTTACTTGAATGATTGGAAGTGCCATAAGATAATAGCTATCTCACAAGACGTGTTTTATCTATATTTAAATATCTGTGTATACTTTGCAGAGGTTGATATGAACCAAATATAGTTTTCTTGCAGTATGCTTTTAATGGAACTTTATCAGTGGGCTTTCTACAACTGCACAGATGAACTGACCTCCAGGAATTTTGCAGAACCCCACAAAGTATGTCCTACATATTTCACGCAATGTGAAAACCATTACTCGACAACACAAATGCACAGCGATGTCCTGTGAGGAACAGCTCACAGATATTTGTCCAGAAAACAATAAAGAGTTACCCTGCAGACAATAACCACCCTGTAGACATCCACATAAACCATGTCTGAGGCCCAAAAGGAAACAATAAACTTTGCTGATGAACCAAATTGTAAAGCAGAATGAGACTTAGGTGCACTGATCGTATAAAACAAAGAAAAAAAATCCTCAGTCAAGTGATCATTATAATCATGAGCTTTTAAACACAGCTGGAAAAAGAAATTGCATCATTTACAAGCAGATGTATGATGCAAGACTGGAATCCATGACTGCTTAGGTACTGACCCACAGTAATGAATTCCCCGACTGCATAACACTCAAATAAACAGTTATAAAAACAGATAAAATGCATTTTGGCTTTTTGGCTTGAGGCTGAAGCTTTTATTTTCTCTTAAGGTAATTTTTCCTATAGTGTGTAATTTAAGATTAAGGGACTTTCTTACTGTTTATTGTGCAAAAAAAAAAATCATGTTTATTCATTAGTGTTTATTCCAGATCAGATTAAACGGCTTAATCACACGTATTCTGTCGCACAGTAAATGCAAATCACTCAAGTAAAAATGAAAGAGTTCTTCCTATTTCGATAAAGCGTATCTCGTCTTATTATGCAAGATCTGTAAGCTGGCAGTTCATTAACATGACACACATCACGGTGCCTTACTTTGTGCCTTTTCTCTGGATTTCAAAATACTTCTAAGTGCCAATAAAGCACTGAAATGTCAGGTCCTGGTTTTACCTGAGTTGAATAACAGTGCCTAGATGGATAATTGCTAGAATGAGAATAAAGTTTTGTAGTAAAGCCTTCAACTGTAAGTCTCCCTGTCTTTCGAATTTTCTCCCTGCCAATATATGGGATTCTTCCTCTATGTAAGTATTAAAATCTTTAACGAACATCTACTATTTCAGTCTAGATTATCCACACCTAGTTTAATCTGTCTTACCTCAAAGTAATATGTACACATATTACACATATGTATGCGTTTATGCATGACTGTCATCATTCTTACCCTCCTATCATTTTATAATAAAGGTCAGACAGCCTCCATGTGCTCTTTGTCTCTCCTCCAGGCCTGTGCACACACTGAACATCTGATCCGCCGAGCCCAAGCTGTGAGCCCTGAAACCTCGAGCCAGACCATGGCTGCAGCGACAGGGCAGGCTGACCTGCTGAGCATCGCTGGCTGCATGCAGGCCAAGCAGATGCTCTATGTTCCACTTCTAAATTTAGTGCTAAGAGCACTGATTTCTGACATGCATGACACGCCCATAGTGGGGGGCTAAGGGCTGGAAAGCCTGCTTTCCGACTACAGATTGACGATTTCTCTCACTTTCAGGATTTTCACCACTTTCATCCATCCATCCATCCATCCATCCTCTACCGCTCATCCGAGGTCAGGTCGCAGGGGCAGTAGTCTAAGCAGGGAAACCCAGGCTTCCCTCTCCCCGGCCACTTCGTCCAGCTCCTCTGGGGGGATCCCGAGGCGTTCCCTGGCCAGCCGGAAGACATAGTCCCTCCAGCGTGTCCTGGGTCTTCCCCGGGGCCTCCTCCCAGTGGGACATGCCCGGAACACCTCACCAGGGAGGCGCCCAGGGGGCATTCTGACCAGATACCCGAGCCACCCCATCTGGCTCTCAATGCGGAGGAGCAGCGGCTCTACTCTGTCTCTCCTGAATGACCGAGCTCCTCACCCCGTCTCTAAGGGAGAGCCCAGACACCCTGCGGAGGAAGCCCATTTCGGCCACTTGTATTCGCAACCTTTGATTTTTAATATTGCACATCATTACTGACAGTTAATCAATATGGTTTGTTGCCAAGTATTTGTTAATATTGTCTAATATTGAAGCCTCGCCTCCAGGTTGTGGGTTCAGTTCCCACCTCAGTTGTCTGTGTGGAGTTTGCATGTTTTCTCCATATCCACATGGGTTTCCAGCATTCCAGCATCTAATGATGGATGCACCCAGGGTAAGCCCTACCTTGGGCTCAATTCCTCAAGGAATATGATCCAGGTTCACTGTAACTCCAAATGGATAAGTGACTATGGATGGATGGATGGTGGACTGAAAGTTCAGCCTTGAACACCTTCCCTGTCATAAATACTATTCATGGAGCAAGACTTCTTCTAGCAATGAGGCTGATGTGATTTAATCTGGTGCCAGCTCGGGCAAAATAGTCTATTTTCTCACTCAGTCAGAGTGGAGGAATGACACAGGATCGCCGGCACCACGGAAACCCGTAACGTACAGGAAGAGGTGCGATAAAGATATCAGTGAGTGCTGAAGTGTCGAAGCCCCAGCACTGTCAGAGGTAAAGATATCGTCACTGGGGGGAGTTTCTGTAGTTATACACGGATGTCACTTGATACGCCTGTTTTCAGAGGAGGTGACAGAACAAACAGACAGTCTCTGTCTCAGGGATGCTTTTGGCAAAATGCAAAAGTTCTATACTTGGAGTTCAGAAGTTCATGCAGCAGTTTATGAATGCCTTAGACTTTTTTTGACCTCACCCTCTCTACTTTTGTCTCAGCCACCCCACCCCACCCCTCAACATTGAAACCTGCACTTCTCCATCTCCCACAAAAGTCCAAAGATGAAGTTATCTTTTCCCATTAACACACAGGCATGATCTCATCCATCTGCAGGTTTATTATGTCTGACTTTTGTTATGTTTCATTGTCAGTTGGATGCATCGTTCATCTGCATTGTTCAACAAGGGATTTAGATTTGAGAAGCTGCAGAAGACAGACCGTAGAATACCCCACAAGCTCTAATAAAGCTTTGTCTTTTGAAACTTTTATTTCACATTGCAGCTCTAGAATCAAATGAGAATTTACTTATGGAATACTGTAAATCCCTTTGCATAGAAGCAAAATGTCTATGTTGAAGGCATGAAAAGTCTCTGAATTGATCATTTTCAATTAAGACAACGGTATCTGGACACCCACTATTTACTTGACCTCTGCTGCCAGATGGAATGAGAAGAACACACTGCTGCTTCCATATGGAATGAGAGGAACACACTGCTGCTGCCATATGGAATGAGAAGAACACACTGCTGCTGCAATATGGAATGAGAAGAACACACTGCTGCTTCCATATGGAATGAGAAGAACACACTGCTGCTGCCATATAGAATGAGAAGAACACACTGCTGCTGCCATATGGAATCAGAAGAACACACTGCTGCTTCCATATGGAATGAGAAGAACACACTGCTGCTGTCATATGGAATGAGAAGAACACACTGCTGCTGTCATATGGAATGAGAAGAACACACTGCTGCTGCCATATGGAATGAGAAGAACACACTGCTGCTGCCATATGGAATGAGAAGAACACACTGCTGCTGTCATATGGAATGAGAAGAACACACTGCTGCTGTCATATGGAATGAGAAGAACACACTGCTGCTTCCATATGGAATGAGAAGAACACACTGCTGCTGCCATATGGAATCAGAAGAACACACTGCTGCTGCCATGTCTTTGTTGAAAGAACCCTGAGAGACGTCAGTGCATGTTTTTTCATTCCAGTTCATAGCCCCCACACACACAGCGCCTCACATATGAAACATATTTGCTGAAGGACAGTTATGCAATGTGAGAACTTAACCAGGTATTACAGTCTTACGTTTATGCTTGCGGTCAGCTCCTTTGACACGGCATTGGGATGTCGCCCATGAGCGAGGCCGTTAGCCCCAGTTGCTGAATGACCAAAACTTATCATTCTCACTTGAATGTCGCCATGAATAAAAGTGCCTGTTACGTAGAAAGAGCTTTGTGCTTGTGCCTCTCTGAAGCGCTGGAACAGGGGAGGGCTCTTTCAGCCGTTAGAGCTCATTAATGCTGCTGATAACGATGTGTGTTCCTGACGCGATCCTGCCGGATGCACAGTTACGTCTCAACATCATAAATATTGTAATTCCAGCAGGAACGGCTCGAGGACAATTGTCTAGGCGTTGAGCAAATAAAGGAGAGCTGATTAAGACAATCTTCCTCTCCAGCAGCAGCAACGTGTCCTGTCCCCCCCCCCCCCCGAATATCAATCCCACACGCAAATGCGCAATAAATGCCTGCACAGCTGCGAGTAGCTCCTCCAGACCTTCTCCTCAGCCGAGCTGAGCATGAGGAGCGAGATACTATTAGAGTCTGTAGCCTCTTAATGCTCAGCAACAGCAGCTTTATACATTTTTTATCATATTTAAAAAAAAACAAAAAGAAGAACAAAAGAATAAAACTGTGTGCGTCTCTGTGATTCATGATGTGTGAATGTCCAAACAATTCATTGGTTGGGATAACTAATAGAAGTTGTCAGGTGACCAGTTTCCTAGACATGTCACCAGCAAACCTAAGGTGTCAAGGCAGTGTGGCAGCTATGACAAGTCGAAACTAAGTGGGCTTATCATTTTTTTGATGGATTACTGTGGGTAAAACATTATAATCTAAGACATTAGGTTGTGACATTCTTGTAAGGTCAAGCCTTGACTCAAAACAATACTTATCACCTATCATCGTGATGACTTCACGTTCAGTACGAGTCATAAGTCCATTTATTGTAAAGATAGCCAGCACAGTTTGCTGAAACAGTTCAGATATAAGGGTCATTGTGGTTTAACAGCATAACTCAGTTTAAATGTGGAAATTCTGAGTTAGGGCAGTCAGAATGAAAGTGCAGTATGTTGAGACAGAGAAGACTGAATAGATTTGCTACCATTATGGGCAAGTCACCACAGGATGACATTCTAAGGTGAATGAGAGATGGTCAAGAATTCTGAAGCCACTGCGCACTGATGTCATAAAGAGGTTGCCATGATGGCTCGATGACATGATCAGTACTAGTCCATTTCATGTTTGAGAATGATGTCATCAACTGGGGGGAGACCTGTGGACCAATACACTTCCAGAGTGACTCTGTTGCCAAACAGTTTGTCCTCTTAAACATTTACCAATTTGTCCACTACGGACATACTGTGAACTTTCCTTTTCTTTGAAACATAACTATAAATTCAAATCATCCCAACTTCCTGCTGCCACACTTTTGCACACATTCTGTAAATCAGGTCTATAGGCCACTACAATTCCAACTAAAAGCACAAAATATTTTCTCACATATTGCGTAAAAATATATATTTTTCTACTCGTCCTGTATGCCTCATTTAACAGTGACCCATTGGGTCTTAGGGCTACGTACTGTAGCTACTGCAGTATTTTTAGAGCCACGTCTGACTGATATGACTCATGTGATTTCCTTCATTTTTCCATTCCTGCGGATTGGAAATTAATGAAATGTGAATGACAAGCCGGCTAGCAGTAGGATTGCTTTTCGAGGAAGAATGGTTCTGTTCCATGTTAAACACTGAGATTTCACTTCTCGCTTCCCTGTGTATTCAGTCAAGGTGAAGTGGGCAGACTTTCAGTGTCTTTCATCTAAAACTTTCTAAAGTCTCCCTTTCAAGAATATGAGACTGCAAGTATTAAAGTAACCTTGACAAGCACTAGTTAGTATTAATACTTCAAATTATTTATTAGTAACCAATATTATACTATTATAAGTATGTTGTATTTTTGGACTGCAAATATGAGAGAATAATTAAAAAAAACACAAAACAAAACAAGGGAGTCTTAAAAGGAAGGAAGAAGCATAGACATATCAACAATAGAATTTACAAACTTTTGAAACAATTAATTAATTCAGAGGTTTAACTGAGAAGGATGAGGTGCAGGAATCACTAGTACAGATATTATCGGCTGCTGCAATCCTGCCATGTTTCTACTGCGATTTTGAGGGTCAAGGATGATACACAATCCTCCTGGGTGTTGATATTCTGCCCTCAAGTGTGAAAATCAAGATAAGAGCCTAGACTCATGGGAAATCAGTTCACAAATGGTGAGACGGTTAGGTGAACAGAACTTGGGCCAGAAGGGGCTATCATCAAGACCCCTTTTACTGCCAAGTCTTTTCATCACGGCTCCCCTGAACATCCAAATTCCTGTGGGCATAAACACCACATTAAACATGTGGCAATCAAGGCAAGTAAGCAGACCTCTATGCAAATTTCCAAACTATTCGTTGTTAGTTTTTCCAATTATACTTGCCAAAGGGGAACTCTGCGTCTAACTTAAAAAGTGGAACAATTTAATTTCTTACAAACAGTATTTCTGAACTGTATTGACTTCATATGCGGCTTTCTTAACACTAGGAATTAATTTGGATTCATTTACCGGAAAATATATGATATAGAATAATGAGGATGTGACTTTACAGTAGAGACCTGAAGCTAAACTAAGAAGCTAACTGGTAGCCTAAAGATGTCGTTGTGTTTAAGCCTTTAGCTTCCCTAAAAATAGCATTGATACTGTTGTCAGCAAGGCAACTCGAAACCTGTAATCCCAAAACAACTGCACTAGTGTGTGTCACAGCCTGCTTGCCACTGTTACTCTGCCACACATATCTGTTACTTACTTACGACCTGGCGATATGACCTGTTTCCTCGAGATGCTGAAAAGCTCCAGTGTGTCACATTTTTATTAATCTGACCTGGTGTTTAACTCTTGGGTGGTTCTGGCATTTGATTTGCATTATGATTTTGAAGGGATCTGGAAGACAGATCTGTTATGACTGAAAAGACTGAAATATTCCAGTTAGCAGTTTCATTACCAATTCAGAGCAAATTCACAGAACTAAGAATACAGGAGAATCAGGAGTTTTTCCTATAGCTACAAAAAAAGTCAGATGGAACTAATTAATAACTTTTTAAAGTTTTCAGTTCAGTTTAAACTTTAAATGACGGTGTTAAAACATTGGGCTAAATATGAAAAGCTATTCGAAGAAGAATATTCAAAGAAGAATTTGTCATTATAATCCATTATGCAATACTCATGGTACATTATTTGTATTAATTTACTGTGTTTGAAATGCATGTAATTGACATCTACAGCATCAACAAAAAGGCCAAAATATTATTATAATCTTGTGCTCTAACTAATTATCTTGCTGTTTGTCTGGGGTCAGTATTTTATCGGTGCCTAATCTTGGATGAGCATCTTCTCTTCTGTCTGTGCAGAATAACATGAGATGTAAAGCCAGACTTCGACATTAGTTATATGAATATGCAAGGCATAAATATACTGAATGCTTGAAAGATAGTTTGGCCAGGTCAGTTCAAAGCATGTCTTTCAATTAGTCTATAAGTGAGCAGGCATTTAACTGCAGGGTATGAAACGTAATGCATAATCGCCGATTTGCACTCCAACTGACAAAACAATTTGATGCGAAAGGTAAAAAAGTTTGACCATTATGTAAGGTAGCACCTGACTACACCCTCAACACAAAACAGCTTCTAAACATTTTGTACCACCAGCCAAGTGTCTGTCCTTTTGTAAAGAAGAAAAGATGGTTCTCTGTTGCTCATATAGACTTAATTAGTATTCACTTGGCGGGTTTATCCGTTTCCTTATCCCAGTCAGGATTCCGGGTGGGGTCTGGAGCCTGTCCCACACACCATTGGGCCCACGGCAAGGCTACACCTCACGGTTCATCCCAGGGTACACACAGACACACACTGCTAATTAGCCTAACTACATGTCTGTGAACTGAGAGGAAAGCCAGGGTACGCGGAGGAAACCCACACAGCATCAGGAGAACATGGAAACACCAGACAGGCAGAGAGGAGGTGGCATTCACTCCCCCAGCCGTGGAGGTGTGACGCAAGTCAGCCAAACCAGTGCACTCCCTGTATTACTGGGATAAATTCACTCATTCGTAATGGGCCTACACCAATAATATTTCAGTGTCAGTCTAACCGACAATGACAGAACGTGTGTGTCATAAAATGCCCACCACATATTTTCGTAATAAGGGAAAAAGATAAGTAGGATGGTTTCAGAGTGAAAATCCGTAGCGTACGATGCTTTTACAAAGTGCAGTGCAGGTTTCCCAGAAATCGGGGTCAGTGTCTCAGGGACAAGCCTGTTAAGATTTCTTCTCCATTGTCTTAAAGGCCAAAATCAATACACTCATCATTTAGTCTCATCACTGTTTGGTCTCAAACTGTTGAGAGGCATAGAAAAACAAAGATAATCCTATTATGGCTAATATGAGAGGGACCATGTGACAGGGATGTCAGAGGAGGGAGCAAGCACTGCAGGGCGTGTGTTCTGAGACTGACAGAAAATAACAGAAGCCATTTATGGGACCAGTAATATCACAGCAGTGAAGCAGATGAATGTCCTTAGCCGCTGACACGACCTCGATCTCTCACGATATAAGGCCACACTACAGCCAGCACATTCACAGTGGCCATTTTCAGTCACAAAATGAAAAATAATTATTAACTGTGTAAATAAAGATTGAATGTCCTGTAAAGAGTTTTTTTCCCAGGTCTTTTTTCATACTCCTGTATTGGCAGTTCATCACAGAAGTTTGAAAATAAACATTTCCTAGGACCCATGGACAGAGGTCTTTTCCACCACTGTCCATTAGGGGGCGGGAAGTCTCCATTCCCACCCTGTTACAGGCATCTGGACCAGCATCAACCACAACATCAATATTCCCTTGAAAGCCAGCTGTCTTCTCCCAGTGCCAAGCAGCTTTGTGTCAACAAACAAGTGTCCCTCCTCCTCTCTGGTTCCCCATGACTTTTCTCCCATTGTAAAATAGGGTCAAAACGAAGTTGCTACACATTTTCTTACACAAACACTATTGGGAGAAGCCAAGTCGTTGTGTCCCTAATACAACACCAATATATGAACAATGTGGAATGGATGCATAACCATGAATGAACAGAGTGAAAGCTCATCTATGCATCAGCATGATGAAGATAAATTAAATAAATTGCAAGAAATTAAATGTTTTCAAGGTGCTGGAAGTCAAAGCAAGGCATATAGAGAAGGTGAAAGCAGATCAAACATAACAAGTCAAGGCAATGTCCTATCATAAGGAAACGCATAAATCATTTTAAATATTAAATGACACTGGAATGACAGGCATTATGCATATCACTTTATACAGGATAGCTATTCAATTTTGCAAGGTCTCCGTGTCATCAAAAGGTAATATTTCAGCGTTTAAGTTGGATGGGATAATTTCACAGATGACAGGTTTTGGGGTGGCTTTGATCATGTGAAAAACAAAGGATCACTCCTTATGTTAATCTCAAATCAGCACAGCCGTAACAGCATTTTTAAACCTGCCATTTGGAAAGATAAAAATACAATACACACTTTCTTTCAGTCACTTTGGAATAAAAGTATTTCCCAGAAAAACCCAGAGTCCGGATGTTTCTGTGCACTTTGCCTTATTCTACGTATATCATAACAAAGTGTAGCTGAAATGTCAGTCAGGCATCTTGCCAGAGCTCTTGGGCTGAAAATACAAAAAAATAATATTGCAAGTAATGTTAAAGCTCATGGAGCAACCTAATTCCTTCCTGAGTGAGAGTCTAATATCACTTAGTTACATGCACTTTAAAGGAAGTCATTCTTTTAAAGGAATTCGCACCTCAGTTTGCCCCAGTTTTATTTGTAATCTCATTTTTTTTACTGTTCTATTCAGTTTATTTTTTATTCGCTTGTTTTCAGTGGTCAGTATGGTTACCTCACACCTCTGAGACCAGGGTTTGAGTGTCTGCCATGGCTCCATCTGTGTGGAGTTTGCATGTTCTCCCCATGTCGCTGTGGGATTTCCTCTGGTTTCCCCACACAATCAAAAAACATGCTTGTGTTGCCAAATTGCCCATAGGTGTGCCTGTGTGAGTGTTGTGTGAGTGAATGGTGTTTGAGTGAATGGTGTGAGAGTGACTGGTGTGTGAGTGAATGGTGTGAGAGTGACTTGTGTGAGAGTGAATGGTGTGTGATTGGATGGTGTGAGAGTGACTGGTATGTCAGTGAATGGTGTGAGAGTGAATGGTGTGTGAGTGAATGGTGTGAGAGTGACTGGTATGTGAGTGAATGGTGTGAGAGTGACTGGTATGTGAGTGACTGGTGTGAGAGTGACTGGTGTGTGAGTGAATGGTGTGTAAGTGAACGGTGTGAGAGTGACTTGTGTGTGAGTGAATGGTGTGTGAGTGAATGGTGTGAGAGTGACTGGTGTGTGAGTGAATGGTGTGAGAGTGACTGGTGTGAGAGTGAATGGTGTGAGAGTGACTGGTGTGAGAGTGAATGGTGTGAGAGTGTGCCCTGTGATGGGTTGGTGCCCCATCCTGCGTTTTTCCCTACCTTGCACCCTGGGTCTCTGGATCACCGGCGACCCTGAACAGGAAGAAAATGGATGGATGGATTCATTTATTTGGATTCCAATTGCCTGTCCACTCAGACCATTAGTTACACTGCAAATTCCCCTCAGATATGAACATAAACAGTATTGCACTCTTTGCCGTGGTAAATTAATAAAGTATGAGGCTCGCTTCAAAGCTTTATGCATCCGATGGAATTCTTGGTTATTTTTTGCTTACAGGTTTCAATAGCCTCACACCATCTCATTTGTATTACCGGAATCGAAGCTACGCATGATCTCGCTCGCTGGTCGCCATCATTCAGCACTGCAGTTTAAGTAACTCTAACCTTCTTCCTGCAGCCTTCAGTGATGTACCCAAAGTAAACTGGAAAGCAAATGTGACAATTATATGCAGTGTGTACAGTGCACCGTGTCAGTGTGCTTCTAATGCATTAACTATTGCCCAAGGCTCTCTGTGCAAAAACTCAGCCTGCTCAATACAAATAAAGTCCCATGCAAATACAATTTCTTTCTTAGAAGATAATGGATGACAGTCTCTGTGCTTCATGTCATCACAAATCCAGCCCGAAGGTTTTGCACAACTTGTTTTACATAGTGTTTTAAACTAAATTAAATATGTATGCATAGTTTTTCAATATCTATGTCTGATTTATTGGCTGCAAAATGATACTTCAGCTCAGTTATAGTTGGCTTCGGGATCAAGGGTAAGATCGCGATCCCTTGTGGAACTTGAACCAGCAACGTTCAGCTTTCTGCTTTAAGCCTTTGTTCCGGTTTTTGCAAACTTGGTTGAAAAACCCTACTTTGTAATTCTGGAAGCCTGCTTCTGAATCTTAGCATAGCTCTGTTTCACACGTAGATGCAGAATTAGATTAAAATTAAGGGTGAACATGTTTTAAAGATTCAGGCCAAAACTGAGATCAAACGAAGTTTTATGCTACACAAGACCACACATGTTTGGCCAGGTCTACATGCAGTGCCTCTTGTGTGCTTTCAGGGAAATTCTGTAAACATGGTTGGCTTTCCTGCACTCTTCAATGATGCTGTAATTAGATGAGCTGGAATGAAATGAGCCTTCTGTGCTCAGACAGCTGTTCTCCGGCATCTGAGAGAAGGACAGACCAGTGAATGGGGTGGTTTTAGGGGGTGCAGCCAGCAGACAGAGAGGCCCCTGTGATTCACGCTGCCAACGGCTGCTTCAGTACAGCTGGCAGACTGCAGATTGGATGCCAAGACACACGGTAATGGTGATGTTAACCAATCACCCACTCTCCAAAGAGGAGTCTTATCTGTGTGTTTTAATATTAAATCCATAACCATTAATTCGTCAATTTAGACATTACCAGTATTATTATTGTTGTTGTTGCATTCAAGATTCAAGACTTATTTGCCTATGAAGGCAAGATATATAATAAAAGTTAAAGAGAAACAGAGAGAGGGAGAGTGACAGACAGAGAGAGACAGTCATATATGTAGAGAGAGAGAGAGAGAGTGACAGACAGAGAGAGACAGTCATATATGTAGAGAGAGAGAGAGAGAGTGACAGACAGAGAGAGAGTGACAGACAGAGAGAGACAGTCATATATGTAGAGAGAGAGAGTCATATTTATATATATATATTTACAGAGAGAGAGAGAGAGAGAGAGAGAGTCTGGTGCATCTAGGCCTCAGTAGTCTGAGACACTGTAGATTCTCAAGTGAAATAGTCAAACAAGAAATAAATTAAAAATGTAATTAAATGGTTAAAAAGTAGGGAGTAATGACAAGATATATATTAATTTACGTAAAATTAGTGGGCCTTCAGGCTGAATGCATGTTTATTGAAGTTATCACAGCAGCTACATGTACCACTATATATTATTATTAAGGCTGTCAAAAATAACGCGTTAACGACGTTAATTATTTTTTTGTTGTTAATGACGTCAATTTTGTTTTAACGCATTTCACGCATTACCTCGTAATAACTGCACATTACATCAGTGACACGTGGGAACTGAAGTCTTTTGCGTTGACTATATTAAAAACTGAGGATCGTCATTTTGCGGAGGCTTGTAAAGAACAGTTCCTGTCTGTTGCACGTAAGTGGGACATCGAGGGCAAAACGACTGACAGTGCACACAACATGGTTGCCGCAATTCGACTTACAAGCCATGAACACATGAACTGTGTCGCTCACATGCTGCAGAGAAGCGTCGCAGTGAGTCTTGCTGATAGCGGCTTTGTGAATGCTTCGGTCAAGGCTCGCAAAGTTGTCGGTCATTTTAAGCACGGCCCAGCAAATGCTGCGGAGCTTCAAGCACAACAACTCAGCCTGGGAAAGAAGCAAGAGCCATTGATCCAGGATGTTCCAACACGTTGGAATTCGACGCCGGAGATGGTCAAGCGCTTGAGCAGCAATACAGAGGCTGTCATCGCAGCCCTGGACAATCAGGAGCACAAACTCGTTTTGCCGACCGCAGCAGAGTAGGATAAACTGCAGAGGCTGGAGACGCTGTTAGAGCCATGCAGGTGAATCAGTCTGTAGCCTATCAAATAACATTACCTTGATTATATTCAGGAATAAATTAAACCAAGTTAAATATCAATAAAATGTATGTATGTAAAAAAATGATAATAATAATAATAATTATAATAATAATCATATGTATACTGTATGTTGCTAACCTCTGTTCTAATATTACACTGTCTGTGTGTGTGTGTGTGTGTGTGTGTGTGTGTAGGTATGTAACTGAACTCCTGGGTGGGGAGGCCGATGTCTCCTGTTCTGTGGTACCAGCTTCTCTCTGCCACTTGCGTCTCAAGTTGGAAGCCTGTGATGAGGACTCTGCATATGTGGTGAGATTCAAGACCAAGTTCAAGGAGGACCTAGCATCCCGTCAAGAACAGCTGAACAATGCACGGCTCCAGATTGCTACAGTATTGGATCCTCGTTTCAGACTTGTAATGCCTGCCCAAGACAGACAGGGAAGAGGTGTGGACCACACTTGAAGGAGCGCTGCAACAAGAATCACCCAGAAATTCTTCACAGACATATGACAATGGGCCACCCAGGAAGAAAATCAGCCTTCGGCAAATGTGCTCAGATTCAGATTCAGAATCAGAAGATGAAGAGGTCCAACCTGACATACACAGGTACAGAGCAGAGCACACCATTAAATTAGAGAGATACAAGGTATTAAATCTTGAGGTGGTGGGCATCTCATTCAGGAGCCCATGAGAAGCTGGCCTCAGTAGCTCACAAATATCTAGCCACTCCTGCAACCACTCTTCCCCGTGAACGACTTTTCTCAGTTTCAGGTCACATTGTGAACAAAAAAAGGTCAGTTTTACTTTCAGAAAATGTGAACAAGTTAGTTTGCCTCAGCAACTGGCTGAAAGATGATAAAGCTCAGTAGGTTTGAAAGGTGATTTGCAAACAAAAAGACCAGTTTCAGTGCAACATGTTATAGTAGTTAGGCTTGCTTGAGCAACTGGATTAAAGAATGGA
>JABFEB020000039.1:9569083-9600779 GCA_019775895.2 Stomatorhinus ivindoensis
GATTCAGGTGTAGTTGCAAATAGTGATTAATCCTGATTAATCCACTGAAAATTCTGATTAATCTGATTAAAAATTTTAATAATTTGACAGCCCTAATTATTATATAAAAAAACCATTATTTCACCATTAAGGGGATATCTATATATCATATTAGAAACTGAGTTTTGATGGTCAGTTTCTATAATAGCAAGAGAGAGCTTCAGGTGGAAGAATCGTTTACAGGGAACAGTGCAAGAACTGGTCAGGAAGTCCACAGTCATGTTTAGCTCATCTACGATGGCAGTTATATTGCGCTTCTTGGTGGCAGTGGAGCCGCTCTGTGCCAATTCTTCCATCAGAGCCTGCGCAGGCTGCTTGCAGGCATAGATAGAACCTCAAATTAGCTAAGGTCCGTGGATTAAAAGGCGCAGCAAAGCAGATCTGAATGATTAAAGATAAAGGCCACGGCCGCTAATCCTGGAAATGAAAGAGTCACTGAAGCAGGTAGCAGTGAGGAGGGGGGCTGACCGATAATCCATATTGCAAGTGCCACCGATGGCTTTTTTTAAGGGCGAAGCCTTCTCAGAGAAGAGGACGGCCAAGTGCAGTTTGCCTAGCAACAAGCATGCCAGTGATTTCATTAAGTAAAAGGATGTGCTTCTGGGCCGGCGGTCTTGGGTGCGCCGGAGAGCAGGCGGGACAGGAAGTCCGCTCGACTGTGTTTTAATCGTGTGTGTTCTACCAAAACAGAAAGAAAAGGGTAGCATTGAGTCTGCACTAACATGAACTAAGTTTCCATGTTTAAGATGTGGTCGAAGTAGCTAAACAAGTAACTAGCATTGTGTTAATGCAAAGGTAACGGGTTTGAATCCAAGAGTGTACATAACTGTAACCGCAACGTTTCCCGCTCTACTCTAAGATGCTCGGCATGCACCATGTAATACTATTTATGAGGCTGCTAATAAATGAACAGTATGTTTCTCGTTTAAACTAATCGGAATTTGAATGAACAATGTCACATATTAATGCTTCCGTCAGCCTTCATTGCAGTTTCAATACATATTCAAGAGGCTGCTTATGAATATCATCAGATATAATAAATAATGTGATAAATAATATGTAACACAGAATGTGACAGCTGTCTTTTGGCACCAGAAAGCCTCACAGTAAATACGTGTTTGAGATGGGATGTCATCATCATTGATCCATGATCTGTAAAGTACGGGGTCATTCTGCACTGGCTGTTTTTCATGGTCAGGCCACTGTCATCTCTTTGGAATTCAGTTTAGTGTCCCTGTTTCTCGCCAGCTTGCAGTGAAACCAGGACGTCCAGTTTGCCGAGAGGGGTGTCAGCACTTGGAGCAGACAGAGACAGGAAGACCCCATAGCTCTGGTGACCAGAGCCCAGGTCCCCACACCAGTTAAAAGCCCTGGTGAAATACACTGTCAACAAAACAGCTCATAAGGATTCTGATTGCTGTTACATCAAAGGGAACATCTAAAAGGCTAAAAGGGACACAGCAGACCCCTTCCTTGAGAAGGCACAATATAAGTAATTGCTAGATTTGGCAAGCTGCTGCAGATATGGATGAAAGACAGGCCAGACATCCATCTGAGCTGGGTGTGTGTGTGTGTCTATGTGCTGTGTGGTGGTGTGTCTGATGTGTGTGTGTGTGTGTGTGTCTATGTGCTGTGTGGAGGTGTGTCTGATGTGTGTGTGTGTGTCTATGTGCTATGTGGAGGTGTGTCTGATGTGTGTGTGTGTCTATGTGCTATGTGGAGGTGTGTCTGATGTGTGTGTGTGTTGTATGTGCTGTGTGGAGGTGTGTCTGATGTGTGTGTGTGTGTGTGTGTCTGTGTGTGTGTCTATGTGCTGTGTGGAGGCGTGTCTGATGTGTGTGTGTGAGTGTCTATGTGCTGTGTGGAGGTGTGTCTGATGTGTGTGTGTGTCTATGTGCTGTGTGGAGGTGTGTCTGATGTGTGTGTGTGTCTATGTGCTGTGTGGAGGTGTGTCTGATATGTGTGTGTGTTGTATGTGCTGTGTGGAGGTCTGTCTGGTGAGTGTGTGTGTGTGTCTATGTGTTGTGTGAAGGCATGTCTGGTGTGTGTTTTTGTGCGTGTGTGTCTCTGTGTGCTGTGTGCTTCTGTGTCTGTGCTAACTGTGCATTTGATCCCATGTGCTTTTTAATATAACATACATGTGAACCACCCGCAAAACTTACATATTGTAATTGTACTTGCAAAGGTTTCACCAAAAGCTTTCCCAGCTTCCAAACCTGTCTGACCTTTATACTGCATCTAGATCCTCACAGAATGAAAAAACAACTGATTCACAAGGAATAAATATATACAGTACACAACAGTATTAACACAAGCTAACAGATATTCCCATAAATGACTTCTGATTAAGCACTGGAAGGAAATAACTGTGTTATGTAGAGATTACTTCATGATGGATGAACTGGCCTTAATCAAGAAATCCTTCTGAGATCCGGAAACGGACGACGGCTGAGTCATAACTGCCGTTGTTTCCTGCCTCAGTTCTCTCCTCACATTGTGTGGTCTTTGCATTTCCGATCGTTCAGTCAGGCAGTACCACAGACACCTGGATCCCCACTGGCTCAGCGGCCCCTGACATGTGCACCACCACCAGGAAAGGGCGAAGAGGGCAAAGTTTTTCCAGGAAAAGCAATCCTCCACTTGGGAGTGGAAATTCAAGGGGAGGGTGTAGTAATGCTCGACTCCAGTGCCAACGAGCTGAGGCTCTCTACATCTGACGTCCCCAGCACTTTTACACATAGTGTTACCACTTATCAGGATAAACCAAATGACATTTAATGGGGGGAGGCAATTACGCCATCTTTAATGTTGCTCCAGTTCCCTTCCCAGTTGCCTAATTGGGCCTTTGGCTAACTCAAACAAACAAACGAAAATAGACGTTTCGTGGTGGGACTTGACAATTCTCCGGGCACCTCTGAGCGGAAGAGGCCGCTACCCTGCCTGTCTCAGCCCCTGGCTGTCTCGCCCCCTGCCTGTCTCACCCCCTGGCTGTCTCACCCCCTCTCCCCACCACCGTTTCATGTAGGCGTGTGAGTGTCTCACGACGGCATCTCCTCTTGCCTCCCTTCCCATCCCTCAAGATGTAGCCCAAGTCACTCAGGAACTTGAAACAATCAGGCCAGTTTTTTTGAATTTCAGTCCTCATGGATGTGAAACTGAAGCAGCAAAAAAATGAAGTGAACTAAAGACTCGTCGAAAATTTAGAGCATTTAATATGCACATATATTATTGAACCATCCATGCACGTTAACATAGAGTTGTTTTTTAATTAAAAGTACATTGCACTGTTATACATTTGTATAGTTACTGTAATATCAAATCATTAATTTCTTTAAATGTAACCAACAAGAAAGATAATGCAGCACCAATGACAGAATCTGTTAATCTGAATCCTAACATTTTCCCAAACATAATACTATTTTATAATCATATTACCAATAACATTATTCAGAATTTATTGCCAGTGCTTTTTAATACCAATCTTACAAATTTGTACAGCTTGTGAAATTTAGAAACATAGTCACATAAATCGTTTTATTACCCCAAACAAACCACTTGGCCAATTAGCATTGCTTCGATACATAGCCGCACAGGAGCGCAGGGCTTACGGTAGAGCAGCCAGTCAGCACATACACATATACCCACACTAAGTTCAGTTTACTGGCATCTATTTCATTGAAGCACACAACAGAAGAATCCAGGCTGAAGCTTGCAAACATTCAGCCCAAATTCGAACCCAAGTCTTTGGAGATGTAAGGACATTGTGCTGCAGTTTTGCCGTGCTGCGAAAGTCATGTACATGTTCTCGGTTAACAGCAAACGGATGTTCAGCAACACACTAAATACATGATCTGACCGCTGTCACTGCCAGTGCTAGGGGATGGTTTGCTCAGCTCAACAAAATCAATCGTCTCTTGGTCTACAGACATGAAAGAGTGAATTATGATGTAAGGCATCTGGATTGAACTCCACTGGCTACCACAAACCTCACCTCCAGTTGTATTGCATGGTTTCCTTCTGTAGCTCAAAAAGATCTCTAAAGAGCCCATAGAGTGTGAGATTGCCTGCCGATGGCCTGGAATCAGTCTCCAGCGTTTCTCCTGCCCTAAGACTCTTGTGGTGGGCTCCTGGCTCTCTACGACCCTCTACTGGACAACCCATGTTTGAATAGGTAGGTATTTTATCACAAATATGAAATCTGCCCCAAAACATTTTTTAAGAGGTTAAAAGAGCTCCGTATAAACAGAACTGATGACATTGTCAATATCTATCTGTTTCCTGTCAGAGGTCAAGCCAAATTACCCCCAAGAGAGAACATTGCACCGCCTTCAAGCTTTCAGCTGGGCTGGTTTCTGCCAGTAACCCATTAAGTGATTAAAGCTTCACAATTACAAGTGTAGCTAATGTAATTGGTCAATTTAGACATTTTATGTTGATTTATTTCCGGTTTCTATCACTTTATTCCCCAAAGGAGATGCCTATTTTAGTCTAGGGCAGTGTGTCTCGTAGCCAAGTCCCGGATTCCTCAAAGGTTAGGATTGTTAACTTTTGCAGAAACGTTAATAGCTATCCACCCTGCACAAAACCTGCATGTTTAAGTAATTTTTAAATTAAAATTATACCATATTGTTGAAAAATAACAATGCAAGTTGATTAAATTTCATAATAAATGCAAAATGGCTATTAATGTGCTGTGAGAAAGTTACAAATAGTTAGCAGAAAGGCATGGATTCGTATAGAAATGTTAATCCAGCCAGCAATATAGTGCTCATGTTAAAAATAATAATCATAAAAGTTTAATCTGACACAAGTGCTTCAAGTCAAACGGAAACCCAGAAGTTACAGTGATCTGCAAAACATCCCCACCTTAGCTGAAATGTGGGTCGCCTGAGCATCGCCAGATCTCTTCTGCTCAACTGCACCCACCTTGGTTCTCCAAGACGTGGGTCAACTCTCCATCTCTTTCCAAGTGACCCCATCAGAGGGCTCATCACATAGAGATGCGCACTACAGCATCCTCCACGTGGAGATCTTCAGAACATTGTTTTGGGGGAATCTTGGGGAGGTGGGGGTGACTAGCAGAAAATCTATTATGGTAGAGGCACAGCTGCCATTACAGACTGGGACATCCTCCAGCATATTGATTAGAGGAGGGACGTTTGTCATTTGACACAGAGGCACTGTACCTGCAAGTTCAACCTGAAGCCACTGGCAGCCATAGTCAATGGAGCGACAGCCATTACATCACTGGAAGTCCAGATTGAAAAGGGCAGAGCTGGGGCGTGTTCGTCAGAGTCCTTGAAGGCAAATGTTTTCAGTTTTTTTACTGAAAGGTTTAAATGGGATTCTACCTTAGACAAGCTGAAGGAGGAGTGAGAACAGAACAATACATAATAAATTGAAGAGGGAACCCAACAGTACACTTACTTACGTATACTGACATACTATATACTGTGCCCTTCAATATGAACTGCTTAAGGATGCTAACATCATGTAGGGCACTGTTTCTCAACGAGGACAGTACACATTTTTGCTCCCTCCTGGCTGCCAGCACACTTGTGCTACATATTCAGTGTTCTTGATTGGCTGGAAGCTAGGAGGAAGCAAAAATGCAGACTGTCTGGGGGTTCCCGAGAACTGGTCTTGGGGGAATCTCAGTGATCAGAAAGCACTTGAGGAATTCATCGTGAGCGTAGAAAGGCAAGGAAGAGAAACTGAGTAGATGAGGATCGCAGAATCATCACACAGAGCTGGGTACATGCAATCTCCCTGATCTGGCAAGGATCAGAGAGGCTCCAGCTGAATTCTGTCAGCAGGACATTTAACCATATGAGTCACAGACTGGAAAAGACTGAGGCTGGACTCTAACTGCCCTGAAATATCTCCAGCTGTACCGAGTTCTACATGCACCAAACTCTCTCTCTCTCTCTCTCTCTCTCTCTCTCTCTCATATATATATATATATAGATATATGTCTGTCTGTGTCTCTCTCTATAGATATATGTCTGTCTGTCTGTCTGTCTCTCTCTCTATAGATATTTGTCTGTCTGTCTCTCTCTCTCTCTCTATAGATATATGTCTGTCTGTCTGTCTCTCTCTCTATAGATATATGTCTCTCTCTCTATATAGATATATGTCTGTCTGTCTGTCTCTCTCTCTCTCTATAGATATATGTCTGTCTCTGTCTCTATAGATATATGTCTGTCTCTCTCTCTCTATAGATATACGTCTGTCTGTCTCTCTCTCTCTCTATAGATATATGTCTGTCTGTCTCTCTCTCTCTCTATAGATATTTGTCTGTCTGTCTGTCTGTCTGTCTGTCTCTCTCTATAGATATATGTCTGTCTGTCTCTCTCTCTATAGATATATGTCTGTCTGTCTCTATCTCTGTAGATATATGTCTGTCTCTCTCTCTCTATAGATATATGTCTGTCTCTCTCTCTCTCTCTCTCTCTCTATAGATATATGTCTGTCTGTCTCTCTCTATATATATAGATATATGTCTGTCTGTCTCTCTCTCTCTCTATAGATATATGTCTGTTTCTCTCTCTCTATACTGTAGATATATGTCTGTCTCTCTCTCTATGGATATATGTCTGTCTGTCTCTCTCTCTATAGATATATGTCTGTCTGTCTCTCTCTCTCTATAGATTTTTGTCTGTCTCTCTCTCTCTCTATAGATATATGTCTGTCTGTCTCTCTCTCTCTCTATAGATATATGTCTGTCTGTCTCTCTCTCTATAGATATATGTCTGTCTGTCTCTCTCTCACTCTATATATAGATATATGTCTGTCTGTCTGTCTCTCTCTCTCTCTCTCTCTCTCTATAGATATATGTCTGTCTGTCTGTCTCTCTCTCTCTCTAGATATATGTCTGTCTGTCTGTCTCTCCCTATAGATATATGACTGTCTGTCTCTCTCTCACTATAGATATATGTCTGTCTCTCTCTCTCTATAGATATATGTCTGTTTGTCTCTCTCTCTCTATAGATATATGTCTGTCTCTCTCTCTCTCTATAGATATCTCTCTAGATATATGTCTATGATAAAGTCAGAATTGCCTGGGCAGATTCTAAGCCTGAGCCCAGAGAGACAATGGGATAGAAATTATATTTATATAGTCTTTATGAAGTAAATAATCTTCATCTGTTGTGGTCCAACATCAGTAAAAGCTGGATTTCAGTTAACACACATAACTACACTTCAGGAAGCAATTTGCCCAATTTAAAGATTTTATGCCTAACTTCCTAAAGCTATATAGTTTAGTTGATTGTATTAGGTGGTAGCCTATTAGAATGTATAGAATACACATCTCCTGCCTAATTATTAAGACAAAATACCAAATCGTTTGTGTACAGATGGGGTGAGTGGATATAAAACAGCAACAATAAAATTCACCAACCTCTCGATCATAGTTTAGATTCAATTGTGTTTCAGTCCAGATGTGGACCAGAGTCCTCCAGGTGTCCGTTAACATAAAGCAGTAATAAACATGGGAGAGGTCTGATCCATGCAGCAACAATGATATGAAAAGAATGATTCTTAAACATAAAAGACTGCTTAGGCCAGATGTTAAGATCTACAAAGATAAGGCATCTTCAGTAGTGAAATTAAACTTTGTTTTCATTTATGTGTGCCGCAAAACACAGACAGTATTATGAAAGAAATCTGCAAATTTGTTGATGGAGTAACATGATTGGATTGGATTTTAACTAGAATGTGATTCTGAATGTATAATTCTAATCATGACAATCAAGCGGGTCTGAATAATTATATAAACTCTTCTTGGTGACACAGCTGCATTTATTTACCTTTTTGTTTTCCCTGTTCGGTGGAATTTTAATAAATGCAGTGTAACACTGCCACCAAGTGGTCAAATGTTTATCTACTGGCCTCCACCTTGATACTACTATATA
The DNA here is from genome assembly GCA_019775895.2 of Stomatorhinus ivindoensis. Classification (NCBI taxonomy): domain Eukaryota; kingdom Metazoa; phylum Chordata; class Actinopteri; order Osteoglossiformes; family Mormyridae; genus Stomatorhinus; species Stomatorhinus ivindoensis. The sequence continues at coordinate 9,577,039 of JABFEB020000039.1, forward strand.
CGCATGCAGCTGAGAAAATGAACTGGAGTCTAGTGGGAATGTTGACCAATACAGCGGTTTGTGGTAATGTTTAAAAAACCAACAGCATTTTCACCATGTCACTTATCTAGCAGAGTGCTGTGGTGAGCTGAGAGCCCATCTGTGACAGCACAGGCCAAATAGGCAAGTGTGAGCCATGAACAGATTTCACCACTTTATACAATGAAATACAAATGTACTGTAAGATATACATAAATGCCAAAATATTATGCATCAGTTGCAGAGAGATTTTTATTTAGAAATAACAGTGCAAGCATGGTTGAGTGATATATACGATTTGAACTAAAAAGTTTTTTTTAATTGTAGCTCATACATTGTGTACTGCTTAGAGACCCTGTATTGTATGTTATTGGATGGATGGATGGATGGATGCATCACCTCAGGTTTTATTGCAATGTTTTACATAATGTGATTTTTATCTGGTATTTTACTGCTAAAGAGTATTATAAAAACTAAACAACTACATTATTAGGGCTGAAAGAACCAATTATTTTGATTATGGATTAGACCTAATCATGTGATCAGCCAATGAAGTAATTGATTATTTAGGCCAAAACACAGTTTCAAGAAAAGGACTTTAAAAGTGCTTTATTTACAAAATATTAGGAGATATTTTTAATTCACAGTTGTAATATTTTTTTTACAGAGTGCAGAGAATTTCCCGTTGAAGTAACAAGTGGCATGGAAACAAATTGCTGTTGTCTCCCATATTCTGCTTGCTAACAATTGTACTTTATGGCACAGTAAACGGTATTTTGATGGTAGTTACAAAAGTTCATTGGTGAAATGCTGCCACAATGACAAAATAAAACTCGCCCAGTTTCTCATTTCTACGTATTAGTTATTATAGTATATGCGTTTGAATGACTATTACTAGATTCCATTCAAGTCGATTAGATTACATCAGATTAATGCAAATTATGTCACAAATTTTTACAAGATATTATGTCATTATTACGAGATTATTATCTTGCTAAAACGACATAATTGTCTTGTTAAAATGAGATAAATATCGCGTTAAATGACATACTTGTTTTGTTAAAATGAGATAAATATCGCGTTAAAATGACATAATTGTTTTGTTAAAATTGCCAGGCAACCAGAAAAGACTGGCTAGGTTTTTTGGTTGTGTTTTGTAAATCTGCAGCTTTTGTCACTGATATTTATAATCTCTCTCAGGGAAACTCAATGCTCCCCACATTTGAAAACACCACCATTATCCTGTCCCAGAACCAAGTTAACTACACGAATGTTTACCACCCAGTGGCACTTACTCTCATTGCAGTGAAGTGCTTTTATAGGTTGGTGCTGGAACACTTTGAGGGCATTTTTCTGATCAGTCTGGACTTCCTGTTTGCAAATCACCATGAGAGACCCACTGAGGATCCACAGCAAGGCCTCGGATCTGGGACTCACCGCCACCTTCTGCAAGTGGATCCTATTCTTCCTAGCAAGTCACACTCCGATTGTGATTGTTGGGGAAGCTGTGGACAACATCAGTAATGTTACATTCCTCTGAGTCACCCTCTCTACAGACATTACTGGCTACAACACACTGCAGCTGCCCTCAAGAAGGTCAACTAGCCGCGTCATCTCAAGCATCTCAGGGGGCCCAGAATGTCACATACACAAAGGTCCCTTGTGGAGACCCTTCACTCGGACCCCAAGCATCGCTATCAACTTAATGTAGAGCAATCAGCCATAACATTGTGTGGCAAAATGGCTTCTGTCCTGATGAAGTATAGACACAGGATGGACATGAAGCATCAAGAATATAAGCTGATCAGCCACCACCTTAAAACCTCCTGCCAATATTTGGTCCCCCTCATACCACCAAAACACCTCTGACCTGTTGAGGTATGAATGCTACAAGACCTCTGAAGGTGTCCTGTGGTATCTGTCACCGAGATGTTAGCAGGAGATCCTGAAAATTGCTAGGTGGGGCCTCTATTTGATCAGATTGAGATCTGGGGAACCTGGAAGCCAAGTCAAACACTTGGAACTGTTTTTCATGCTCCTAAAACCATTCCTGAATAATTTTTGTGGTGTGGCATGGAGTACTTCCCTGCTGAAAGAGGCCACTGACCATGAAAGTGTGTACTAGGTCTGCAACAATGTTTAGGTAGGTGGTACATGCCAAAGTAACATCAACATGAATCCCAGGACATAAGGTTTCCCAGGTTTCCCAGCAGAACATCAGCCAGAGCATCATACTGTCTCCACTGGCTTGCCTTCTTCCCATAATGTATCCTGGTGCCATGGCATCCTCCAGGAAATTACACACCTACCCAGCTGTCCAGACAATGTAACAGAACATGTTACTCATCAGACCAGGCCACCTTCCTCCATTGCTCCATGACCCGGTTCTGACACTCACATGCCCATTGCAGGCACTTTCAGAGGTAGACAGGGGTCCGCATGGGCACTCTGACCCATCTGTGGCTAAGCAGCCCCAAACGTAGAACGCTGTGACGTACTGTGTGTTCTGGCACATTTCTATCATAAACATAATTAACTTTTCAGTAATTCGTGCTACAGTAGCTCTCCTGTAGTGTCGGACTAGACAGGCTATCCTTCACTCCCCATGAGCATTAATGAGCCTTGGTCACCCATGACCCCATCGCTGCTTCACTGGTTGGCCTTCCTTAGATCACTGTTGGTAGGTACTGACCCCTGCATACCAGGAACACCCCACAAGACCCACTGTTTCGGAGATGCTCAAAGGATAGCAAGACAGGATATGTGAAAAGAAGAATTCTTATTTTGCTGTGCTTATACAAATGGGAAATGAAATGTTTCATTATCATTATCACTGTACAGGTGTGCTGTGGAGACCACACTCCCAGGCTGTATAATACTCTGGTATGACAGCTACTCAGTGCAGGACCACAAGCATTGCAGGAAGCAGTGAAAGCAGCACTGGGAATCACAGGAACACCATTCTCAGCAGCTTAGCACATTCACACCACACTATAAAACTTAGAATGCTTGAATTCTAGACAAGGAGGCTTGCTGGTAGGCAACCTAGAGGAATGACAGCAGCTTAGTAACCACACTGCGCTATTTTGGCTTCTGAGTTACATATGCCAGGCATAATGAAGCCTGTTTGCATTCCGCTAACATCACATGTGATTCGGTGCCTTTGACACGCAACATTACAATACAGTTCATGCTTAAATTAAATAACTCCATTGGTATTTATGCATTTTTCTTTTACTTACTAATACATATTAATTCTGTACACTGTATTAAATGTATTGAGACAGCTATCCCAATTCATAATGAATGCAATAATAGAAAATAATAGATATTATTTTATTATATAACAATGATCATGTTTCTATGATTTATTAACGTACAAATTAATCCATCCATTCAAGTTCCTATCACTTACGCAGTAGAAGTCACAGTTTAATAAAACCGCAATTGAGTAATAACATTTGGCGTACTTATGTAACACACCCGCGCGTCAGCTAAATGAGAATAAATGGCTTGCGTGATCCGGACGAAAGCCAAGAGCAATGAAAAAATGACATCTTAAAGCCAGCGCCTCGCGATGGTGTTGAAGACAGTCGTAGACGTACAGAGGTGTGCCAGTAAGTCAGTCACGCCGGAAGATGGCAGCCAACGCTTACGAAAACGTGCAGTATTAAGTGAATGGTTGAGGAATGCCCGGATATAATCACGAACAGCAACACTGACTGCAAGGCGATCCACTAGCAGTCGGCTTAACGAGTCGCCGAACACAGGTCCTTTTAAGCAATTCTGACTCGTCTCGATCGTCCTTTCTTGGGGAAAACAACGGCACAGCAACGATATCGTAAGTAACAAAATTCAGGTTACAGTTCGATCAGAGGAGTGGTGTGACCGTAAACATGTGAAAAACGTAGTTTGTGTTCGTAAAGAAAATATCCGTCCATAATTACCATACTGTTTAGTGTGTTATATCTCCAGTTTATTTTATATTTTGTTTCGTTCAAGTTTCATCGTGGTAGTCGGCTGGGCGGCTGTTGGGCATTAACCGTAGCTGTTTCTCAATGTCAACGTCTCATATGTGCATAAATCGCAAACGATCTCTTCCTATATAACAAATGGCGAGAGCAACTAGCTGTCAGCCTAGGTATGGGCAGTCGGAGCTAGAAGGTGGCGCGGATCGGCGGACTGTGAGCGGATCATGTGACCGCAGGTGGTCATGTGACCGCGGGCTCAACGTGCGTGCGGGTGACCTGCAGAAATTACATCCTTCACCCACAAACAACACAGCAAATTTGTGCGAGGAAAGGAGAATAGGTTATGTTTTGACCAGCTGCCCGTGCACTTTAGGCAAGCAAAAATTAGCAAAATTTCCAGGGTTACGCGCAGAACAAAATTATAGCTATCGAATTCTTTATTTCTTTATGACTGACCTCGCTGAGTATAACTCATTTTTCTCGCGACGTACTAGGATGCTTATTGCAGTTTTTTATTATTTTTTTTAGATTAGGAATAGACTTGTCTGTTGTACTGAACACAATTTAGGAAGCAAATCAAGAGCAGATGTAATTAATATCTCCAGATTCAGACGTTTGTTGCCCTGCTGTCCTTTTTATGGAGATCAACGAAATCAATATCAAGAGATTGTTAAACCGCAAATACCAGTGACGTCGTATAGTTTTCCTCCTGTCTAAACATCTTGATATCGGGAATCCCACTACAGACCCCCCACCACCACCACCACCCTTGACAGAAATCCCACTGAGGCAGCCTTTATTGTCCTATAAGTATATTTGTCTTTACAGTCTGTTCCAATACAAACAAAGTACATTACATGTACAACATGCTGGTTGGCCCACATAACCATATACACACAGTATTGCTAGTCTGTAAAATTGAATGTCTTACTGTTACAGAGTTTTAGTATCACTGATAAGACACGCACAACCTCAACCAAGCAGTTCTGTTAATGAAGATATTGTAATTTAAAATTTTCTAAAAACATCACCCAAGTGTTTTAATGGGGTTTATGGGTGACATTTTTTTCCTATCTAGCTAAATCTGAAGTTAGTTACCTTAAAACATGTCCCATACAATTTAGTATTCTATTGTATTGCTAATATGATAGTTGTATTACGTATATATTTTTGTGCATGTATTTCCATAGATTTTACTTTTATACTATGTTTCGTTTTCTATTGTCATGTTGATTATTTTTGTTATATAAAAGATTTGGTTTTAATACTTATACATGGATATACACATCTGAATGACAGAGGTGGGAAATTCAGGTCTGGAAAGTTCCAATCCAGACAAAGATTTTGTTTCGGTCAACTAGTTGAGTACTTCTTCCACCTCAGCTGAATGTGATTGGGTCCGTAAGGTTGCATGCTGTAATCGAAATTGGGAAAAATACTCGTATTTCATTCTACTTGTAGCGTCTGTCCTGCTTAGCGTTTACCATCACCATTTGTCAAAATGAAGTACATAAACATTGGAAACGTGTCCTTGAAAAAAAAGAAATCTCAGCCAGACTTTGTTGCAGATACATTAAGACAGCACGTCTAACATGTATGCAGACAGACATTAAGTTACTTTAAGATCAATTTGCATATAAATAACATCATGCAATCATTCAAATAGCATAAATGTGTATCCTTCTACATTACAGATTATATATAAACAAACACGACACCTATCAGACCCCAAAACTCAATATTTACTTAATTTACTGAATATGTATGGCTTTTAATTCCGCGTCTAATCACCACTGTAGTTTGATTTCTTTGCCATTTTACCTGTTTGATTTGAAGCGAGTGTTTTCTGAGAATCTGAACTTGATCGAATCGAATTCCTTTGTTCATTGGCACATAATAGCCGACTCGCCACATGGTTAAATAGTCGACCTGAAGCATGAGGAAAACGCAGCTGGGCTGTCTGGCCTTTTAAATTCCACCAGCCATACGTACAAGAACGAGTCTGTTGTTAAGAGACCTGGTTATGAGCTTTTTCTCTTCCCGTTCCCCCAGCGACATATGGAATCAATATCAACGCCCTCTCGTTGACCTGCTTGCTCTTACTGAAATGCATCCTGTCGTCGTTGCTCTGTGTACATGTTCATTCTGTTGCTTGATTACTGAAGAGAGGTTTCCTTGCCTGTGTCCCCCTTCACTCTCCTTTGTCGCCCGCTAGCTCAGCTGGTTAAACCTCGGAGAAGCAGGAGGACCTAGCAGTGGGGCGGCACACCCATTTTCCGCTCTCTGCTGTTCTTCGGCGGGCTATTATGACCATCTGACTTGCAGGATGTCTCCTGCAACTTGCAGACCCTCTCCCAGACCCCATTCCTGTGTCTGTATTGGGCCCAGCCTTTACTAAAAGGGACTTGTCTGTAGTGGAAATGCAGGCGCTGTCTTCTTCGCACTGAGAGGCAGAGGTCCTATGTCTGTTATGTCGACCCATACATGTGTATGTATCTATATCGAGTGACTTGCATTTGAATGCGGTCCCTGGTATAAATGTCCTTTTTTTGCAGTTTTGTGGGTAGGTAGGTTGTTTCTGGGGCCTGCTGTTGAACTGTCTTTGTTGGGGGGGGGGGGCATTGTGTCCTCTGGGTTTTTGAGCTGGTGCTTTATGAGTCATTTTGGTCCCTGCTGGGGAAAATCCCAAGTAAAACTTTCACAGTTGTGCTTTGAGAGGTTTTAAGAGCAAGTGATTCTCAAACTATTGTCAAGCAAGGGTATCATGGCTCTTACAGGGACCAAAGTAAGTATTCATTTAATTACTGAAACCATGAATCATGAACTACGCGGTGAAATTGAGGTTGAGGCTGGCGGTACCTTTTCTTCAACCGCGCTTTCCGTGACCCAATGAAAACGGTGAAACACTGCTCTAAACCATCAGCTAGTGTTTTAGTATTCTTACTTCCTGCAGGTTGGTTAACTCCTTGCAAACCTTAGAAATGCTTGAAATTCCATCATTATCTGGTTATATGAATGGTTTGTGAGGGAAGATGCATTGAGTAGGTTGACTCAGAAAACTGGCTACATTTTGCATCTGCTAACTTACTTCCTCATTATCAGTAGATCCAGCTCAAGGCTACGTTCATATTTTATTTATTTTGCGTGCCCTTTTATCCAAAGCATTGTATGTTTTTGAGAGATCAGACAATCTTTCGAGCCTAGCTCAGGGGCCCAACCCTAAAATCTCACTTCCAGCCTCATGATTTGGACCAGTGACAGAACCATTACAGACCCAGTATCCTAACCCTAACTCCCTTAGCCATATGCCAGAATAAAGTCCTAGATCATCGACGTTTGTCTTTTTTTATGTCTATATCTTGGACTTGTCCCCCCCCTTTGCCACAAAAAGTCTGTAGAAAAAATATCTAACAAAGCAATGACACATTTGCAGTTTCATGTATGCATCTGTTATTGAAATTCAACACTTCTTAACTGAAATGTCCTCATCACTTGCAAACTGTATGTGTGAAAATTAGCTGATATATTTTACCATCATCGGTCTTGTCCAACAGGAACAATATTGTCCAACAGGATGGTGTTTAGTGCATTAGTCGGACCTGCAGGAAGCTCTGTGGGCTGCCTATCACGCTTGTTTTGCTTATAGGAAAGGTTTCACAGTAACTGATGGGAATTACTAATGCGTCTGCTATACTATAGCTGGATCAGTGCTCTGCCTGTTGGGCATATTAGGAGATCACTGTGTTTATAGATCTCTGAAGGTACTCACATGTGAAACGTTCAGTCGTATTCCAGTTAAACGTTGAATGAGCTGGATTCCTCTCAGAAAGAGAGCGACGTGATCTCTGAAATATCCAAGGCTGAGAAACAGTGCAGCTACTGGTTCACGCCTGTATAGCCATTAAGAGCCTTGGCATATTTGTGCAGGAATGGATTTGGTTCATTTAATGAACGAGTTTACGGCTCATTGAAAATGATGATTTCATTGGTTTTAAAAACAGGTAAGGAAAATAGTGCAACTTTAACAATCTGACACATTATGAACGGCTCCATAATGTGCTTCTTTAAGAGCAATTTCATTTTATTTTGTTTGGTTCAGTGTAGCCCAAAAGACTTATAAGAACACATAGCATTATTATTTGTTTGGTATATTTATTACGAGCCTGGGCTTCCCGTTTCGTTGGGTTTTATCTGATGTTATGAATGTGCTTGTAACTTTGGCTGGGATTCTTACTTCTACTTCCAGAAAGACGTGTATCTTGTATCTCATCTTGTTCTCTCACTCCATTAGTGACCATTGAAATAAACACCATCTATTTTCACAGTGTCGCCTCTGGAAAAGTGGAGGGGGGGGGTGGGGTTACAGCTTCATGGTCACCTGCCGGAGTAGCTCATGGATGAGGAAGAGCTCCAGACTGATGAAGAGGTCGGGGACACTGTGGCCGATCACCGTTCCATAGGTCACGTGTCCTGTCACCATGGCCATGGGGCGGGGCAGGAAGTCCCTGATCAGAATGTCATGACCGATAATCAGGAGGAAGACTTGGGATCTCAGGAACAACTAGGTAACTCTCACAGGGAACTGTGCTCACTACAGCCTGAGCTGCTGGGTGGAAGGTTGTGTCTTATCTGAGGTGAGGCATCCATTTTAGTTAAAGTTATAAGAAACCTTTAATGGTCCCAATATCTGCACAGAAAGTCCTCTTCAGGCATGTAAACAGAAGCCCAAGTTTTGCAGTGCAGAAGAATCTTCAAGAAGTGGCATTGTGTGTGTGTGTGGTTAATTATTACATTGTGGCAACAAGATTTCCCCACAATGTGATAAAAACAATAACTTTTTACCAGTTGGGGACCATTTTGTGAGTGAGTGAAAATGAGAAGGAGAATTCTATATGAATGTATGTAAGTTAACCTGCAGGCTAACAAGTTAGACGACCAGTGAAAAGCTTGCTGTAAATAAATGGTCTATATTTTTCTGTAATAAATATATGATAAAAACAGAAACGTAAGCAAACAAGATATAAGGAGTATCCAAGCAGAATAAGAGAACTGAAAATTATCTCCAAATCTTGGATTCCTCAAACATGTCACCATTTGTCTCCTGGAGGGGCATCTTTCGATGACGGCTTCACAAAGTCAAGGCATTTGCTTAACGAGTTTCAGCAAAATAATCTCCCAGCTGTTACACAGCCGTTCCCAGAGGGGTGTAGTTCTGATGGAGCGCTTTGCTCTGAACCTCCTGTCCAGTCTGACCTGTTCTGTCAAGTTGAAGTGTGGAGACCGGATAAACCAGGGCAATAGTTCGTTTTAATTTTTAATTAAATTTAATTATAAGGTCTGTTGTGGCTTGTTGTCTTCTTCAAGAATGAAGGGTCATCTGATCCGTAGTGATCCTGACGGAATGGTACACCGTCATAAAAAAGTACCAATTTGTACCTTTTAAGAGTACATTATTGTGTCACTGGTATACTAAAGAGTCTGGAAATTGTATCCTAGACGTAGGTAAATGTACCTTTTAGGGTACATAAATGGGCTGAGGAACATTTTGTACCATTGTGGATACATTAATGTTGTTTGTACCTTAGGGGAACAAAACGGTACCAGATCTGTTCCCTTTTTTCTACAAGGTAGTGCCAGAGATGGAGGTGGTGGAAGGGCACAGGGTGGCATCAGCCTTTTTAAAATCTGATTGGCCCCTTCGGTCATCTCAATGCCACGGCCATGCTTGTCAATAGGAGCTAAACACCGTCTCTGCATCTTACACAGAGGTTTCAAGCAGGTTTACTCAGAATCAACTAGCACTGACCATCTGCTGGCTTTAGACTGCGAAGGCCAGAGGCGCTTGCAGCTTTTGAACAGTGAGGAGGTGATGATGTCATCTAATGAGCCTTGTCTCATGACAGAACACCCCCATGCATAATTCTTATGCATGACACCGTGTAGTAAATGGGAGATAGTTTTCCTTGTTTTTGTTTGTTTCTTTTTCATTTTTGTTTCAAAGGCAGTTAAATAAGCTTTGAATATCCACCTCTCCTTAATAAATTCCAATATGTCTGCCAATAAGTATGTTTTTTTTTTCTTTCTAACGGCCTACCCTTTCCCATATCCCAGTGAGCTCTCCTCATCTGCCCCGTCATTGCCTTCAGCATCGCCTGCTCATGGACTGACTTGCTTCCTTGTGTTCTGTGTTCTGTGTCTGCAGTAGTAGCCATCGGGAGCTGTCCATCTCTGTTCCCTTCTGGTGACCCCGCCCCTCTGGGACCCAGCCCTGCGTTGTTGGCGTGGCTGAGGGAGTTGGGGGAGCACAGTGACCACAGTCTTCTGCCTCTGTCGCTGCACCAGGTGTGTCTGTGCTGCCGTCTGTATGTGTGGCGCATAATGCGAGATGCACTCTGGTCACAGTTAGTGCTGCGTCGATAAAATCGATTCTCTGATTCTTAATCGATTCTCATAATTCCTAAAGATCGATTCGTACGTCCAAAGATCAATTTTACCCTTTAACATTTTCTGCCCTTTTTACAGCTAAAATGTCCAGACGGGCATTCTGAGGCTTAGGTGTTAAAGGGTTAATATCTTTAATCACGTGCGTCATGAATTCAATGACGCGACAGTAGGTGATGTTAAAGTTCACCGGGGAAAACTGTATTAACAACATGGCGTCGGACACTAGCAATGCTTTGAAAATGCCCGTAACTTTAAAAGCTGCGGTCTGGCAGCTGGTTCAGAACGGACAAACCGACAGTTGAGCTTGACAAAAGCAAAGCGATTTTCAGGGCATGCCAAATGGAGGTGAAGTATTCAGGAAATACAACCAACCACTGATGAAGGTAGAGACACCTTTGGTGTCCTCTGTTGGTTGTCCTGGATCAGTTCGGTAATGCTTGTGAAAGCTATTTGCATCAACATTCTGGGAGGGGGATTGGTCGTTACAGCCATCTTTAACTATCAATACTTAATTAATTTGTCATTGAAAGTCAATATAATACTAGTATTAATATGTTGCACGACTACACTGTCATGTACTTAAGGTAACAGCAAAAAAAAAAACTTTTAAAAACACTGACCCAAATCGATATCGGAACAGATTGGATCGATTCATGATAATCGATTCTAAATCTTGAGAACAGGAATTGAGTCAATTCTTGAAAAATGAATCAATACCCAGCACTAGTTACAGTCCATGACAACTATTCTTTATGGCTAATAATCCTTAGACTTGTGTTATAAATTAACAGGGCACAAATGCAGTTTTGTGGAATAGAAACAAATCTATTATGATGTGTACAAAAGTGCATTTTCCATGAAAATTGTTTCTGAGATTTATGACTGCTCTGAGTTTAGATTGAAAGGGTGTTTTTTTTAAAAAAAAAAAAGATGTTCTGCAATGCTTGTGATTAATTATTAAAATAGTAATACATTATGTAGGAGAAGGTGGTTTATAATTGGCATAGATAATATCAGCATCTTAGATTACCAGAGGATGTACTTTGTTTGTGAATATTTAATGATAAAATTAATATAACTATTTATAATTTCTAGAAATAATAGATCCCCAGAAAGGATCGACATATTAGTAAACTAATACGATTTTGGCTTTATTAACAAAGCTTTTAAGTCAAAATATACTTTATTGTAAGATTTGGTACAATATTTAATTGTATAGAAACATAGTTATGGATGTCTTTACTGTATAATTTATGCCTGTCATCGGTTATTGCCTGAAAGTTATTGCCCATGCACAACTGAGCCTTCCCTGGGAGAGCATTGGCTGTGATATCCATTGAACATGTGCTTTGTTTTCTGAGAAAGCTCCTGCTCATTGCTCTGATTGGTCAGCCTCGCCATCAGCATGTCGTCATGGACGAATCGGAATGCTCTGTATGGCAACGTTTCTAAAAGCAGAATTCTTGTTTGTCTGGGTGTCTAGTAATGTGTCTGACACCAAGCTCTGTTTTGACACTGCAAATCAGAAGCTCGGAACAGTGCATATTTGGCTTGACATTTTTAGGTTGTTTCAGGAAACAAACCCTGCCATCAATTTGCCGGAAGACTGATAAATGTGTGACAGTTAAATGTTTTCTTTAGCTGGTCACCACCAGCAATGTTTCGAGTCTTTGGCTATTGGCATGAGGTCACAGATGATCAAAACTTACCAGCAAAGAATCATGGTGTGCAAATGGTTTGAAATCAGTCTTCAATTTTGCAGATACTGAAATCCCTTCTCCCTGTTTTGAGGACTCTGATGATGACTGTCAGCTCTGAAAACCCATCAATATACAGTACATCCTCTGTTATAGAGGTGCAATTGGAAGTGGACACCTGGAAGCACCTTAGGCTAGGAGATCATGCTCTGTGATTTGAGTATAAAAGGGCTTGATGTGATAGCAGAAGTTAAACCAGAGAATCTGCTTGGATTAGCTGCTTCACACACAGACGTTGGAGGAGTCCCAGACTCACATGCACTCTTTCTTGTGATGATAATGGTCTCTCTCTCGCTCTGTCCTCTGTGCCACGTCACTCTTTCCGTCTGTCCTCGTCGAGGTTGTGCTTTAATGTGAAACCTTGGAGATCTGGATGTAACTTGACCTGCTGATTTCCAAGCAACCATGTTGCTGAGCTGTTCGAAAGCCTGCAGAAGACAGTCACACCCAGGAGTGGAAGGAAACCTGTTACCCAATATATCCAGCTCATATTCTGCTCTCACAAAATACTTATTTTCTCCTTTTCAGGTTACTTCCCCTTTTGTGTGATGAATGACCTTGATACTGACAGTTGCTATAATACAATAAATTATGAAAATCCAGGACTGGGCTGGGGACGCCCCTTATGGGATGCCCACAGTGACTCATAAATATCCGAATGTTAAAACTATCTGGAAATCATATAAGCAAATGTGTGCAAATCTGTAAGAATTTCACCTATATTGAAATGTGGGTAGGTAAAAGTTTAGCCTTTTCTGCTGGTTAAGCTTGTTAATCAGCTTCAAGATCATGTAAATTTTGTCAGATTACATTATTGTTACTCCACTTGACACTTGGCAATGTGCAAGTGTCACAGTAGCAGTAGAAATGAAAATTGCCATTGGAGGGTGAAAAATGGTAAATGTACCTCTTGTTCTTTCAGGTGGCTGAGACCTTCTTCCTCGAGAGAGACTGTATCCTTCACATTCACTGCTAAAGTGGCCCTTTTTGTTTTTGACCACATCTATTCATTCCTGTGCTTAGTAGATAGTCACAGTTATCCTTAGTGGTTTTAATTAAGCTGTTTCTACCTAAAACTATTTTTTATCATTGTACCATTGGCTGTCATTCACTGTTTAGTTAATACTGGACTTTTGTGTCCGCTCTCTTGCCATGTATATCAGTGCCAGGTCATTCAAAAGATCTTGTAGTCAAGATTCAAAATACTTTATGGATCCCTGAGGAAATTATGTGGCTAAATAAGTAAAATATGAGAAAGTATGGGGGGAAAAAGTTTAAAAGTTTGGGAAAAGGGGAGGAGCAGAGAGAACTACACTAAACTTCGAGAATGTGGTCTTCTACAGGTTAAACCAGCGGTGGCCGATCTTATCCGCAAAGGGCCGGTATGTGTGCAGGTCGTTGGGGTAACCTTCAGGTCAGCTGTTCAGACCCAGGTGTGAGGACTCTTCAGCCAATCAGTCCTCTAATTAGTGACCTAATTATGGAGTTGCAGCGATAACCTGCATACAAGTGGCCCTTTGTGGGTAAGATGGCCACCCCTGGGTTAAACGGTACACTAAAGTAAACATGAAAAAACATCTGTCCAGTTGTTGTGGTCTATGTGTCTCTTTGTTAATTTTATAGCAGATTGACATAAAGAAAAGAAAGGGAAGTTCTGTTCAATAGACATAATAATAATAATAATAATAATAATAATAATAATAATAACCAATACCTCATTGTCCCAATGGGGAAATTGTCTTTACGCCTCCCTCGACCTGCTCTTTGTAGAGCAAGCTGTCCACAAAAGGCAGCCACCAGTAGCGGCGCCCAGGGAGCTGGGGTTTAAGGGCCTTGCTCAAGGACCCGCAGACATGCTGAGGCTGGGTTTGAACTGGCAACCTTGTGATTACAAGCACACAGGCTTAGCCCACTGTACAGCCATTAGGTCACAATATTACATTTATTTTTAAGTTTTAGACCTTGTCAACTGTAATGTTCAGTGTTTGAGTCTTCAGGGTGCATTAGACTCTGTCTTGCTGCGTATCCAGCTGGGCTGCTGGCTTGGAGAATTTCTGCCAGAATTATCCGTTAGCAGCTCAAGGCCTCGGGGTCTTGGAAGAAGGCCAAACCGATCTGAAACGTGGGCTTATAGAGGGTGTGGTCAGGTCTTTAACTTGCATACAAAGATAACCATCCAGTCCTGTATATGGTTTCATCAGTGTCGTGTGATGCATAAATCTGCAGTCTTACTTAAAGCAACAAAGACCTTGATGGTCTTGATGCAAAGTAGGAAAGACCCAACAGATTAGCAACACTGCACAATCTGCCGGTCTTGAGGATTCCGGAGGTTTTCTTAAGAGCTGAGTGCTTGCCTTGGTCCTGGCTTTCATTCTTTATCTGCTTTCGTATGTAATTTCCTCTGCCCAGCCCCCCCCCACCCCCCCTCCAGCATGTGTTCCTTGTTTACTTAGGTGTCATGGAAACAGTCACTGACAGTGTTGTGGCTACAGGTCCTTCTAATGCAGGGCTTTTTATTTGTGTATGAATGTATATATGTATGTAAATGTACTTGTTTTTGTTTGTTTGTTTGTTTGTTTGTTTGTTTGTTTTTCCTCGTACAGCCTGGGATACCAGTTCTGCTGCTTTCGAAGGCCACACGCTTCACCGTACTGGGACACTCGCCGAATGCTTCCGCAGTGCTGTGCTTGGCCCAATTCTGCTGCTTTTGAAGGCCACACGCTTCACCGTTCTGGGACACTCGCCGAATGCCTCCGCAGTGCTGTGCCTGGTCCAGTTCTGGCCCAGTTCCTCTTTTAAGGGCGTTCTTTTCTGCAGCAACTCTGAACGTGTGGCTGTTTTTGGTGGCCAGCCAATCGGGTCACGCCTAAGAGCTCAGTAACCCAGCCCCCTCTGGGAGGAACTTGAAAAACGCCTGTGCGATTTACGACGGCGTCGCGTCAGAGCTGAACAATGTTTTGCCATGTTTTGCTAAACCCCAATATAATAAAAAAGTCTCCTCCTTGGATTTTTGTGAGATGTTACTCATTATATTTTGACAGGGTTACTTTTTACTGCTCCTCACGTTGGAAAGAAAAATACTATTAATGTCCTGGTCAGATGATTTGATAGTGACTCTCAAATGTGCATTTTAAGAACAATTTCTGTCCTTTTGGTATGAAGCTAGAGATGATTATATTTTAATAATGTATAAAATCCATCCATCCATACAATAGCTGCATATTCTGGTCAGGATTGTGGAGTATGTAAAATGTCCATCTGTTCATTTTTCAACAGCGTGTCCTGATCAGGCTCTCGAGGGTTAAAAAAAATGCATGTTTCCTTAGGTTTAAACATGGGATTGGAGTGTGACTCATTTGTTTTAGTCTGTTGCACCTCCTCTACACCCTTTTCCTTGACCAGACCGTCCCACAGATGAATGGGCAATCCGCTTCATTCAGCTGGAGAGGCTGTACCACGAGCGCCTTCTGTCTAACCTTGCCACTCTGCAGGAGCAATGGGGTAACTTGATTGATTTATTCTTGTCATCTACTAACTTTCTTACTGTTCTGCACTGTGCTGCACTAACTAAAAAAAAAACCACTCCTGGGACTTTCATGAAAATCTTCTGAGGGCAGGACAAAAAAAAAGATTGATTATCTCTCCGAACCAATCATATTGTAGAGAGGGTGGGTCCAAGCAACTAGAGGAGGTAGGACCACACATCTGATTGGTTGGTGTGACATCTGATCAAGATGTGACTGGCTCTCTGTCTGAGCCAATTATAATTTTTTTTGTAGTTGTTCAGAAAAATACTGCTCTTGAGGATGATTTAATATTCCCATCACAGTCAGACCTGGTAGTGGCCTTATGGGATTATCATTTCAAGAATAAATGCATTAGCTAATCATGGTCCACATTTGGAAGGGTCAGGAAGAGGCTGGTGAGAGGGCTATATGAGACCCGAGACATGAGATTTTTTTTCTTATACTTCTCCCACTGGCTTTCAGAGAGCCGGCTCAGAACCACTGGATCACTGGAGGCTTCATGCTCAGAGAGCTTGGACACGCTGATCCACATCTGCAGGACACACCTGAGGTGAGACACATTCCAGGTATATAGTCTGGGGATTCTTTCTTGAGTTTTTTTTTCAAATAGGGTTACCATATTGGATGAGAGACCCTTACAGTTAACTCTTGCTTTACAATCTACATACAGTTTGCACAGTATACGAGTTACGAAACACTAAGCTATAGTCTGTTAAACTTCAAGCAAACGAGATTCACTGTTCACATGAAAACAAAAATAAAGTGTCCAAATGCCAATGGTTTCCAGAAGTTGGTCTCACTCATGAGCAGCGTGACCCATAGGGATGTGCATATTGTTTAATAAACAATTAGTAAACGTGCACAAGCCTTGCAATTGCTGTGTGATGATACTGAGTGCTGCCGTATATTGAAAATCGGTGCCTTTTTCTTTACTTGGTGCTTCACTGTGACTTGCAGCACTGGGTTATACGGGTTGCAGTGTTAAACCTGGATAAACTGGCAATTTTTGAGAAAACGAGTGTATGCCTTCAGAGGGGCCCAGACTTAGTCTGGGGAAACCTGGACATATGGTAGCCCTACCTGTAAACCCGAATAGTTCCCCTGTACAGATGCATTACAAAGTATCCACATTGTGATTTTCAATTGTTTTCTTACTGCTGTAAGTAGCTGTGTAAGCCTGCTGTATTCTGCTTCTCTTCTGGCTATTGCTGTGAAGTCGGCTGTGTGAATCATTCTTTGTTTTTGTCCACAGACCTGTCCTCAAAACACCAAAGGTAGGAAAACTGTGACCGTCTCAGCAGAGTTTTGTTGTGCGTGTGCAATGACAACAGGGAGATGCTACTCTGTGCTGTGTTTTTTCCTTGTCTGGTTTGCTGAGACGGACCTCCCCCCTTGCCTCCACAGCATGTCACTGGTGGTGACGCCCTCGAAGGGGAGGAGCCAGATGCCAAGGCGCACGCCGCAAGTGAGCACAGCCGCTACTGCGGGGCGGTTACTAGAATCCAGTTTTCCCATACCTTTCACTTATAGCATCATATTAGTATTATATTCCTATGAAAACCAGTTAAGTGGCAAATGGATTTTTGATTTATAGTCTTACTTAGTCTTCTGTTGTGTTGTGAGCCACTGTCTGGGTTTTTTTTAGGTGGAATATTATGCAGCAGCAAAACTGATAAATGCCCGTTGAATACCAGGCTAGCTTCAAAAAGTAATAATAAATGTAAAAACAAATCTTATTGGCTTTAAAACAAATGTCGTCATAGTAACCTAACTTAATCCTATGTGCACATACATTATTACAGACGCTCCCCTACTTACAAACTTTCAACTAATGAACTTTCAGACAAGAGGACTGTAAGTCCAAATTGTTTTAATCTGGCTCCCGTTTCCTGTCCGCAACATCAATTTGTTTTTCTGCGCGCCAGTTCCGCCTAGTACGACTTCTGGCCGCTAGTCCCACCGTGCAGCAGCGTAGGGTGCGAACTCCCAGCATCCTAGTTCCTTGTACTTGCGTATACCCTTAAAATAATGTTGAATAAATATTTCAATTTACGAACGGTTGTTCAGAACGTATCTCATTCATAAGTAGAGGAATGTCTGTATATATATATATGTTGTTATTTTTAATCGTGAAAAGTAGTTTTCTTGTTTTCCTCATCCAGAGGCTCTGAGGTTGTTCATTCACAAACACCAAAGAAATTTTATGGTTAATATGTAAATATATAGTTGTACTGAAAAAGTTCATGCTTGATAAGGATATATTCAGCAGGTGAAATTTATAAATCAGCCTGTTACCAAATATGACACAAATATTCAAAAACACTTTAAGAACTCTGATTTCACACTTGATTTTGTCGTTCCTTGTTTTTTTGGCTTGAATGCTTAGTTCATTGCTATTTTCAAAGCTCTTAATTGTGAGAAGTTCCTGAAATTACTGAACCCTTGATCCTGATAAATTTAATTATAGTCATCCAGTCTTTACTGGCCCATGATGGTTGGTCTGAATTACAAGTTATGGGAAATTTTCACGATGGACTCAGGCTGAGGGTGGTGCAGTGGTTAGCACTGCAGCCTCACAGCAAGAAGATCCTGGGTTCGATCCCGGGTCCTTTCTGTGTGGAATTTGCACGCTCTCCCCGTAATCACTCTGGTTTCCTCTCGCAGTCCAAAGGTGTGCAGGGTAGGTTGACTGGCGTGTCTGAATCGGCCCTGTAGTTGCGTGAGAGTGCGCGTGGCTGGGTGAGCGTGTGTGCCCTGCGGTGTGTTGGCGCCCACCCAGGCCTGCACCCGTTTTTCCTAGGATAGGCTCCAAGTCCCCCACTACCCCGGTGGGAATTAAGTGTTTACGATAATGGATGGATGGATGGATTCAGTCTGAAAGGGTTCTGTTAAGCCCGGGAATGTTAGGATGTCGTTCCAAACCACCCCAAATGCTTCTTCGCATCCTTGTGAGTCTCCACTGCATGTTATTCTTTCCTCACTGGGTTATTTTTCTGTATCTCTGCTGCCTGCTGCCCCATCTTGCTGTGTATGATATGCATTTTACTCCGGATGCAGTGCCCCCCATCCCCCATTGCCATGCCGCCAATAAGCGGGCCTGAGGATTTAACACCTGCTTTTACTGGTACAGCCATAAGTTGCCCCCACCCCTGATCATACCTCCCAGTGGAATGACCATCTGTTGTTGATGTCCATTCTGCTTCTCCTCTCTCCCAGCTCTTTGCCACAGGCAGGCATTTTGTGTTTTCTGAGGTGAAGACCTGTAGGAAAGCGACCATTGTGCTCAATGTGCCATTGAAGGTCATAGTTTTGGTGGCGGGGGGGGTCCAGTGCTTTCTTCCAGTGTCCTACATAGCGTTGGCTAACCCAGTGCTGTGGAAGCTACAGAACTACACAACTTGTGGAATATTCCACCGTGGAAGTGTAAGTGGTGGCAGTTTTGTATAAGATTCAGTTGGAACTTTGAACCACTGCTTTCATTTTGAAAGGACTCTGGACTCTCCCAGATTATAGTCTGGTGATTTATGATTTACTGGCTTGAAGCTGTGACATCACATCACAACAACGTTGTAGGTTTTTTTTTCCTGTCGTATGTTTGTTTATGTTAGCTTCAGATGCAGTGAGTGGGTTTTAATAAAGCCTGTCAGTGAGTAAAATTACTGTAAGCTATTTTGCTGTATTGTCATATTGTAAAAGCTTGTAGCTTCTACACTCAATGGATTTAGCAGACACTTTGTGTGTTGAACCTGCAAGATCTGTCTATAACCAAAATATCACCTCCCGCTAGATGGTGTTGGTGTCTTTCCAAAGTATATTAATATAGAATCAGAGATAAAAATCTGCCAACACAGAGCTCAGCCAAACGAGGCCAATTGAAAACTACCAGTTCCCAGTGTCCATTTTTAAAAGCACGTAGCAAACGTAGTTTAAAATGTCCAAGGGTTACGTTGTTTCATTGCTAGGCAAAAGCCTTAGGGTTTGCAAGTTTGAAATCCTGATTTAATGTAGTGGCAAGTAGCTCAGAGTTTTTGGAGAAGATGACTTGTCACACGTGAGATTGTTACTGTCCAGTGTGAAGCTGTGAATAAAGTTGAGGTAAGTGATCTGAAACCAGCAGATGGAGAGCGGAGAGATGCTGGGTGGAGCTGCGGGCCGAAGGCGGAGAAAACGCCTCCGGTAACAGCACTCCTTTGTCTTGTAGGCAGCACCGTTGAGATACCAGGACAGCTAAGAGTGGAGGCGGAGGTTTCCCCTGTACAGGCAGAGGGACGGGATGCCATCACATCCAGGAATGAGGAGGCGGGGCCTTGTTCACCCAGCCACACCCATGTTCAGAGAACTGACACCCCCACTACAGCGGTAACTGAAACGCCAGCTGGAGTGGCTGGTAACGAGGAGATCCTGCATGGGGTGGCGGAGCAGGAGGGTTTCCTTGGTGACCTACTCGCGGGCGGCCGCTCACAGCAGCATGAGGTGAAGGGACAGGTGCTCCTCCGAGGTGGAGTTCTCTCGGCGAATCTGGCAACCACAAATCACGCCCTCCAGGCAGGCGGCCAGGTGGACGGAACGGGAGAACAGCGGACCTCACAGGGTGACGACGGACCCTCGGAAGTGGGAGAGGATGCTATGGTGATTAATGGGAACAGTGACAGATTGGCTAGTGAGACAGCTTCCCCTGTGGTCATAAAGACGGACCAGCCTGTGCCAAGGGAACAGGAAGCGGCGGCGGAGGCTGCAGAGGAACAAGCTGAGGTAGAGGGTGGTGAAGAGCGGGAGGAAGAAAAAGTAACAGATGGCGAGGCTTTAGAGGAGGCCGGGGACGACGGCCAGGAGGAGAACGGTCTCGAAGACGACATGGAGCAGGCAGAGGCTGGACAGGACTCCCTGGATGAGCTGGCGAAGCGCATACAGGTGGAGGAGGTGAGGAGGCCCACCGCCTCATTCATGTTCTCCGCCGTTATCGTAGCACAGGCTGCAGCTTTTAGCGTGACTTTATGGTACCGCTGCTGCCGCGGAGAACATTCATGTATCGTTTGCGTCTCTGATTACGCTGACATTCTGTAGCCTATAACACTGTGTGTTTTTCATTGTGACGGCTTGGAAGGTTTTTATGCATTATTTACTAAGTCTAGGTTAAAATTACCCATGACCGGCTTGTTCTTAACTTCAGCTTGGGTTATGTTTAACTAATTTAACACTTTATGCTGCACTTTATGCTGTTTTGTTCTTTCTCCCGAGCTAAGGTGGGTCTCTCTGCATCCCATTTGCACTGCATGCTCTGACTCTAGTCTAGTCTAGTCCAGGATACAGTTGAGCTTTCTGTGGCACAAATAGGCAGTGGCAATTAATCAGCTGCCATTCGTTTGTGCCGCTGTGCAGCAAGAGGTCACTGTACTGTATGCTAAAGATCAGAAACAGTCTTCTAGTTGGTGTGAATTTATTTAATGCAGACCCTCCTCACTTAACGACCAAGTTTAATTCCTAGGGTCATTAAGTCATTAAGCGAATTGGTCAATAAGCGAGGAGCGGGTCTTTACCGCTGTTTCAAGCATACTATACTGGTAGTGGGTTTGTGTCAACCATCTTCAGATATTGTTTTAATGTCACCTTTGCACCATTTATAATGGTTTTATTATGCTTTGAAAGCTCTGTCATTTTCTTTGTTTCATAGCACCATGAAAGGTGCCATTTCCATTTTCGTGAGCCGTTCCACATTCAGGTTCATACCCTCTAGGTCAAATGTAGCTGCATGTACTTTCTTGTACTATGTGCTGCACATTACAGTACTAATTTGCAGATGAATTATGTAGTCTTGGAGTTTTGGAAGGCTGGCGAGTGGGTGGCGTGTGACTCGACGGGCTCTGTACCCGCGACTGAGGTTGGTGGTTCACGCCTGGCCACAACACATTTGTAGGTACCTGGGCTTTCATGGAGAGCAAGATGGGGGAGGTGAAACGAGGGTTTCCCCATGGGCATCAATAAAAGTGTCGTAATAGTGTAGTACATATTGACCGGCTGTGGGAACACGACTGAGACTGAGAAAAGGTGGGATGAGATCAGATGCCACGCTGCTATTTCCATGACCAAAGGTCTCATACAGCGTACAATCCTGCCTGGTCGGAGAGAGGGTCATAAGTCCAACCGGTCGTTACACAGCTAGATCGTTAAGTGAAGAGTGCCTGTATTTAATTAATGCCAAAATTTTTGATGCTGTAACAATGTCCAGTGATAGCCCATTTTACTTTAATGCATTGGGAGCAAAAGGGAATTTAATATTTCATTAAATGGAAGAATATGGTTACTAATTTGATTATTTGAAATGTGATTGAATAGTGAAGAGTTTAAACTTTTTAGGGTGGCCAATTGTGACTTTAGCACTAAAGGTCTATATTTGTGGTAGCTAAAGCTCTGGGAAAAGACGTACAGCTTGGAAAAAACGGGTTCTGGCTCATTTGACTGAGCATGTGTTATGTGTGTGCAAAAAAAACATGACTGACCAGATGCAGGTGCTGATTTAGAGTAGTTATCAGCTAGACTACGGTATGTGTGTTTGTGTGTCGTCAACATAGCGTAAGGATTAGGTTCAGCTCGCAATGCTGTGTGCTGAGTGGCCCAGATTAGGGTAGATTAAGTTTGTGGGAGTCATGGCAGCCGTAGGCATGTTATTCACTTACTTATGTCGAAGGGGACAGAGATGGAGAGTCTGATTCTGGTGTCTCCTAGCTTGTGAGCAGCCGTGCCGGTCTTCTGTAATCCTGCATCTGCTCTGTATCTGAATTCTGTGTCTTTCTTTTTTTTCTTGAAAATCCATGAGCCACAAAAAGGACTTTGTGTTTAACCGAGGAACCTCTGAAGCAGCGAGGGGTTTTCATGAGCATCACGAGCAGAGCCTCCGTTCGCTTTCACAAAACATCATATTTAACTTCGATATTTAATATAATACGCTTTATGGTAGTCCGTTAATACATATGAGTTGTCAGTCAGTCAGCTGTTCTTCACCTGGTGACTGCCTGTGTTCAACAAAATACTGTGCTCCACATTGACATCAAGTGGTCATAGTCTGTCATTGCGGGTATTTTATGCATGTACTTGCAAATCACGTTCATTCTCTAGTGCAGGGATGGGCAGTCTTACCCGCAAAGGGCCGGTGTGTATGCGGGTTTTCACTGCAACTCCCTAATTAGATTACTAATTAGAAGACTGATTGGCTGAAGAGTACTCACAAGTGGATTTGAACAGCTGACGTACAGGTATCCCAAAAACCTGCACACACCTGCCCTTTGCGCATAAGATTGGCAACCCCTGATCTAGTGCTTTTAAATGTCTTTGATGTAGTTAAAGGAAGGGTGCACAACTGACGAAAGCATAGTTTAAATCCGTTAATCTGTATTTCACGCTCTTAGCCGTTATCATAACAAACCACAGTACAACTCTCACCATCCGCTTGCTGGTAGCTCCACTCTTTTCCACCAGTTAACACTCAGGTGTTCTTTCCTGTTCTCCGCTTTGTCTCTCTGGGTCCTTAGATGGTCCCTGTGGATGGTCTGGTGTCCATACTGAAGAGGAACCCTTCCCAGGAAGGAGGAATGAGCCAGGAAACTGCAGACACCAAACAGACGTCCAAACGCAGAGTCCGCTTCAGGGAGCCCAGTGACGAACTTGAAGGTAGGAGTTATAGGTCTGTGCTTTGGAGGAGAGGTGGATTTCGGCGTGCGTGATCTTTGCATGTGCTGGCCATATTTGGGGAGTCAGGTGTCTTGCTGTGAATACAGATTTTCAGTTTTATTTACGCTTGAGTGATGCTAAAGTTTTATGCATTCAAATGATATTATGAAATGTTATTTGTTCAGACCTTTTAATGTTAAACCAAACTTAAAAAAGTAACATTTTAAAGTTCATTGCTCAACATTCTTATAAGAACATAAGAACTATACAAACAAGAGGAAACCATTCGGCCCATCAAGCTCGCTTGGGAAGAACTTAATAACTCAGAGTTGTTAAAATCTTATCTAGCTCTGATTTAA
>JABFEB020000039.1:9623165-9647192 GCA_019775895.2 Stomatorhinus ivindoensis
GGGGGGGAGATAAAGGAGAAGCATAATCAAATGACTGAATTAGGCTGTAAAAGGAATTTGCCCAAAGGGGAATTTCCCAGGGTGTGTAGATTGGTGGTGAGCAGGATCCCATTAGGTTAAAGGATTTGAAGCATATGTTCATACACTAATACCAACTCGTCTGGGAAATTTCTAGCAAATGAAAGCATCATAGGTGCCAGTAAGTATGTGGAGCACTCTCGTGCTGCTACGTACTTCACTGCCACTGGGCAGACACACCAATGCCTCTATTAGCCGCAGAGGCTAAAGAGAGCGATGCTGCCTCAGGGCCTTCTTCTTAACTTTTACTAATGCATATTAAAGAGCACTGACACACTGCGTTTCAGCACGGTCGCTAAGGTGGCCTGAAACATCATCAGTACGCAACTGCCAGCAGTTAAGGAGCTCTCTCTGTACTGGATGTACAGTAGAAGGTGCTCAGCACTGTTGGAGATCTGTCCCACCCCGTCCCACCCTGTCCCACCCTCTCCCACCCCGTCCCACCCTGCGCACCACCTCTTCAAGCTGCTAGCCTAAGAAGGTGTCATAAGTTAATTGCCTTCCTCAGTGCTGTTAAACTGCTAAATGCTGTCTAACCCTTCCTCCAATCATTATTTTTTTAATTCACATTGCTACTTAATATATTGCTATTGCGCCTTATTCGTCTGTGATTGTTTATGTTATTTGTTGTTGTTTGTGACTAGTACACCATACTGTTCTTTGCCTGTCTTTGGTTTGTAAAATCATAATTGTATTTTTTAATATTCTCAGTAATTCAATGACAATGAAGTGTTTTTGACATCTTATCTTATCTTATCTTATCTGAGTGCAGTCGGTGTCTGTAGTGGTGCTAGAAGAAATAATTGTTAGAGGCAAACCGGCCGAGTTTACACGGGTTATCTGGTATTTCTCTGCTTCCACATCTGTGAAAAATGCTGATTTCCAATTTGCATTTCGGTTCCTGGAGGTGGACAGCAGATACTCTGTGAGGGTGGTCGAGTGTGACTGCAGCAGGGCTAGAGGAAGCCTTCCGCTAATCAGACTGAAGGGCAATGGAGAGGCTGCCCTCTCCGCCGTTTCATTTATTTCGCACGGCACTTGTGGAACTTAAGGAATGACACCTGATTTTAGTTTGATATTAATCTGGGTGAATCAGATGGCTGGGAACAGGAAAAGGAATTCAACAAACATACATACCTGAATAAAAATATAAATATATATTACATATCTTTTCTCATATTCTGTTTACCATTAGGCTTTGTTTGATTTTTTTTTATTATTTATAAGACGCCTTTCTCCAAAGCAACATACTTTTTTTGAGATAGCAGAGTCAGATGGTCCCTGTAGCAATTGAGGGTTAAGGACCTTGCTTATAGGCCAAATGGTGAAATCACTCTTTTGACCAGGGGATTTGAACTGGTGACCTTCTGATCACAGGCTAGCCTGCTGAGCCACACGCAAAACCTCCCTCAAAATGTAGGGAGAATATTAAAATGTATTTCTTTGTGGCCTTCACCTGTTGATATATTTTTGCTTTGCAATTTTAAACATTTTAAAACCCTAAATATTTCTAAAAGAAGTGCATGTCTTAAATATGAGTGTGATTGCTTCAAATTGAGGTATTTATTATATGTATATAAAAAAATCGTTTGATAGGGTGTCCCACAACTAACTACAGGTTTCTCCCACTATCTGAAAGCAGAACATTCCTATGAAACCTTTTGTAAGTTGCAATGGTTTAAAGCAAAGCAGCAATTACCTTTAATTTTTATGAGAATAATATCTGAGCATTTCCAGACTGAAAAAATAGCATCATACATGCAACACACATGCAACCTAAAATAATGCAAATATATAATAAGTGAGTGTTTGCAAAGAAGGGCATGCCTGTTTTCTACTTCATTCAATCCGCAGAAAATACAAACCAAAACACTCAGGTGGTTGCTAAGGTGTTGCCATGGAGGGGTTGCTGTGTGGCTGCTAGGTGGTTGCTAAGATATCTTTGATGGATGCTGTTGTGTCGCTATGCTACTCAAGGTGGTTGCTAAGGTGTTGCTAGGTGTTTCCTAAGGTGTTGCTAAGGCAGTTAAAGCGGTTGCTAGAGTGTTGCCATGGTAGCTTATGCGGTGCACTGGCTGTGGCATTTATAGTGACTGAGTGGGAATCCTCTGGAAAAAAAATGAATGGAAGTAAAAAGGGAGGAACAAGTAAAGAAAAAAATGACAGAAGAATGAGTGCAGGCCAATTCAGCTTTCAGTGTATGTTGGGAAGCATGGTCTCAGTTAGACTGTCATGCTTGTTAAATGGACAGTGATCAAGTGAGAAGCCACTGAATAATGAATGAAAGTAAATGGGAGGGTGGATGGATAGGGAAAAATGTGCTGGGGGGGAATGAGTGAGAGTCAATTTCTCATCATCTGGCATTTGCTTGACGTGGCAACGCCAGGGCTTCGATTCCAAAATTCGGTGTTAATCGATGGGGCTGAACAATGACCAAGCAATGAGAAAATGGTGAACAACTGCACGTATCCAAAAGCTACACACAAGCACACATGTCGGGAATAGGAAGGAGCCAAAAATCAGGCTGAAGACAAATAAGATTAAAAGTAATAGATAAAAATATTGTGAGTGTTGTCCACCATTTGCACCTATGGGCAATCTGGAATTTCCACTTACCTGTAGCATGTTATTGGTCTGTGAGAGGAAACCTCACGGTGACAAAGAGAGAACATGCAAACTCCACACACACAGAGTGGGGACAGGGACTCAAACCCCACTCCTAGTGGTTTTAGGTGATAATACTAACTCTTGTACCACCACACCACACCTCTGTATCACAATAACTGCCATTTAAATGGGCAGAGTGATGGACACCATCCAGGACGCATCTTCTGCCTCCTGGGATATGGACTCCAAGCTTCCCAAGGCTGTGGTTTGGATAAGCATTTGTAAAAATAATAAAAAGGTTGCATTTAGATTTACATTCATTATTATCTGAGTTCCCAAGTGGTGATTATCAATTGAAGATCTCTGTGGCAGGAAAAAAAAACATGGAATTAACGATGCATGTCTGGGAAGTAGCTACATTCCTGTTTCAGTGCAACAAAACTCATGTTGAATTAATTACCAATGGCATCAGGACAAGTCACAGAGGGAGTGGAGCTTTAGTTAATTTTGGAAAGCAGATAGAAAGAAGAAAATTAATTAATGAAGCTAACTTTCCTCATGTTCATCACCAGAAAAGCATTGGGATAAAAACTGAGATAGGCACAGGCGCAGATAAATACACACTCAAACATACAATCACAAACAAATATAAACTCTGTATTCAACATAACCTTCTTCATCTTTTTTAAAATCCTTGCAGCATTTAGTTTCTTTCAGTTCACAGTTTGGAGGTCAGAAGTATAGACCAAGTATTTTGGTGCAAACATTTCACAAGCAAATCATTTTGTTACATGGGCATCACAGCATTATCATCATTAGTACGGGACACGCAGTGGCACTGCAGTTTCGAGGGTGACACGTGGAGCTTTCTGTGACAACAGTCGCAAGCGGTGTATGAGTCATCAGACAGGAGCGTGAACAAAGGATGCAGACATGCCTAATGGACTCATGACCTTAATTGTCCCTGCCCATATGACACAGTATTGCTTGTAATAGACATACGGTTTCTATCTGAGCTTGTGTGGGATTTTTGATTATCAAAATCAGCCATATAAAATCTTTTCTGCAGTTGTTAAGTGGATAACTAGGAAAATATAACTTTCATCCAAAAAAATCTCTGATATTCTATAAAGAATTTTGGAGACTCTTGATGAGACTCTGGAAGAAGTGGCTAATTTATCATTTAACAGTGACATATAACTTTTTGGAGTGTTATTTTGATGACATTGCTGCCTTGGAGTTCAAACTTGCTGCTATTGCAAAGTTTAGCTGTCTAGATATATTGTACATGACATCATAAAATTTCATTTTAGATTGCTGCATATCCTTGTTAATTCAAAAGACTAGGAAGCCATCCATCCGCTAACCAGTTACTCATTACAAGGTCATGGGGGTGGAGATGGCTGGCATACATTGCAGAAAGCACAGGGCAGAAGGCAGGGGAATTCCTTGGATGACATCACAGGGAACCCCCAGCACTTTGGGCAATTAGAGAGACCAAGTCAATTCAGCTGCTTGCTTTTGAGGAGGAAGGAAGACAGGCACATACAGGGAGCAAATGTGGGACCAAGACTGAAATGAGACTGAAGCTTATTAACCATTACAAATTGGGTAACAGACATAGAAAGGTTGAGAAATTGTTGAAAATACTACTGAGCACAATCAGTGCAATTATTAACAACATCACAAGGAATGGAATGGTTGAAAATTTGCTTGAACCTAGGGGCTTTAATATTTCAAAATCATCTATCAGACATCACCTGCATTATGAGATGTTTTTAGGAAGAGTTTCTCAAAGGAAGCCATTTCTTAGTGGAGAAGTGGAAATGCAACTGGAATCGTGTGTTGTGGTCAGAAGAGACAGGAATTGAACACACCATTCACATGTAACAAAGGGGACTGCATACAAGGAAAAGCGCCTGTTTCCCACCGTCACAGATGCTGGAGGGTTACTGATACTTTGGGGCTGTTGTGTTGCACGTGACCCAGGGCCCCTTGTGAAGATCAACAGCATGATTTCCAGGAAATATAAGGACATTTAGTCAAAAACCTACCTGCCACCGACAGAGCTGAACTATGGCTGTGGATGGGTCCTTCAACAGATGATCCCAAATGATGCCAAGTATACATATAATCAACATAGAAATGGTTGCAAAACACAAAATTCAAGGTTTTCCAATGGCCATCTTAGCCTCCAGATTTGAATTTTCCCATTGAGACCCTTTGGGGTGAGTTGAAGAGGGTCACCCATCAGTGTAAACCCAAGAATATTAAGGACCTAATGTTTATACTGTATGGTCCAAGATCCAGCCTAGTTAAAAGTTACAGAAAAAGTCTCAGTGCTGATATCCTTGCCAGGGGAGAGTTCACTAAATACTAAGCATGTGGTTGCCGATATTTGTGAAACTTACATTTTCCATTAAAATGGTACTATTAAAAATGGTCTTTGAAAAAACTAAAATAAAACATGCACTATTGTTTACGCTCAAAATATCACTTGTTGCATTTGTGGATCAACTTAGACATTAATGTTTAACTCATGTTCATGAGGGAAGCCAATGATTCTGGAATTCGCTGTATATCCTTGGTTATCTAAAGCTGTTTTAATGTTGTCATAAACAGCTGGATCCATACGGAACAAACAGCTTACAGCCTACCCATGGCTAAAGTGTTGAATCCATCCTTAATTCTAAGTTAGCGGTTAGACTATGTGATTATGTTTGTTTACCAGAGAGGCGGTGAGCTTGCTAGCCACTTCCCTTTCATGAATCAGGTAGAGGAGATTTTTTCTGGCGGAGAATTCTCATGCAACGTCAAGGAAATGAACGATTCCGCACGCCGAGCAGGTTTATTAATTTTAATCATCTCAACTAGCTACAAAATGTCAACCACTTCACAAATTGACAGGAAACAGAAGGAGAATTACTATTCCATGCGTCAAGGACATTGATCTCATAGTTGAATCTAGGTAATCATTCCATTATGGTAGGTATTCATCTTCTGAATTCTAACTACTCAACATTTCAGCGATTTTGGTGTGCATAGCTCTCAGTACAGAAGCAACAGAAAACTTGAGTTAGCAGTTTTTAGTTCAGGATCTTTTCTTTTTTTTTTTTCGTTTAACCAAGTAACAAAACCACATGGGGAGAATAAACTAACAAGATACAGTCTTTTAAAAAAGTGTCGTCTCTCAGAAATATGCGCCTTTTGACTTATATTGCATTTTTTTTCATCATAAAGAGCATTCAGACCTTATAATACAGCAGAAAACCAGTCCCGCCTTTCAGCATTTATTCAACATATTAAATGAACTGCACATTCATTTAAAAAACAGATTTTTGTGCTACAGCCTTGTCTTTTTCATATATTTATTCACCATAGATCATTTGAGTATTATTTTACAATGATGGTCACAGTCTGTAAATGTATATCGACAGGAATAGTGGCACTATTGCAGACCTTAAGGAATATGACTCATCCGGACTGTGTTCTTACATCTAAGCATGCTGTCAGTTTGCTCTTGCCATGTTGGACCTTCTTTTATAACGGGTTTTATTTATAAGATTCTAGTATCTATCATTGGTCATGCATAACGGACAAATCACATCACTTGAAGTGCAATGTCTATTACAGCTATGTTTCGCCTAGTTGCACATTGTCTAAGCATGAACTCAGAATGGTGAATGAAGGAGAGAAACTGAGGCCAGCTGTTGTTCTGTAGGTGCTTTTTCAATTAGGATAATTTTCAATATTTTTCTTCCTCTTCTTCGTTTATCGTTACAACATCAAAATAAGGAGCATGGCAGTAGCTTAATGGACTGACACAGTAGTACTAAGACGATACTGAAATACTGAGAAGGAAAAACAGTTTGTATAGCATTCCTACAATAGTTGTCATCCAGCAAAGGTATACCGTATATATATATTTATAATATATATATAAAAAAGAGAACAGAAACATCACAGGAGAGCAGGAGCCATCAAATCAGCACTATATACAACCTTTGGAAAGGAAAAGAAACAGGAAGAGCGAAAGAAATCGTTTACAAGGACCATCATTTGAGAAGCAGACAGACGACACAGAACGACATTTACAACGGGGGAGGGCTGATATGTGCATGTGTGCAAACCTATTAGGTAAATACCATGATAAAAGCATATCGACGCCGCTCGGAGAGCAGCGCGGGGGGGGGGAAAGCGCGCGATGCTGCAGTCTAGCCACTGCCCAGCATCTTTGTGGCCCGCTGGTTGGCTTCATCAATCCTGGTTTTGTTGGAATCAGCCTGGGGGGGGGGAGAAGACAGAATGTATTAAGGGATACTGTATATGGCTACCAGGAATATGCATATCACCCATTTTCCATAATCACTTGTTCAATGGAGGGCTGAACGCTTTGGGGAGTTTTACTTACACAAAAATGTTCTGAGGGTGGAACGAAAAATGATTGTTTCAGAGAGATAACCAATCAGACTGTAGACCAGATGGCTCTAAGCAAGTAGATGAGGTGGGACCAAGACATCCGATTGGTTGGTCCCGCCTTCTCTAGTTGCTTAGAGCCATCTCCTCTACAATCTGATTGGTTATCTCTCTGAATCAGTTTTCATTATGCCTTCAGAACATTTTTGTGTAAGTAAAACTCCTACGAGCGTGCTGAACCTATCCCAGGATGCAGAAGATTCACCCCGGATTGGATGCCAGACCATACATTACGAAAAACTTTACCATACATTACGAGAAATACCAATTTACTAAAACTGCCCACTTTTGGAAGATGGGAGGAAAACCTCTTAAAAATGACGAGAACATCCAAACCCCACGAAACAGAACCAGGACTGAAAAAAGTATCCATAGCCATAAAGAGGTCAAGCCGCAATGCTATCCATTATGCTGTCTATATTTCTGCAGTGCCTAAAGAGAAAGGCCGTTTTCCAAGTATTTTGAAGGCAAAGCATTTCTAAGAAAGTGGACCATGTGTAACACACAGACGACCTGAGAAGTTAAAGAGGCTTGAGACATCCTAACATGTTCTGGGGAAAAAACTAGAGTGTTGACCACGCAGTCCAAGAGTCACTGGAGTAGAAGAGACGGTGCCCTATCAGTGAGCAACAACAACTCGAGGTCAGCACCTTCTCCATGATCCGGTCGATCTGGCGGTTTTGAGTGTCAATCTCATTGCCCATGTCCAGAGCCATGTGGCGCAGGTTGCCGATGATTCCTCCCACCTGCTCCAAGTTCTCATCCATCTCTGATTCTCGGGCATCGTCCGTTACCCTGCCAACAACGGGACAGACATGCGTCGACTGTGAGGTCCAATGGAGACTCAGTTAATCCTCAACTGTAGCTTGGTGCACTGTAACAGTGTCTCTGGAGATGCAGCTAGGTCAAGGATATGGACTCAGAAGCCCCAGACACATTTACAGCAGAATACTTTGCTCCAGGAAAAAAAATCACAAGTAGGTTTCTTTGCCAGTGTATTTGCATTTTGAAACTAAATATTCAGTTTGGCCATTCCTGCAGAAGATGAGAGACCGTTCCACCAGAGGAAGACCCCTCTCACCTGCGGATGAAGCCTCCGCTGATGGCCATCTGTTCGCGTTCGTCCACGACGCGGGCAGGCTGGCTGGCCACCACGCCATCCTGGTTATTCCCCCAAGCCTTGCCTCCACCACCCTTCAATCTGAGTGGAGATGAAGAAAAAATAAGCATCTGACCTCATGATACCTGACCTCACAGGCCAAAGGTCTAATTTATAGTCTTTTTATGTTTTTTTTTTATTATCTTGTAACAACTGTGTCAAAGAAGAAACTTATGCAAAGCTAATTTAGTACACAGCCCTCTACACTTCAAAGATGACCTTGCAGATCTAAGTAAACTGAAGTATTTAATATCAAAAGTCTACTATGTTTCCTCTCCATTAGATTGTGACATAAAAACATAGAGGACAGGCTATGGCAGACAGACAACATAGAGTGAAAGGACTGTCACACAGTGGGTACACTGCAGGACATTAGCAAAAAACAAAAGGCAAAACAAACAGGATCAGAACTGCAGCTCTCCGTACAAGAAGCATTTCTAATATATTACAGCAGTGATCAAGCTCATAGCTTGATTAAGTCCGAGTGCCAAGTGCCGAGTCCGACCCATGGCAATGCCAGCAACGTTTAGCGCGGCTGCTAACAATGCTTCTGTATGTTACAGTAATATTACATCAGCACTTTCAACATCTGTGGGTCTTCAAAATGCCCCAAATAGCGCTGCAAAGTAGCATGAGCATAGTTGCAAGGGTGCACAAAAAGTGAGCAATCTGTCTTTGGAAGCATGAAAGGGGAATGCTGCTATTTTTGCTAATCCACAGGAGGGCCACGATGGTAGCTATCCTGCATACATTCAATCAGCAATTTACTCTGCAGCTATCTACTAGGTTATATTAATTTTAAAATATAACATCTTGGTGGTTAAAAATTATGGAGAGATGTTAATCAATAAAATGTTTAGGTCTATAGATGTACTGACTGAGGAACTCTCTGCGCTGCCACTTTGATCTCTTTGTCCTGCTAAACCTTCCATCAGAAACTTTCACCCGCTACCTGATCTCGGTGATAACTGAGGGTTCGGCTGTAGACCTTTGCTCAGTATTCAGTCAGGATTCTCCGTGAGCTCTTGTTAAAACATCACTATACCTGCTTCATACCCATAATGCACGTTTTGTTAATTTGGAGCTTCCTACGGCTAGTTAGAAAGCTAGGCAAAGAGCCACGCCTTGGCAGCACATAATCAAATTGGCGCTTCCAAAAGCTAAAACGAACAGTAAAAGCATGAACAGCAGTCATAAGTCATGTCTTTCTCAAACACAGCACAGGGAACAAGGGATCTGCTCACCGAGGTACAGTAATAAGCATCCCCTGCGTTTTCTTTCTAATTGAGCTGTGCAGCAGTTATGAAGATGCTTCAGGCTAACATAGGGCCATTTTATCCCCTCTGTTCTCTTTTCCTCTATGTAGCATCCTAAACTATGAATTATGAATCTTCTTGCTTGACCTAAAAATGGAGAAGCCTCCTTGCTGTAGTCTAATTTCAGAAACAGAGTGTCATTTGCTTTCCTACTGTATTTTTTCCAAAGTGTAGTATCTATAATTCACATTACAGCAGGGAGAATATCTCTTAAGTACAGCAGAAAACATATCAAGTGATATATATGTTTATAATATAGGCACAATTTTTTCAACTTAGCCCTCTAAACCTTGATTGCTGTTGTATGAAACAGGGTTGGAATTTATTTTTTTTAAACAAGTTTCTTTGTTTCCCTACTAGGAATTTAATTGTAGTATTATAATAGTGCTGTTTGAATGAATATGTTAACCGCATAAATAAAATCAGCCATCTTTTAGATTCTCTGGAATTTGGTCAGTGATTAACATTAATTTTTCAAGAGCAAGACTTACAGCACTATAGTAAATTCAAAGAACAGGTGGTCTGAGGTCATTTTCATGGTATATCCATGAATAACTGAGTGAACTAGAGTTTAAGATAACCGGACTAACAGGGAAAGAGAATCAGGAATACCTGTGTGAAGTAACAAAGATTTTCGTTGGCGGTGACCTGGACAGCTAGCTGTTTACTAACTCCTTTCCTGCCATTTTGCCATGAGATATATATCCTCCGGGTTACATATTAAATCACCCAACAAATAAATAAAGAACCACAAGGAGGTTACATCATATTGTCCGTTAAATTGTTTACCCTGGGAAAATGAAACATCAAAGTATTCAGCGTTTACATCATTGTCATCTCACAATATCACCTTCATCATCCATATCGTCGTTGTATCCGATAGCATGCATCGCATTCAAGGGCACGTCTATCAGTCTAACATGCCAGTGAGGCACATGCAACCTGGCATTCAGCAGACTGACCACTTATTTATCAAGATCATCATATACACATAATCAGAGCTCATTTATACCACATTCCACAAAGTAATCTGAGTAAATTATGTTTTTTATTTTTGAATGGAAAAATAAGGATAAAAGATTATCACATTCCATTTATTTTTGATGTCTACTGCTAAGCAGATTCAATGCATCGCAAAAGTAAATGATTCTGATCATCATTTCATTATCAGTTGATCGTTACCTGCAATACGTGTGGTTGCGCATTATACAAAATGAAAGCTTCCCATAAACCGAAATGACTTGTTGGAAATTTAGCTGGTATTAATTTGAGGTACAGTCAAGGTCAACCATGCTGTCTTGGGGAATTAGCTTAGCTAACAGATCTCAATCTGCAAACCAACCAAAGTACAATTATTATAAATGAAAAACAGCTGTGTGTGTGCGTTTTTTTTTTGTATATTTTTGTGAAAAAGTAAAACATTGTATTTTTAATTTATAATCATCCTTGATTATTATTTAAGGATAGAATAATTACCTAATACCTAGAATCAAAGGTATAATTAAAACCAAGAAAGGCTAAATGGAGAGATGTGGAGATACGTCTTTGTAATGTAATATGTCCTTTTTACCTCAAGCTATAACAGAAACAGATTAACTGTCTGGAATGAGTAGGGATATGAAATAACACTCAATAGTCTTTCAGGGGCGTAATGATCTAATGGCCAAAAATAAGTGCTGCAATAAGAGCACATTGACCTTGACGATACAGGCAAAACTCTATGTTTGACTGAATCAAATTCGCACACGTGTTGAATGGTGCGGACACATGGCCAGGTTCTGTAATTAGGATGGGCCTGCGGCCCGGCCCAGTCAGGAGGGCCAGAACCGTGCGCCCAGGTGCATGTGCTTGGTCGGCCATGCTAGATGCACTGGAGCTCCCCAAGGTGTCCTGTGCCATGTGATCCCAGCGTCCCGGCCCCCCCGAGCCGGTCTGAGCCACTGTAAGGGCAGTGCACATAATTCAGATGGGTACTTTTAACAGGAAGTGCCAAAGAGTGGGCCATTTAAGGTATTCCCCAGACACAAACACCAGCCGGGCGTCATCCTGCTTCAGTGATTTTTACATCAAGCAGGTGATGCTTGCATTATTTTTTTTAACTCTTTAGTTATTCTTTAAACTTTGTATTCAAAACAGACTATGAAGCATAAGGCTGTGAGCACTGACCTGGCAGAGCAGGATCGAGTGAGGGGGCAGGAACACCGCGTGGATGGTCACACTGCAGCATGCCTCATTCAGACGCGTACGTCCCCACGGGGCCGTGCTAAAACCTACAGCCGTAGCTAAGGAATTCTCATGCCTCATGCTGGACGTGCCTCAACCCCCACCCTCAAGAACATAGTGCAGTGTTTCCCCATCCGGTCCTTGGGGATCCACTGACAGTCCACGTTTTTGCTCCCTCCCGGTAGGAAGCAAAAATGTGGACTGTCTGGCATGGGGATCAGAGGGAGCAAAAACACGGACTGACAATGGCTCCCGAAGGGCCGGATTGGGAAAAGCTGATGTAAAGGGTCGTCTCAACTCGAGGAAAGAGAGGGAGGGATGGAGGAGAACAGGGTAGGGGGCTAAGGTGTCCTTTGCTACGACCTCCCAGTGTGACTATGACTGCTATCTCTGTGGCAGGCAAGGAGACAGGCAGGCAGGCAGGCAGCACCTACTTGTTACACGGACAGGAACAGAGACCACAAAAATTTCCTAGATTGGTCAAATTCTTTTCTGCTTCCTTCATGTCCTTATTGATTTGGTCCATTCCTTCCTCGATGCGCTCCAGTTGCTCTGATTAAACACAAGCATTCAATCCCCCACAGAATGATGCACGTGAGAAAGAAAGAAAAAAAAGAAAGAAAGGAGAAAAGAGAAGACAAAGAAGAGAAGACAAAAAACTTCAGACATTCACTGTGACAGAAAGAAAAATAAAGGTTTGGACGCGACCACATAAGCAAGGATCTCTGGCACTTGGTCAGTACCTACTTGTTACAAGGACATACGAAAAGGCCACAGCATTTCCCTAAATCTTTTAAATTTTTCTCGGCCTCCTTCATGTCTTGATTGATATGGTTCATGCCATCTTCAACACGATCGAGTTGTTCTGGTCAGGACAAAGGGATGACAGCAGTGGAATGAATCTTACTGGTTCTATCTCAGAAAACACAATTAATGAGCACTAGGCAGGGCAACTAGGATGCATTAAAGAAGGCTGATGTGCGGGTATGGCGTCGGGTAAGCATAGCCTTACTATATGGTAGTAAGAAAATAAGTAAATAAAACAAACCATCCATCGGTTAATAATAAGAATAATAATAAAAATAATAAATGTGTTAGCCTGGATGTCATGGCATTGTAAGGATGCTTCAAAAATGAAAGAAAGAGGTGTTTCATTCAGTGGCCCACATAACAGCTGCACCCTATGGGCTGGACACCTTGTTATTCAGCATTATATGGGCTCCTCAGTGCCATTCGCTGTCACCAGTGCAGGCTGCAGTGTTGCCATGCCAACTGCTGTAAACTCCCCCTGTTCCCTTCCTTTGAGTTTGGCTTGGCTAGTCTTAAGAATTAGCTTATTTAAAAAGTCTGCATAGTTTTAGTAGTGTTGTTTTGGTGGGTGCATGATTTTCTATTGTAAAACTCTCATTCATGAACTCGTTTTAAAAAAAGTTATTTACTGAATGCCACTGATTTTAAACATGTTTCTCCTTTTCTGGTACATGAGTGTATTTGTTTTTCTGAAGGTTTGCTGGTGTCAGTAATACCACATCAGTTGAACTATTTAATATGGCTTTTATAATTAATATTAAATTAGTTACTCAAATGATATGGCCAGTGTAAACAGCAGTTTTATATAATAAAAAGCTTTTGATTTAATCTCTGTGTTTGAAGTGTCGTAGAGCAGTGTTTTAGAATCTACATTTCATATGTGTAAATGAAACATGTCGGGAATACAGGATGACTTCCGTAGAGGTTTTTTTTCCCCCTGCAGTTCTACATATGTCCAGCTGAGGGCAGTATATACACACGCAGCAAATATTACCACGAAAACGGATGTGATGAATTGAATAGCAGTGGAATAGATGGTGTTTACGACTATTCCTGCATTTTTATTCTGCTTGTTTCAGCAATAACATGAGAAATGTTGGGTCAGAAGAATTATATATAAAAAAACATTATAATGCCTTTTATCTAGTTTGTAACTGGATGTTTGTTTCTGTTATGTAAATGTAACCCTTTTGCTATTACCCAATTCATTTTATATTCCTTTGTTGGCAGAAGGGGGGGGTTACTAACACATTCTAAATCCCTGGCAGTTGCTGTACATGTAGTGATAGTGCCAGGAATCCCAGGTACTGTTACATTATCCCCACAAAAAGGACCATTTGTGGTCTTGAAGTTGAAGATGGGAGTAATCACTGGGAACTCAAAGATCTTCAGACTTAAACTTCAGTTTAACCCTTGCGTGCATGAATTACGAGAATGTGAACTTTTTCCTAGTTCTTTTAAACATTATTTAGGGATGGAAAAAGTCTTACATTTGATTTTTTTTAAAAACATCTCCTTTAGAAGAAGTCATTCATATGTCCACTCTGGAGGACAGCGTGCCTTTCTCTCTGTTCCAGATATGCTCCTGTTCATTCTGCATGTGCCTCTGCAGTTTAGAACATCTCCAGAATACTTCATACATGACTTCCCTTGAATTTTGTTTTCTTGCAGTTCTGCATATGTCCAGCTGAGGACAGTATATACATACAACGCAAATATTACCACATAAAAGGTGATTATAACTATGCTTGCCTTTTTTCCTTTGTTTCTGCAATAACATGAGAAATGTTGGGTCAAAAGAATTAGATACAAACGCACATCATCATGATGCCTTTTTATCTAGTTAGGAATGTGATCTAAAAAAAAGCCCCACAGAAGGCATCCTGTCTGAAGTAATCCGGAGATATTCTAAAGTCACATCCCTGTGACACTTTGAGACAATAATGTTGTGAAAATGTGCTACACAAATTAAATTGAATTGAACTGAATGTGTCCTGTTACTGGAATATCTGTAGGAGCAGAATGGTATGGAAAACCTGTCAAAAACTCAGGCAGTTCTGGCACGGGGCCCATGACATGGTGCAGGCTGGGAAGAAGGTGGACGATCCGCTGGTGGCTCAGGGAACATGGGGGTTTATTAACAGAACTGAAAACACGATGAACACTACAAGACAAAATGGCCCATGGGGGGGTCAATAAGTTAATAGGAAAAAACAAAGACTAACTACAAAAAGTCAGGGCAACAAGGGGCAAGTAGGCGAGGAACAAAATACAAAAAAAGGAACAACACCAGGGATCTTCTAACATTCTGAAACACCAACTGAAAAGCACATGAGATACAATGACCCACTGGGGAACGGACTTGAGGCAGGAACATAAATAACGAGAGATAAGAAAAACGCAGGACAGGTGAGAACAATTAACATGGGCTGGTAAAACAAGCAACAGGTGAAACTAATAAAACTGAGTCATGAACTCAAACTAGGAAACAGAATCTAACAGTAGGGGGATAACAGACAGGTAAAACAGGACTACAGGCACAAAGCAAGAAACCAAAACAGAATACAAGTTACAAATCACTATGAAACTGGTACAAATGAAACGCTAGCGACCAAAATCTATAAACAACAGAGGAAGGGGGGTTTGAATACATAGCTAAAGGGTTTACAAGTAGCCACACGCTCAGCTCATTGAGCCATATATCAATCTTGGGAGCAGGAAAAGCACACTGAAGACTTTGACAATGGGGGAGGACAGGATGGCCAGCGACATCTGCTGGCCAAACAGGGAAGAGACATGACAGACTCAGACAGATGGTTGCTTAACCTGACACCTTCTGGCTCCCTGCCTTACCAACGGGGGCTGGAAGACCGCATGTGCAATTGTAATTTATTGAATGTCAAAAACACAATACAAGCAATACTCTGACGAAGAGGGTGTGTTCCTACTACAGGAAGCTGCATCCAGGATGTTCTTAAAGACACTGTCAGCTCTTTGTTGCAATTAATTGGAACAACGGTTTCCTGTTTTTCTCCTTAATAAAAGCCCACACCCAACCTCTCTGAGCCACCAGAATATTGTTTTAGTACAAATCTCGCTCAGAACACTACAGATGCCAAGCCAGGACCTCTTTGACGTTTTTAATATAATATCAGAAGATACACTCCTTGTCTGATCTCTGTGGTCAATTTTGTTTTCTTTTTTTTTTTGCTCTGGCTTTACATGCTGCGGTTGTTTACAGAATAATATCAGCTCAAGACATGTTACTTTGATAGGCTAGAATATGACAAAAAAAGATGGTAGAAAACACACCAATTGCCAGAATTTATGATGATGAAACCAGAAGAAGGATGATGGAGGGCAGGAACAACAGGCACATTAAATGAACAAGTAAAAAAAAGCTCTCTAATGTCACTCCTTTTCTTGCTCTCTATAATTCAAACTGTGTATTGTATATGGAAAAGAGCAACTTCTAGTCTCGATTCCCACACAAAACGAAACAAGAGATTAGCAACATAAAACTGCAATCTGAGGCTGTGATGTTTCCGCCAGTGTCAGCTGCCCCAGGAGACGCCTCTGTTCACCATTCTGTATTTCTGCTCTAATATAACTTGCGTTGCCCTGGTTTCTGAGTTGAAATCGGTGCCGGCATTGCAGCCACACCATTCACAGCCCGACTGACTGATCTCACCATGCATCTGTACAATGTGCTATTAATGTTACACTGAAGCTGGATGGATGATGTTCTGCGCAGCTTTTTGTTTAGTTCTCTGCAGATGGTCACTGCTCACCAGCTCACTGCGTGGCAGGGACGCCCAGCCTTATTTTAACTCAAGATCAACTTTTCAATTGGCCAGTGTGCCAAGATCTACCAGTTCAAATAGGGAGCCATAGCTATTACTCTCTTGCTCTATTATTACTCTAGCTGTCGTCTTCTACTGTACATAGTTAACATGCACACAGCAAATCCAGACAGATCCAGGTAATTCTCCAAATTGAAAAAGTGTAAATGTATTTCTCTACCTTACTGGGACCGCCGGTACTGGGAAGCTGTCGTCGCAGCCTTACTTTTGGTGTTCGGCTTGGTAAACATTGACTGCTGTGGTGCTGACTGACTTTGCAGTTCTCGCACTTTCCAGCTGCAACTTTTTTTGCAGGGGATTCGGTCTCGTAGCTTTTGTGCATCGTTTTGAATTTCCGCTCCAGATTGCCCTTCTTCGGTAAAGCCACGCTCGCAATACATACGACACATGGACTTCCAATTTGAGTAAACAAAAAAAATAATCCTAGTCCCATTTTTTGGCTTTCGATATGATTCCATGCTGAATGGTTACTATACACGATTAGTTGCACACTGAAAAATGCACACAAGTGTTTGGGCAGCCCTGCTCTAAGCCCACTTGGGTGCAGGCAGCGCTTAGTTAGAAAATTCTGTATTTATCTTCTGGCAGGTATCACCTTCCATGCATGTGTGTACATATCTAAATGTAAGGTGCATGTTTTAAAAAGAACCATTTGCAAGCAATAATTTTGAGGAGATTTAATTTTTTTAAGGAGCCGCGAACTCTCTGCTACAATCTTGCTGCGACCTCACAAGGCTGGGGTTAGTGTTCAGTGCATGTTCCTAGCTTTGTGTGTGGAGATTGTATTGCTTTACTCTGAGTGCTCTAGTGTCTTCCTGCTATCCAAAGACATGCAGTTTAGGTTAATGCCTGTGAATTTGCCGTAATGTCTGAATGCATGCGTCCGCACATTATCCCCTGCCTTGTACGACATTTATATGAAGTGGTTATGAGGGTGAGTGGAGGGACAAGTGTAAAATTAATTTGATTTTGCAGATTGATAGCTAGCTGCAAGAAGTATGCAGCACGGCCAAATAAATGCGGTAATTTTCTTTGGGTCACTGATCTGTTAGTAAAGCTGGTGGCTTACTGATGGTGACAGCAAAGCCAGGTATGTGCAACAGAGGCTTAAAAACAGCCAGGAACCCTGAATCTGACAATGAAGGACGATTTCATTTGGCTTTCTATCATCGGGCTAAACAGCGGCGTAAACTGAATTATTCTATTGTCACATTTATACGAGTGAAAGGAAGACAGAAGATGTCAGAGTGAAATAGTGTTTTTCCTCTGCTGTGACGCTTGCCGTGGATTCTGGGGGCAGGTGCTAGCCATGTAGCTAATTGCGTTGCTGGCTGATTAGTTTACAGCCAGAGTAACAGTTCAATATTGTGGCCTATCGTCCTGCACAGAAGGCCTCTGTCTGCCTGTACTTCCTTGTCTCAGCCATGTGGCAACCTTTCACATCCAATTACTGTCATTTTTACTGTGTCCTTCCTTGACTCAATGCACAAGCACTAATGCATTTATCCCCCGGATAACCGGGACCGGGGGCCAGATGGGCTGTGACCCGCCTCTGTGTCGTCCGGTGAAATGCTACGACATGGCAGAAAGCGCCTCTGTAACGGTATCAAAGTGGCAGCATTTAGCCGTAACTCTTGGCACAGGTTTACAGGTTGGATGCTGCAAGGAAGTATGGGAGAGCGATGTATGGAGTGACTGGTAAGGCACAGAGTCAGCATTCAGACACAGTGACCCCCGCAAACCCTGCTTATCGGGCATGCCCTTCCTAATCCAATTTTCCACAACAGTGAGTGATAATGCAGAGAGGGGGAGGAAATGATTTCATGCTTGCCTGTGTGGTCTCTTCATAACAAGAAGCAATGCTGGATGGAAGGTGCACTCCGTAAGACACAGTAAGTACACAGTCCGAAGGAACACACTCAATTCCTGACAATTTTGGGAGAGAATGTACGGCCAGATTTTGGGGTGGTAGAATAAGCTGATTATGGGTTTGATGAAAGTACCGAAAGGTCCTGTGCTGTAAGACATGAGTAGGGTTTACAGTACTTAAGAAAAGGTTTCACGACGATTGGCCCTTGGTGTTTTTTTAAGTAAATTTAACTTCACACAATAAAAGTAATATGTACGTGGTTAAAAGAGTTACATAATACACCATACAAGTCCCTATATTGCTTCATGTAACATTACTTACAATAATTCAAATAAGGCCAATTCCGTTTTCTTAAGCATTTTTATTAAGGTA
Organism: Stomatorhinus ivindoensis; assembly: GCA_019775895.2. Classification (NCBI taxonomy): domain Eukaryota; kingdom Metazoa; phylum Chordata; class Actinopteri; order Osteoglossiformes; family Mormyridae; genus Stomatorhinus; species Stomatorhinus ivindoensis. The sequence continues at coordinate 9,641,940 of JABFEB020000039.1, forward strand.
GTGTTAATATTTATAACTTGAGAATTTTCTGCTATGTTGATTACTGATTTTAAAGAATGTTAAATGTTGCTAATATTTTGTGTTTGCATGATGCACTGCCTTTTTTTGTAACATTTACTAAACCTCGAAATCACCTTTTTCAGTGAACGTTTCATTGCCTAGTTCACCCTTATATTCATCCTGCAGCTGTGCTGTGTTTTATTCCTGTTATATGCTGGAAGTGGTAATTCTATCAACAATAATACTATTACATTTTCTGTAGTGTTTTTATACCTCATCTGTATGTACTTGGGCTCATGGAAACATTGTTAAGAATAACTCCCTAAACTTCATAAAGTGAAATGAGGCTAGTTACAAAGTACAGTGATACCAAAATATACCTCGTAGATATAACTAAAATGGCAGTTATCTAATATAATTTAACACAATCAGAAGAAAGAGAAAATTCGACTCGACCCCCACTGACCTAATTGTATATTGAAGACGGTTGCAGATAAAATCTCAAAAAAAGGAAAGAAAAAATGGAATGTCGTGTGAACCGTATCCTGCAGTTGTTTCCATGGGGCCGACGTTTCGAAATACCTCAGGTTGTTTTGAAATGAAAACACAGATTGATAGCTGAGATTTACTGTCCTAGAAAAGGTATCATTTAAGCTCATACTTAAAAAATTAGCTGAGTTATTCTTAAATTCGGTCCGAGAGATTCACCATCTATGCCCTTATTCAAGCTGTGTTCTTCTTGCTTGAGCTCTTAATTTAGTTGCTATGGTGATGTGGCATGCTTGTGGCATGCAATGGTAAAAGAATATAAACAATTGACATATACCCATGAGCCAAAACATTATGACCACCTGCCTGTATACTGTTTCTTGTGCTGCCAAAACAGCTGTGACCGGGGTTGCCATCCGTCGCTTATAATACGAGAAGCTTCTGTATTTGAACATACGGGATGATTGTGCAACCCTAGCTGTGACCCCCCCAAAGGCAGGGACTCTGTAGGGTGCAGATCATTTAACTCCTACAAGATGTGAGGCCCAGCCATTATGCACTGGACTTCTTGTTCCAACACATCCCACTGATGCTTGGTGGATTATCAAACCATTCCCAAACAATATGTGCAGTGTGGCAGGGTGCATTATCTTTCTGAAAGAGGATGCCGCTTTCAGGGAATAGCATTGCCAGAAAGAAGTGTACCTTGTCTGGAACGATGTCACAGGACATGTCATGCATCAAATCAAAACTCAAGGCTGGAGACTACTTTATTGTCAACACATCCATGTATGTGTACACGGTACATTGGAATACTGTTCTCCTTGAGACCCAAGGGAAATTAAGGTCCACATGAATGTGCACACTCAAGATTTCCCAGCAGTATATTGTCCAGCGAATCACATTCCTTTCTGGCTTGTCTTCTTTCCGCAGTGCAATCTGGGGGGGTTCATCTTCCCCAGGTAAATGACATACACACCCACCCGTCTACAAAATGTAAAAGGCAACAGGACACATCGGACTGGACGCCCTACTTCCACTTGCCCGATGTCCAGTTCCAATGTGAGTGTGTATATTATACCCGCTTTCATCGATGGACTTGGGTTAGAATGGACACTCTGACCGGTTTGTCGCTTTGGCTCTCCAACACCCCAATGTGCATCGTGCTTTTTTCCTCCTTGGACCCCCCTCAGTAGGTTCTCACCATTGCTGACCATGAGCTCCCCACAAACCTTGCTGTTTCGAAGATACTCTCACCTAGTTGCCTGGCCAAAATGATTTAGCCATTATCAAAATCAATCACGTCTTTACTCCTGTCCTATTCATCTTACTCAGCATGTTGACTACGAATATCAAATGTTAGCTTACGGCTTACTGTGTAGGGGCTTCTACCTCTTAACCAGAATTCACTCTCTCTGACCTATGCTCATGCGTGCAGGGTCTTTAGCGCATGCCCGGGCTAGTGTTGCGGGCTTCTGGTCTTGTACTCACTCAGAAATAAACGCGCTGAGTTTGACTGCCTCTTGCCCTATTTTTCTCTGCTGCACCGCATCTCCACAACTATATCCTATACCTTGACCTGTGCCGCTATACAATAGTCATCCATATTCACTCCATGGCGGGGGGGGGGGGGTTTGCCATTGTGCATAACATATAAATATACATTATGCACAAATATAAATAACAGTATGGATGTTTAAAACAAGCACGTCACGTAAATATGTGAGAAGGAGGGTTATGATGCTGCCACTTCGCTCCCTGGGGAGACAAATTGTCCCTGGAACAGGCTAGGATTTCGGGTGGCTGCTGCCAGCAGGTGCTGCACCTCAGCAGATCCTACAGACATTCGAAAGGAACAGAAGTGTTAGTGAAGTAGCTAATCTTACAGCAGCAGCTGCGTGCTGCGCAGGAGGCCGACCTCTGACCTGCTACCTCCAGGAGAAGCGTTTCCCACAAGCGCTACGTGTACTCTGTCATCCCAGTCTTTCTGCCTAAATCTCAAATTGCATAATGAGCAGCAGTTATGAACCATTTATTTCCATTTGTCATATTGATGAAATGTGCTTTTAAATTTCTAAAATTAATCAATTTACTTCTAAAGGTTTGTATTCCATATTTACATCCACTTCCTTAGCTGACTAAAAGCACTGAAAGTTTTTTTAAAGAACACAAATGCAGCCCCCCCTTAAATGTCAACAATTATGGTATAAATTACTCTGCTTTTTGCTGTCATTTTTAATTTGCTGCAATCACATTTAAAAATGCAATCCATGTTAAATCAGAGGGGGGCCTACATGTGTAATCATCCTGGTCTTGTACAGTGCAGTTACTCCTGACTTCCGCCCAGGACGACGAGTTTCTCCACCGCATAACTTGGACTTTGCAAGGCATGTTATCATCATTTATTGCTATTAATTGCAATGGTAATTGTTATAGCTATACAGATGCAAATCACTAAGTCATCCATCCATGACCTTCTCCGTAGCCTTTGCCAGGCACTCACAATTTTTAAATGTCAGATCTTGTTAGAAATAATCAAACAACCAAGACTGAATGTTCACTCTTTGGTCCATGACTGCACTAGCATAACGACAGCTAGCCGTAGGCATGCTGCTATAAGTGGGGGCAGTGTCTTTATCCTGAGTTCATGCTCTTGTGGGAGGAGATAAAGCTTGTAGGGACCTGGAGGAAACTGCTGGCTTCCTGAAGGTCACTGTGCTCTGGTCATATGTGACGTAGCGCTCAGTCTCGCAACCTTACACTGAGGTTACTTCATATGGGGTCCCCAGAAAGGCTTCATGCGGGTGGCCAGATGGTGCTGTAAATGCTGGGGTAGCACCAAAACCAAAAGCCATTACTGAATTTCAGGTGTTCTATTATGCTGCTGTGTTGTATAGTCTAGTTGATAGCTATGTTGATGTTAGAGTTAAGGAATAGCAATCTGATATACAAACTCCAGTCGAGGGGCTGGAGGAGCTGAGGGGGGGGGGCTGGTCTCTATTCCACTCTGCAGTTGCCCTGGGTTTGCTTATACCCCCCAGTTCAGTGCTCAGGAAGCTGAAGAACAGTCTGGTGTTCAGCTGGACCCCCCAGGTACTTGTAGCCCTGCACCACCCGCACTTTCTCTGACTGGATCTGTCCTGCATGGGCCTTTACAAGTTGCTGTCTGTTAGTTAGGTAGTCCATGATCCAGAAGACTTCAGGAGCATCAGACAATAAGGGCAGTGGCATAGTCATATACAGTACGTGAGGTGGGTATGCACCCCTCTCATCAAGATGTCATTTTTTTGTATCTGAAATTCAGCAATATGAACATTTAAGACCCGTGTTCCCCATTATTGTGAAACGTTGTTAAAACACATCCTGCACCTCTGATTAGGAATCTACTTACTTATCTATACACCTCGCAGCAGTTAGTAATGGTTCACTGCTGTTTCAGACAGTTGGCAACCGTGTACTCCAGCATGCGTTTTCCCTGCTCTGTGATTTTACATGGCCTACCACATTCTTGCTGAGTTGTTGTTGTTCCCAATTGCTTCCACTTTGTTATAATACCACTAATAGCTGACCATGGAATATTTACTAACAAGGAAATTTAATGGCTTATTGCACAGGTGGCATGCTATCACAGTGCCATGCCTGAATTCACTGAGCTCCTGAGAGTGACCCATTCTTTTGCAGATGTTTGTAGAAGCAGTCTGCATGCCAAGGTGCTTGATTTTATACACCTGTGGCTATGGAAGTGATTGAAACACCTGAATTCAATGATTTGGAGGCGGCGTGTCTCAATACTTTTTTCAGTATAATATACTGACAGTCAGTATGTCTCTTTTCCCTGCAAATTCTACATTAGTGCAGGTGTTTCTTGTCAACCAATCAGCAAGTTTATTACTGTAAGAGCTCTCCAGTAGTTTATTTTCGAACAAAGAGTACACAGTCTGGAGTAGGGACTGAAAAAAAGGGATCTGGAATTGCCTTTGAGGAACTACAATCAAACCGACTTCCTGGTTCCTAAAAAGAATTCTTGTATTAGATAAGGACCTTTTAGTGCCTTGGCGCCGATTCCCACAGCCTTGCTAGGGTGGAATTTCCATAGATCTTTCCTCACTTGGGCAGTGGAGACAGACAGAGAGAGGATGGAGACCCTGGTTTTGGGGTCTTCGATGGGGGAGTTGCTGAGAGGTGTGAAGATAATAGGGGGGCACGGGCAGTGAGCGGCTCGGAATTCCTAGTCAGGATTTTCATTTTGGAATGCCCCTCGAAGTCGGAATTCCAACACAGAACATCAGAGGAACCAGGAACCTCTGCAAGCCTGACCTCAGAATTCAAGATGACTGCACCTTTCATTAACAAAAGTGAAAGCTGTAGACATATTCTGTTTGTTAGCATTTATGTCTCACCTGGGTCTCAGTAAATTGGTCGTGCACACAGTGCTGTCCAACCACTGTCTGTGGACATGTTCTAAAATACCTCATAATGGATTGTTATCAACTGCTATTGCTAATAATGGCTAACAATGAACCTAGCTAGAAGTGGTAGTGTTAAATAGCTTTCCAACTCGTTGTACTGGACCGTGGTTAACTTGGGTGTGATGTGATTCCCAGCTCTGACTGCTGACCTTTGCAGTAAATGGAATGCAGCATGAGGCTGGTGGCATATGGGGAAAGCTTGACTAGCTTATGAGAATAAAGTACAGGGTGGGCCATTTATATGGATACACCTTAATAAAATGGGAATGGTTGGTGATATTAACTTCCTGTTTGT
>JABFEB020000039.1:9687397-9702501 GCA_019775895.2 Stomatorhinus ivindoensis
CCTTAACGTTAAGAGTGAAGTTAAGAGAAAGTTAAGAACTACTTAGCGATAAGAAGCTTTCGAGAAACCGGGCCTAGGTCATTTAATCACTCCAAACTGGGAAAATAGTTTCAATGTGCATTGGAATAAATTCAGTTGTAGATTTGAAAGGATTAAACACCATTCCTTCATAATAAATTCCATACCTGTGTGTTTTGTTGACAATTTGAAACAAGCTGTATGAGCTGGGTGAAGGTTTGTTGACATGGGTGGTCATGGCGGAGAGCATGCATCGTTGTCATGCTTGCTGAACCACTCAGCGACCACTTGGATGGGGGAATTTCTGTTGACGAATCCACTCCGGACAGAAATGCTTCACCACAGAACGAATGTAATTTCTCAGAATAGATTTATAATTATTGGCATTCTTGTGTCGTCAATGGGAGTGACTGGCTATAATCTGTGCCAGGAAAATTAACCCAACTCTGCCAGAACCATTGACTATGGGAAACAGGCACTCGAGCCTGTAGGCTTTGTCTGGCTTCTACCACACATGTACTCATTTCCTTACGAGCAGGGTGAAGATTGACAAGTTCCAAATGACTATTTATACATGATGAAACTGCCTAGTCATGTTTCATATATTAAATAACTGTTTGGTGAGTATAAGCTATGTAAGTTTTGTATCCATAAAGAATTGGGATTGCGGTTTAGAATGTTAATGTTTATGCCAGGTTCTGTGTTCGTCTGACCCTGTCCCACTTGTTTTGTCCCTGTTTGACCAGCAGGTGTCGCTGGCCATCCTATTCCCTCCTCTGTCTTGTAACCCTAACTCCCTACTGTGTTTCTCTGCATCCTGGCCTGCTGTGTCGCTCAATTGGTTGAGTGAGCAGCTCAGGTTCAACCCCTCCAGCTGTGAGTTAAATGTTGGCCAGAGGCCAGTCTCACCTGTTATTTAATATTTTTTGGTTTACTGTTTTCCTTTGCGCTCGTTATTGTCTTTGCTTTGTATCTTTGTTTTTGGTCCACCCTGCCCGTGTCTAGTTTGATTCTGTTCTGCTTGCACTGATGTTCATAGTCTTTACAAGTTTTGCCCTCAATGTTCCCTAGTTTCTGTGTTTGTTAATTGTAATTCAGTCCAGCAGTTGCATGTTGTCCTTATTAGGTCCTGTTTCTGTTTGTATTTAAGCGCCTGCCTTTGTTCATTTCCTCAGTCGGTTGTTGTAGATGATGTTGTAGAGATGAAGTCAGAGGAATTCCTCGCTACACAGGAAGAACATGCAAACTGCACACACGCAGGGTGGCGGTTGGGATTCAAACCTACAACCCGGAGATGTGAGGCAACGGTGCTACCCACTAAACCAAAAGTAAGTATTTTTATTCAAATAACCTGCTTAAAAACATATATTACATTTTTTAAGGAAGTGTGTGTTTATTTTAAATATCTGAGTCTGACTTTGTGAAAGTCTCTGGAGAGCTACAATTTAGAGTAATGACTGAGACAATAGGATCAGACTATAGGCATGTGGGCCATGAGAAGAAGGAAGGCATGGAGAACTGAAAAGGGCAGTCGTGCCTTCAGGGGAGCAGGTGGCCAGTGTTCGCAGGATATGAAACCCAGTCTGACAAAGATTCCAGTGGACAGCATGCAGATCAGTTATACAACTGGGGAAGGGAGATGACCTGGAATACCAAGAATGCGACTGAAGACTTTTGAGGAGGAATTACACGTATCGTTAGAATATGCAAAAGGGGTTTAGGAATTCAGAAGAGACTGAGAATAGCTAAAATTAAACTCTCATACCACTATTTGAAATTGTGCCAATTATGACTTTGTGAGTCAAAAGAACTTTTGGTAACAGTTTACTTAAGGATGTGTTTTTAGTCAATTTTAATCACGTCCATGTTGCATTATAACGCATTCATAAAGTATTATAAACATATCTGTAAATAGCCATGTTAGCAAACTTCTCACAGAACCCTAAGTTGTAAAAGTTTAATTTTTGACAATATGGCCTTTATTTAGATAAAACAGCACAATATAGTTCAAACTCAAGTTTTATTGGACTTATTTGCTCATTTATCTATTTACAGATAGATATAGGACATATTGTTACACAGATAGTATCTAAAACTGCACTGAAAATGCAGTCGCTGTCAGTAGTCTATGTATCTATGTATTTATTGTTTTTCCTGAGTCACATTCAATTTTAATGGCTTTCATTTTAATTTTAATGTCAAAGTGATTCAAAGACCCTACCAATGACCCTATCACGAAAAATCTGCTCTATGAACTAAACTTCACTAACTAATTAGAAACTCAACACTACATGGAGGATGACTTTTTTTCCCTAAAGATATGATTATTAGGCTTCAGCGATGCAGGGCTGATGAAAGTGCCCTGTAACTGTGGCGCACTGATCTGTAGTGTGTGTACATGTGCCCCGCAGAGATCTAGCATCCAGGATGTTCTTCTGCCCTTTGCCCAACCCTGCCCCATGACCCGGTAGCGTATTGAGAGGTCACCCGGACCGTGTGAACAGCCCTTCAAGTTAAGCTTTGTCAGGTTGTAAAAGGAATCTGATCTGGTCACTATATATCAATCAATTCCGTAATAATCAGTTTACTACAACTCTCTTCAATTTGTTCTGTTCATGCCAATATAATTTTTTTATACCACAGCTTCAGTCAATACTACTATTTACTTATTGGTCCAGAGATGTCATGGGGGTGTCAATTGTTTTCATATAACCACACAAGTAGTTCCAGAAGCCTAATAACAGTTCTACATTAATGCATTTTAATGTTTCATTAAACATGTTAATATAAAAACCTGTCTGATTTTTTACTTATAAATAAGCAGTCATTCTTATCACCTTAATTTTCCTTGGTTTTCAAAATGCAAGCACCTGTTCATTGATGGTTTATAAAGTTACTTAACGGACTTGCCGCCTTCAGTGAACAGTGTGGCCAGGCGTTCTACCCTTATAGGGACTATACATTTAGGAGTACAATGGAACATTACTAAATGTTAACTGAGATCATTTTCTTCTGAAAAATCAAATGCACCTAGTTGCTTCTTGTAAATTTTTTGTTTTTCAGCCGTTGTTTAAGCTTTAACTACTTCTACGTGTGCAGTTATACAAAAATAATCAGCTCCACGTTGGTTACCATTGCAACAAGTTGTTTTTGATTATTTTTGTATAACCACACACTTTGTTGCAGTTCATCCCTTACATAATCCATATTAAACTGCTTGACCAGGAGGGTATTCCCCTATTAGTCAGATAACTTACATCTTGCTTAAGTTATCTGACTAATTTAAAAAATCCAGTTTTGTGGAAAACATACCTGTTCTAAACATTAATGTAGCAACATGAGCCTGGAACCAACTCATTGAAATCCTGGGGTTCCCTGTCATTCACATATTTCTTTACCCATGCGTAACTGGCAGCAGGCACTGCGATCATTAAGAAAATAGACCTATAGAACAAGCTGTAAAAACACTAATGTATTTTACATAGAACATACAGCACAATGATAAAGGTAACTGACTAAAAGATACAAACAGAAATAGCTTTATTTGCATTAGTTGGGCTCTGCCAACTGTTGAGACTTTTCCATGATGTTTCTGTTGAAAGGCATCAGAAAATCCTCGAAGTCCACCTCGTATGAATGTCGTTCCCTCCACTCCTCCTTCTTCTGGATCAGCTGGCTGGTCGTCCTCGGGCGACCCCAGACCTGAGACAAATCCAGAAGAGAACCAAAACAGCTGGATAGAAAGAAAACCACGCAGAACACCTAAATCTAAAAACATACCCATTTAATTAGATGAATTTGAATGAACTTCAGGTTTGCGGGTCCCAGTCCCAAGAAAAGCCCGGCCTCCATATAAAATATACCGAGCTGCATAAATTAAATTACAATCAAAGTATTGGTGATTAAATGCAGTGATACGTGAACTGGTGCATGAAAGATACTTCTGGGTAATGTACCGTTTTGGGCACAAAGCTGATGTCAGGCTTGTTGGCCGCCTGGCTGGTGATTAGAGAGTTGTGGAATATAATACTCTCCTTCTGTGCTTGTCTCTTTACAGGCATCTCTGATACCACGGGAGAGGCGGGACCAGGGCCCTGCGAAGCAGAATTGCAGCGCACTATAATGTCACAGCTGATAAGAAACTCAGCATTGTCAGAGAGTATTACAAAGAGGAGGTGTCTGGCTTCTTCTAGAGCAATGTCTTTGGAGATGAGATCCCCGGGTCGCCCCTGTCAAAAATAATTGCACACGCCTTGATTAATTTGCTTGCAATTTCCCCAGCTATAGCAACACAGCCACTTTCTCATGTTTCACTTATCTTCATCTCAGACTTTCACATGTGTTGTGATAGTTTAATAAGTTTAGAAACTAGACCTATAAAACAAGGTGGAAAAACACATCAGAAGAGGATCCCTGTTGTAAATGGAATGGAAATAGTATCACTGGTTAAGAGCTTGAACTGAAAACAATGTCTCTCGATTTGAAGAAGCCTGCAGTCTGAAATTATATAAAACTGTTGATATTTTAACTAATAATTTAAGGAATGAGACCATGCATGGTCGCATTTGCTGTTTTGTGTTTGTCTGTTTTTCCTAAATCCTGCGTGAGGGATCTTTGCAGGAATTCCGATGTACTCACACTTCCGTACCGGTGCGACTGGCAAATAAAGTCTCAGTACAATTTAGATCTATAGACGTTACCTTGTCTCTAATGGAGGCAGCCGATTTGGGTTTGACTTCTAGTTTGTTTCCCTTCTTGTTGTCTCTGGATTTAGGAAGACTGTCAAACTTGGCTTGAATCAGCTCGACTATCCTGAAGTCTGCGTAGGCCCTGGCAATGTCCAAGCAATTTTGCTCTGAAATGAAATACCAGACATTGAAAGAACGCAGCTGAGACAGAGGGAGAGCAGCTGAAGCAGATGGTGACTTTAAGTAACCAGTTACTAGTACATGCAAATCGGTGAGTTTATGTTATTTGTATTCGTGTAACTGACTGATCAGAGGAGAACTTTGTAAAAGCTGCCACTGCTTAGCCCCATTCTGCCAAATGTGTGTATTGTTCGAATTAGTTTTAGCTATTATGAGCATTTGTATATAGGCTGACCTGCCCCTGGGGGTCTATTCTCCCATCAGAGAGTGCAAATTTCACGTGAATGAGCCACACCTTTCTTTAATAATGACCTTTAGTCAGGTTCCACTTACAGGAGGAGGAGTGTCACTCCAGCCCAGAAGCTGTGAGCCCTGACTCCCCTCCCCTTTTAAACTGGCGTTCCTATATATGATACATGTGCTTGGAAATTTTAAAAAATAGGTTACATTTTGATAGTCTGCAAAGCAACTATGCACAGCCTTGTGTGACAGAGAAGGATCTGAGTCATTATGAAAGGCCAGTTTTCTCCTCAGGCTTCTGACTTTATTCTATGCCTTGAATGGAGTCTAACCTCTGCCTCTCAGCCCCCCCACCTGCTTCTCAGCCCCCCCACCTGCCTCTCAGCCTCCCCCCACCTGCCTCTCATCCTCCCCCCACCTGCCTCTCAGCCCCCCCACCTGCCTCTCAGCCTTCCCTTCTGCCTCATACAAAATTGTGCAGAATACGAAATAAAATAAAGTAATTCTTTTCGAAACAGTGAATAAGGCCTCAGCTTTAGGGAACTTTTCAGATTTTTTTGCTTTTCAACGACTTTCAAAAATGAATTAAAAATACTTCCAGAGGATCTGCACTCAGCAAATTTAGTCTGTCCCCTATTTTCAGAATGCACTTTTGATTATACTCAATCAGTCTTTAGGCAACATGTAATACATCAATGTAATTAAATTTAATGAAAAGATTTAAAACATAATTGCAAAAAACAATTGAAAGACATATTAACATCTTTGACACTGAAAATTCCAAACCATAGCTAAACACAAGCTCATCCACTTTCAGGGGCCAAACAGTAAACGGTAAATGCTACACGGTCTGTTAAGGTACCTTTCTTGTTCTGTGCCTGTACCTTGGCACCAGCCTGGAGCAGGTAGTCCACACAGCTCAGTCGACAGCTCTCGATGGCCCTCATCAGCGGCGTGGCTCCGTTCCAAGCTGCCGCGTCCACCATCGCCCCCGCCTGCACCAACAGCTCGATCACGTCTAGCTGCCCTGCGTGGCAGGCATGGTGCAGGGGTGTCCAGTTGAACTGGTCGCATGCGTTGACATCAGCCCTGCAACACAGCAGGCAATGAATGCAATATTAATAAAGCGGAGCCGCAGTTATTACTATTTTATAGCCATGCATAATAATTCCCTAGCTAATTAGCATATTCTCACACATTTTATCGTAAAACAAAAGTAATATTACACAGCAACTACGGCGAAAGTTAAGATGACTTTGACCAAAACACTGATGTTGAAGGCTTAATAATAATAATAATAATAATAATAATCACATGAGCTAACCCCAAACTAATCAAGAACTTGGCAACGTCGTAGCTCCCACAAGCGCAGGCAGTTATGAGCGGCGTCTTGTAGTAGCGATCTTTGACGTCCAACGGCACGCCTTGTCTGAAGGCCAACAGCAGAGACTCCTGGTCCCCCGTCTTAACGCAGTAGTTAACGTTGACGTAGATCTTCTCAGGTTCGTCGACGTACCAGGCAGAGTCATCTTCAATGGCATGCGCTGGTGGGTGGTCTCTGCCAAAGCGGCTTGTGTCAGTGAACTGCTGGTAGCTCTCTATCATGAAGTGGGGGGGACCTCCGTCCTCGCGCCTTTGGATGAGCTCAGGGGGCAAAGTGCAGATAGGCATGGGGAGGACCAGCTTGCCCTTCTTCTTGCCCTTGCTGCCTGTACTGGACTTCTTCCTCTTAGGGCTGTAGGACGAGATGACATATGTCTTATGCAGATATTTCAGTCCCTTGAAAAACTCACTGAGGTTGATCTGACCATCTCGCTTCTTATCATGGGAGGACACGACTGCATGCAGTTGGTCAATGTCTACGGGCGCCCCCCTCTTCTGCAGAATGGAGATAAAGGTCTCCTTGGAGACAGTCTCAGCAGAGATGGCCGTGTCCTCTGCCTCCGCGAAGAGTGCCATCAGCACGGCCTGGTGCTCACAGGACCAGTCGTGAAGAGTGACAGTCCACTGCTCGTTGGGGTTTACTGCTCCAGGCTTGGAGAATTTGCTGTGGAGCCGTTCTGCCTTCTTCAGCTCATTCAGTGCTTGCTTGTGGCCGTTATCTTTAGCAATCTGACGGGGCAACAAACCCTCATAGTTCTTCAATTTAGGATTGCAACCTGGAATCCCAAATATAAAACCACACTTGCTTATTGTGGCAAATTTATATTTAATTTAAAAAATCATTGAAACAGTAATAAAACATTAGATAAAAGATTGTTTTTTGTTCATCCCCTCATTAAATATACAATACAGAGCAAATAATGAATAATATTTAACAGTACTAAATAACTGTTGTATATATCCACAACCTTGACCAGGAGGAGTTTGTAGACAATGGATGGATGGATGGATGGATAAAATCACAACACAGACAGAACATGGTCTAGGCATTTGGCACAGTCCATTCCTAAAGAGGGGATGCAGAAGAAGTCATGCTGATGGTGGCCTACCTCTCTGGGCTAGGAACCTGCAGCACTCGGAGAAACCCCCCTGTGCTGCATAGTGGAGTGGTGTGTTCCCATCGGCAGCCATTATACCAAGGTCTGCCGAATACGCAGACAGCACCCGAATGACCTACAGGAGCCAATAATCAATATTCAGCATTAACCAAACTTTCCAGATCTCATCTAAATTAACTCTGGGGATCAACAGCGGAAGGATGACTGAAATTACAAAGCATGTAGAAATGAATTTATTTGACTGAAATACTAATTAGAGCTTCAAAGCTGTTTATCTATTGAGGTTTATTATGCATTTTATTTTTACAAATAAGACTTTAAAAGTTTTTGCTAAATTCAGAAAGAAAATAATCCTCATCTAACCTAAACCTCATTTTTCACACCTTATATATATATATATACACACACACACACACACACATATATATATATATATATATATATATATATATATACTGTATACACATATGAATCCATGGCAAAGCCCATAGTTTGCTACCTCAAAGAAGCCCCCCATAGCCGCAAAATGAGCTGCATGCATTCTTTTCTTGTCCAGTGCGTTGGGGTTCCCCCCACTCTGGAGAATGGCCCGCACCAGCTCCAGGGCTCCAGCCCTGGCTGCCTCCATCAGAGGTGTACGGTCCGTCGTCTGAGAGGAAACAAGCAGCTCAGCAGACCAATCACGGCTGAGTCAGGTGATGACGGAGTCACACTGCACGCAAAGCACTGCAAATATATCTGCAACTTTAATGAACCTCACTAGAATACAGAATAGAATAATTTTATTATTTGGACTGTACTATAAATATGCTACAAAACTCTTAATGAACATAAAACTAACATGTGGCACAATACAGTAAAAAGCTAGACTTCCACCCTTAAGAAACAGTGCTAAAAAAATTCACTGTATGGTCCCAATATACATGTATGCACATAACCCATAAGGCTGTTCCTCAACACATGGCACTAGAAAGGACGCAACTTGATTGGTTGCATTTGGGTCCGCCCCTCTCTGCAGTAAAGTGATGCACATGCTCTCACAGTCCCGGGCTTGTTCACAGGCCAGCAGGAGCACAGGCTTCCCCACGAATGACACGTTGTTCACGTCTGCCATGTGGTCGAGAGCCAGATCCAGACAGCGCATGTGGCGCTTAGTAGGGGACAGGCAATAGAACAGCACGCCTGGAAAAAAACAGTCACGTCACGTGCACAATAACTTAAAGACAGACCTTCAAGGGAGTGTTGCTCTGTCAGTAAAGTCAGGCATCCTTCATTCTGGATGATGTAATGCTTTAATGCATGTTCATGCTTATTCCGTGCAGTACTTTCACCACGCCTGCAGACTGCACTGCAACCTGCTGACTATGATTACTGTCATGTGATATGCTTTAGGGCCTCTCAAAACATTCGGCCAAAACCATCAATACTTAATGATGGACGGCATGCATTGTGATGAGTCAATCAGGTGAGGCATTCGCTAGTGCCAGGGAGAATTCCCCCGAGACTGATACGTGTGACTGGCTGGTCATGGGAGAGATTCATCCTATAACAGATGGGGAACTTGGCCAACCAGAACGTGCAATCTGTGGATGGTGGCTCGCAGACGGATACCTCTCCCCTCCGAGTCCACCGCCTTCATGTTGGCGTCACTGTTGGCCAGCAGGGCAACGATGGCATCGTGGCCGAGTTCAGCTGCCCGCATCACGGCCGTTCGCCCCCTCTTGTCCGGCACGTCAGGGTGAGCCCCCTGGGACAGCAGGAAGTTCACCATGTCCAGGCAGTTTGCTACCGAGGCCAGATGTAGAGCACAGTTTCCTTCCTGTGGTTCTGTGAGGTTGATCAGCCCGGGAACGCCCCTGTGGACCAGCCTCTCCATCTGAGATGTGTTGCCCTCATGCACGTATTGAAGCAGTCTGTACACCTGAAGTACCTCCAGACGCTCCTCAGCCAGAGACTGACACATCCTGAAGCAGCAGGGACCTCCACTAGGATGGGAAACAATTTACCATTACCGCCCTATTTTCTAGCCATGGCTAGGGGTATGACCTATATCATAGGGCAGGGCTATTCAACTCACGGTCCTCAAGGGCCAAGCCCTGCTGATGTCCCAGCCTTCCTTCACATGTGACCCAGGTGTGAAGCCTCTGACCAATCAGAATCAGTAATTATTAAACAAACTACCTAGGAGAACCGAAAACAAGGCCTGGATTTGGAATGGAGGGCCTGAGTTGAATAGCCCTGTCCTAGGGAAACACTACAGATTTTAGCAGAGGGTGTAAAAACAAAAGCAGATATTGACATTAAATTATGACAACCCTATTACCAGAGCAGCACATTTTTATAATGATTAATACAAAGTATCTCATACAATTAGGATAGCTAGTGAGTAATACAAATAAAACATGTTAAGGTTATGCAATAACAACGGTGCAGTCTAAAGAACACTGATAACTAATTTCCTGGTGTAATTCTGGTCTAATTCGTTTTAGTCAAAACGGACGTCAGATAGTCTCGGTATAATTACATTAACTTTTCATGTCTAATATTAATAATACAGTATCCATAGTGTATGTAATTAAGAGATACAGTCCCGAGGACTGAATCTGTATGAGGAACCTACTACTTACCCTGATGGATACATGCGATGGTTACACTGTTTAAAAAGAAAACTTTTTTTTCGGCATCAAAGCATGGGAAAGTTGCTAACTGTAACTTAATCGCTAAGTTGCTAACTATACTATAAGCAAGCGGAATCAGAGTGATTGAAGATCTCGCAGAGCATGATTTCCAGGCACTGCCCCGGACCGTCTGCGCAAGGCCTGGCGGGCTGCGCGCTTCGTCTCCTTGGCAACAGAACGCCGTGGAAGCGGGGGCGGCGCCGGTCTGCGGGAGGATCTCGCCGCATTGTGTTCCAGGCTTAGTCTTATTTATTCGCTCGGCGCGGCTTGAATTACTTTAACTGCAGCACTGTTACGTAGCTCGACGGCCATACTTTTAGCCCCGCGTTTGCAAACGCGAGAAATAGGCCTATTCTCCGGTCCGTGTTCGCACCCCTTCAATATCATAAAATGCATATTAAACATTTTTATTATTATTATTATTATTATTACACAGAACTATATCGCTGAGTATCAAAATAATAGCATGCCCATTTTTAATGACTATGAAAATGGCAAACAGTGCAAATTGTTCATTTAAAATTGATTAAGGAATAAGAGGGCCTGTTGTTAAAGAAACAATATAGCCACAAGATGTCAGTAGTGTAACACCGAAAATGAACGGAAATACTACTACTACTACTACTAATAATAATAATAATAATAATAGCAGCAGCAGTAGTAGTAGTAATTAGGAAATAAAGTAAGAAGAAAGAATTTCATTGTACTCTGTAAACTGTTCTTTGCAGGGACGGATTATGGGTTGTGTGGGCCCCTGGGCAAAATGTTCGCATATCACCGTATCACTTTTGTTTTATGTTCTCTGCTTCGATTCACAAATGACAGCTTGTCAGTTTCTATGAAAGTGGGGAAAAACATAACTGCAAGACCAAAGCCAAATCGTAACCCATAAAGAAAGCTGTGGTTTCCATTGTTTTCCTGCTCTCACTGTTCGGGCTTCGGAGCAGAGCTCACAGACCTACTGGCGAATATCATGCTGGTCCTGTGCAAAGATAAACAGGAAATCTGATGTTCTGCCGTGCTGCCTCAGTAGGCCTGGCATGGAGTACATCTCATCACATTCAGAACTGATACAATGATTTATCAAAAATCATATTGTTATTATAAAAACTATGACTATGACAGGCACACTAAAAATACACCACTATTCCAAGATCACTGTTGTTTTTTTTTCATTCATAATATTAATGTTTGTCATGTGTTTTGTATTTGCTTATCTATTATTTGCCTTTTCATGCAATCCCTGTGTCTCTCTAAAAAGGCCCTTATGTGTACTTCAGAGTTCCAGTTTATTACAGTAACACAAAAGCTATCAAGATCTCCATTTCTGCAATAGAATGAATTTTCTTAAATGAGAAGTCTGTCCTGGTCCAGCTGCTGTAGATTTTCCACATCTTTCAGCTGTGCGGAGAAATCAGCGCTGCTCACAAATGGCTTCTTCACAGACAGTGTTTTTCTAATGATCCTGCAGAGCTCCCCTCGGTTCCACTACCAGAATACAAGCTATAGACCAGCTCCTGCAGGTGTGAAATAAGACAAAGACAGAATCCTCCATCTTGTTGGTCCGCCTTCCTGTTGACACATACCCAGAAAAAAAAAATCAGGGCTCCATGAACTTATGGGCTAGATTCCAAATCACGTTCTTGGATGAGGCTTTGGAAAAACAGAGCAGTTTCGCAGTTTTTAGGCTATTCTCTCCACTAGGAAGTATCCAGTGTGGATTGTGCGTATGCTGCAAGTAACATGGCTGCTAAAGACCCAGCGTTGTGACCTCAAGATGGCAGGTTTCATAGGAGCCTTGAGTAAAGTCTTAATTGTTTTGTAACATGCTTGACTTTTCTTTGAAAACATATGCATCAGGATAACAGCCAACTTAACAATCTGTGCCAAAATACCCAGGTCTTCTGTAAAGTCTAGTCCATCTATGGCAGCAAGTCAACACATTCAGGACAGTTACTGAGCTCCCAAACACACAACATATTTTCTTTATTCAACTCTGCTTTTGTGAGCCACGTTTTCTAAAATGGCTCCTTGTGTCAGACCTACAACTAAACATCTGTTTGTATTTGATTGTTAATGTTGGTTAGATAGGATCTTGTTGAGGCCATGCAGCCTATCAGGAAAAATCTGAAAATTACTTAAAAGGAGCTGAGTAAAATTAAATATCTTTATTTGAATCACACATAGCGCCAACAAACACATTTCAGATAACTGAAAAGTCATATAAAACAAATTTAACGAAACATTTACAGCCAATTTTGAGATTGCACAGTGCACAGAAACAGTTCACTTTCACTTTTATCCAAAGAATGCGCTTAACAACAGTTCTGTTTACTGGTGCAAGATATTTCTGCTACCTTATATATAGCAAATCAGTGTGGAAACTTGCATTCGGTTTTGATTTGATCCATGCATTTCACTTAAGTTATGAGGATGTCAGAGTGGGATCATCTCACTGTAGATCATCGAGGCACCAGTGAGAATGTCTTTGCTCAAGCCTCAGCAAGAAGCTGCCACATTCAACTCTCTTCATCACTGAGGTATTTGAGATCTTACAAAAGACGACAAATCTCAGTCGTATCCACCAAGGGAGGTGCAGCACATTAAAGGATCCTTATACGGTTGTTTAAAAGGCTTTGTTTATAGTAAGCGCACAATCTTCGGCTGTTGGTCGAAAAGCTGTGTGACTAAGGCCCTGCTACAGCTTTTACGAAAAGAAGTCACACATAAAATATTCTTTATTTTTGATTACGATTATAAACGCACAACCATACCTTCACATGAATTACTTCAGTTTCTTAAAAGTTAGTTTTCAGCTGGAAAAATATTGCATGGTGTTTGAATAAATAGTAAATCATTGTTAGGACAATGATCATCTTCACCCCAGCATAAAAAAGAGCTTGGCTATGAATCTAAGATTTGAACGGTAGGAAAATACTTTCGTCAGCCAGTTCTGAAACTTTCCCCTCTTCTGCCGGCCGGAGCACGGGGTTTGTTTCATTATTTTTTTACGGTAAACAGGGAAAAGAATCAGAGCACACAGAAGTAAAAACTTATTAAAAATATACATTTTTGTTCACAATATCTTGGAAAAAAATACTGACACAGTCTTCATTGCTTTCTGAACATTTTTGGCAAGGCGTGTCGGGAGATTGCAAGATCATAAGGCTGCCTTGGGCAGATAACTCAAAACACTTGTATCTATAGTGCATGAAAAAAATTGATGATAAAGACCTACAGTGTCAGTTGTCTCAGCTTCCATTCAGATAAGCAGTATTTCCGGAAGTATGCACATCTTCTTCAGATGCTTCTCGTAATATTCTCTTCATACAGTGACACTAGTATTAAATCATCATTGTGACTGAAAGCTATCCTCTCCTCTTCCTTCTTCTACGATCGGACCAGAAACTGTGCTTTATGGTCTGGCCGCATCATTTTAGAGGGAGTCGCAGTCTCTGCATGGCAATGCTGTTCCTGCACATCGGGGTATATTATGCATCCTTATATAGTAGCATCCCACTGAAGATGGTGAGAGGTTCCACAGAGTAGGCCAGCTTGCCCATGACTAGGTCAATACAGACAGTATCTCCCTCCTTCAGGGCTAAGATTATGTTAAAGACAGCAAGGGACCCGGGTGTAGGTTTGGCCTCCGCTGTGGGCTTATTTTCCAGGCCCTCCGGTTGATACCCTGCAGAGTCCACGCGTGCTACACCATAGTTTGACTTGGACAGCACAGCCTCGATCTTCTTGTTTTTATGACCTGTCAAGATGGCGCTGAAGAAGTACCTTCCCTCCACTGGTGCTGTGAAGATCCCTGAGGGAAAAGGAAGGAGTACACAGAAATGATATTAATACCCCATGAACAGGCACTACTTGAAGGACTTCAGGTCTTATATTAATAACAGAAGGTTCTGTTGACATGATACTATGGGTGCTTTACCTGTGCTTGCATCATAGTGACTTCCCTCATTAACTAAGATCTTGTCAAAAATAATGGTTCCTGAGCTGAGCTGGGGGTGGGTGAGAGCAGCCGAGAAGGACAGTCGAGGGACATCTGCATCACTTCCTGGAGACCCTGGAGACAGGATAGTGGTATTGGGAAAACAAAGGATTTGTGCATGTTATCGTGTTGGCTTAACATCAGGAAAGAGAAACCATTTTTTTCTGAGGAGGTTACTGCATATCCTCCTGAGTCCCAAGGAAATAAGACATCTTACAATTTAGACTTTTTTTCAAATTTATTTTTACTTTTAATTTCACAGCTTGTCCTCCTTAGTGTACAACAAGAATAAACACGTTTCCTAACATCAGTGAAAAGGTAGATGCAAAAACAAAATGTCTACTACAATGGGCATAAATGAATGGGTGGGGTCTCAGGAAGATATGACAGCAAACGTTAGCATCCATGAGGATGATAAGAATCATTAAATGGCATACCTTGTTCTCCTCTGAGGCCTGAAATAGCATAAAAAATAAATAATGATTAGTGGTCTGATGGGTGCACAGCTGAACAAATCTCCATATTCTTCATTCACCTGTGATACTTCTTTTGCATGAAAACTTTGTAAAATGTTGACGAGACAATGATAAGATTAAGGAGATAAAGGTCAAAATTCAACATGAATTTGCTGTCAGTATTAACTTTAGCTTGTCCAAGGTTATTCAGCCGGCTACTATTTCTGGTACGTTTATCAACATTAATGTAGAGTGGGAGGTTACAGGCCATCTATACCTGGTGGTCCCATATGACCTGGTAAACCTGGCATTCCTATTGGCCCATCTATACCTGGTGGTCCCAT
>JABFEB020000039.1:9702601-9720199 GCA_019775895.2 Stomatorhinus ivindoensis
TCCCATATGACCTGGTAAACCTGGCATTCCTATTGGCCCATCTATACCTGGTGGTCCCATATGACCTGGTAAACCTGGCATTCCTATTGGCCCATCGTTGCCTGCTGGACCCATTCGTCCTGGTGGCCCTTCAGGTCCTGTTTCTCCCTGAGACCCAGGAGGTCCAGGCAGACCTGTCAGGAACAAAGAAGGGTTCCGCTCAGTTCAGAATACACCACTTTACTAGATAGAGAACAAATAACATAGTAGTACACTCTTACTTAATGTATTAATTAACCACAAAGTAAATTATGTACTCATCCTATGTTCATTCATCATTAGTCTTAACAGTTCATGTATTCATGCAGTTATTATATTTGTTCATGGTTTGTACTTGAGTATTAACTGTTACAATGTTACGTGTGCAGTTTCCTCCGGGTACTCTGGTTTCCCCCCACAATCCAAAGACATGCTGGGGCTAATTGGAGTTGCTAAATTGCCCGTAGGTGTGCCTGTGTGTGTGACTGGTGTGTGGGTGTGCCCTGCGATGGGCTGGCCCCCCATCCAGGGTTGTTCCCTGCCTCATTCCCATTGCTTCTGGGTAGGCTCCGGACGCCCCGTGACACAGTAGGATAAGCGGGTATGGAAAATGGATGGATGGATGTTACGTGTGCCCTTTCAAGTAAAATTACAATAAACTTGTTTGAATTATGTCCTTTGGCTTTAAAGTAATTTTAAGCTGCATTAATAGGTTATATGGAGTTTTCAAGAAAATATTTAAATGGCATGTTGTAAGAAGGTCAAGATATAAATGTTCATGTAGACCAGGGGTGGCCAATCTTATCGGCAAAGGGCCGGTGTGTATGCAGGTTTTTGGGGTAACCTGTTGGTCAGCTGTTCAAACCCAGGTGTGAGGACTCTTCAGCCAATCAGTCCTCTAATTAGTTACCTAATTAGGGAGTTGCAGCCCACCTACCCACCGGGCCTTCGCAGATAAGATTGGCCACCCCTGATGTAGACATACATAAAAGTGTTTCCTACCAACAAAGTTTTGGTTTGAGAAATTCAGGAACTCCTGATGGATGTGTAGCATGGAAGAATTAAGGTGCCTGATGTTCCGATGGATTCCATCCAATTGAGTTTTCTGGATTTCATCAATGAATCCACTGTGGGAGATGACGGTGGTGTTGATATCACTAAAACAACTCCAAAGACTGGTGACATGCTTGTTCAGGCCCTCTTTGATTTTTTGCAGGTTGTCAGAGACGGAATCCAAGCGACTACAGACATTCTCCATCTTAGACAATCTCTTCTCTAGTCCATCTCCAGATCGTTTGCAGTCACCCATCTCAACCATGACGTTGCTGCCCAACCGATGGATCTCCTGACCCACCCGGTCAAAGCGGTTCTTGCTTTCCTCAACATGCTCGCTCATCTCCTGCTGGATTTTGTCAATCTCAGAGATGATCTTGTCCTTGGTGTTGCTCAGATCTGTGATGACGCTGTCATGCTTTTGAACACTGTGTTCAAGCCCCTTCAGTGTGTCGTTGATGGAGCTAAATGTCAGAATAACCTCGGACAGCTCTCCCTGGATGGCCTTCAAATTCCCATGTGATGTACTGCCAATGACACTGTGTCCATCCAATGGTTTTTCTGGACCCAGATCTCCCTCTTCAGTTGGTTGCTCCAAGGTAATTTTGCACTGGCGACTACACTTCTCCACATCTTCCTTCAGACTCCCCACTTCTTCTTGTAGGGATGAGCACACCTGAGAACAAGTGCTTTCATCATTGTCTATTCTATACCACATGTTATCTATTTGAGTCTGCCAATTGTTAAAAGCCCTGCTTGTGCTGTTTCTCAAAGAATTCACATCATCTTCACATGTTTTACTAAGATTCTGAATCCTGGTGACGATTCTATTGAAATGCTCCCCATTTTCCCCTGTGAGGGACTTAATCTTGCGAACATCGTGACTGAGGTTCACAATTCTGTCATTCATTGAGTCACCTGTTATACTGAGATCCTTCAGCCTGGTATCAAACTTCTGAATTTCGTCCTCATTAGCAATTATCCTCCACTCCAGTGACTTCACAGCATCTTCGGTATCATCTCCTCTGCCTGCGCTGTCCTTGGATACACAGGATTCCGTACAGAGGCTTACTACTGAGTTAAATTTTTTGTCCATGTAAGATGTTATGTTTTCCAGTTCAACTACACACTTCTCATAGTCATATACTTTGTTTTTTAGAGTCCCCATGTTGACCTCTAAATTTGTAATTTTGCTGCGATGCTCATTGAAGTGATGCATGAATAAACTCTGGTGGTTATTTAGTTCCTTATGAAGGTAATCCTTCAGGTCATTCTCCATGTAAGCACAATTCTCCTCTATCTTCTGCACTGTGCTATTCAGCCGTCGCTCTAAGTCATGCAAGTGGCTGTTAAACCTTTCTTCAGTCACCCTTGAGATGCCTCCAGCCCCACTGGTCCCGGTCAGTTCCTTTTCTAAACGGTCACTTAGGACATCATGGGCCTTCTCAGCTGAGCTCATCTTCCGCTCCATGTTGCTGAGTCTCCTGGTCAGGTCACCCACCTGGTCACAACAGGCTTGGGAACGTGTTAAATCCCTGCGCATGTTGTCCAGCGTTTGCCCATGCTTCTGGTTTAGGGAGCTGACAAGCTTCTCCAAGGCAAGGATCCTCTCACGGTCCTTCTGTTGCTGCCACTGCAGGTCCTCAATGCCAGACTGGCAAGCAGCACAGGACAGGCTCACTCGGTGCTCCAGCTCCCTCAAGATCTCCTCCTTCATCACTGAGAGTTGACTTCCATCTGGTATTTTCAGGTCATTGCTAGCACCCTTGCCATTAACAAGGTGGTTGTTAATGCTGACCAGCGTCTTGTCATGGGCTCGGGTCATATTGTCCAGCTGATCCAGTTTGGCCTGGATGCTGTGGATGGTCTCTTTTATCTCTGGCTGTGCAGCATCTGCTGGGTTCTTGCCAGTGGTACCAGGCTTTCGCAGCTCCTCCTGGAACTTCTCGTTCATGCTCCGGAGAGTAGATTGCAAGTCGTGGAGATCTTTGGTTAAACTCTGGATCTTGTCCTCCAGCTGCTTCATCTTATCATAGTCACCTCTCCCTAGAGTAGAAAAGGCCTGCAGGTCACACTCACTGCAGTTTAATTTGAGAAAGTTTATTTGAAATATAGGCATCTCTGCCTATCCAGTCACCGATTAAATATTGTGTTTAGTACTGGTATAACATACTGCAGTTCACAGTGGCGTCATATGCAAAAAGCTGACATACCGTCTCGACCAGTTTGACCCGGGTTAGTGCTGGAGCCACCCTGTCCTGGACGGGGCGGCTTGGGCCGAGGTCCAGCGGTGGAGATTTGGGTGATGGATGGCTCGTTCGGTCCCTCATTACAGTCGTCCCCAGAAAAGCCATTACAGCATTTCCACTCCATTTCTGTCACCATCTTGTAGGCCACCTTGTACCGAGGTCTCATGTAGGTCCGATACCTGAAGTCGGCAAGATAGGGGAAGGTTTCCACATTTTTGTAACCTCCTGAGACCCCACCCATTCATTTATGTCCAGTGTAGTGGACATTTTATTTTTGCATCTATCTTTTCATTGATGTTAGGAAACATATTTATTCCTGTTGTACACAAAAGAGGACATGCTGTGAAATTAAAATAAAAATACATTTGTAAAAATCTAAATTGTAAGATGTCTTGTTTCTTTCAAAGACAAATAACCTAAAATTGAAGGACACTTCTTTCCTTGGGTCACAGAAGGACATGCAGTAAACTGTAAACTCAACAGAACCCTTTCATCATCCAACTTCAACACAAGGCTAATGGAAGAGCCTGGAGCCCATGCGAGACGGCATCGAGTACCAAGCTGGGGAACACCCTGGGGGGGGGTAGCAATTTATCACAGGCCAAATGTGGAATCTTATGCCAATATGCTTCATATTATTCAGTAATGATTTGGGGATTGTATGAATTATTTTGTGAATAATTGTGATTAATTAGTATTCAATCATCTGAAATGTACTTAAGAAATATTCATTATAATTAGGATGTAGTCTATTCATTATACATGACCTTTTGGGCAAAGATTCCAGAGGTGTGTGTAAAGGCTCTGTATAAGCAACCATGACAATCCTTTCTAATAAACAATGTATCCCATGGCAGATTCCCCTGCCATCTAAAACCAGGCCGCAAAAGAATTATCCAAGCCGTACCCAAGCCGTACCCACACTGACATGGCCCTGCGCATCACCAAAAGACCGAAAGCATGACCAAACCAAGCTGGTTGTGTAACCACCATCTGATTAGTCGAAAAACATGAAGATATCAGTGTTCTACATTGATTTGCATTGATTATCTGATGGAAAAAAGGACATGTTTTGTATATCATTCATTATTAATATCACATATTGCAAAGTATTGATGCATTCCTGATAACTTGGAGCTTGAAAATTTCCAACCTCCTACTTGAAAATGTACTATAGAACAGCAGAATAGAATGGATTCATAATGCAAATGTATACAAGCCAATACTAATTGTGGTAACGTTTGATGCTAACACAACATGGCGATTCCCACAAACTAGTGTTAGCAGGAATTAACACACAGTTAAAAAATAATAACAATAATAATTGGTTAGTTGAAACAAAATCTTGGCCTGGATTTTTACTTTCTGGGCCTGAACTTTCTACCATTGAATAATTGCACGTAGTAAACCATAATGCACACCAAGTGAAGGGTAAATAAGCATCTGCTTTTACGTCACCGTTGCTCTCCTTTACCAAGCTGGCCCTTCTGCAGTGGAAAACTGAAGTGACCTGGAACAAGTAACCAGTGTCTCTTCATGATACAGCTTGAGTACAGCCTGGTTCCTGTATGCTAGTGGAAAAGTGCCACTAGTACATGGCTCCTCAACCATAGGTGTGGTTAAGCTATGAACTGAATGACGTCACTAAGTCTAATAGTTTTGATGACCAGTTTATAGTGGTTAACAAGGTCACCTCAATCTCGTACATGCCCTGCACGCCGAGTAGTCAGGCAATCTTTCTCTGCTTTTTGAATGGTTACTGCACTGTAAGTCTTAATGTGATTGGTTGAGAGTATAACATAATGTGTATACGTGACACATTGAGAATATACAGGTGTGAACCATCTGGAGGTGGGAGGCAACAGCACAGCCCACTGAATTCCAGACCGGAGGAACCTCAAGCATATTCCCTGTTCCTGAGTTGTACTTGCTATATGGCAGGATTTCTTTCATTTACCAAAAAATCTAAAGCATCATATCCATTTCATAGTTAATGAAGGAAATTTCACACTTTTAGGCCATTAATCATTTCTCGCTTTGCCTGTTGAAAAGCCATTATTGGGTGAAGCAAAACACGGCTTCCAGCATTTCCTGGCTCATTAGGGTTGCGTTTATTTTGTACGTCTTTTTTGGACAGAAAATAATACGAAAAATCAAAAGCAAACCTAATTTAAGCTCAGACACACAGTAAGAAAAAAAATACCTCTTAAATAGTTGATCTTGAAAAATACCTGTCTTGTAAAATACCGATCTTGCCATTTAAATTTTAAGTTTAATTTAATCTTTTTTTTTTGCTTTGTTTCAAAATGTACATGTAAATTTATATACTTATTACCAATTTCTATTTACTCTGGGCTCCTAGTTGTAAAGGTTAACAAATAGATTGTATATAATTATTTAGTCTAAATTCTAACCATTGATACTCTGATTTCCATTTCTAACTTTTAAAAAAAATGAAAAAAAAATCATTGCACAACATCCTTATTCAGATGACCCTGGGCTGATTTTTAAAAAAAAAAGTCAGCTGTTAATTTTTCCTGGTTGCAATGTACAGTGGTGATCTAATTTCGAAGAATTTCCCATTTGCACAAAGAATGACTTATGATTACACTTAAGGCCCGTGGATAAAACAGTCCAGAACTATTTTATTTTTTCAACATCAGAAGGAGGATTGCAAAACAAGGCAGTAATCTACCATTACATTCCTATGACACGCACTTATTACGAATCACTTTAAAATAAAGGAAGTCTCTCCTTTTCTCTGCTATTAGAGAGGAAGAGGTAACGATATTAGTCACCTGCGTATTTGCAGTGGTCTGAATGTGAATCTTGGAATTGTATGTAACCTCATTCTTAGCATAGTACTCACTGTGTAGCCAATCTGGGAATGTGGGATTAAGCACTTACATCTGGATTGTACATGTAGGCTGCCATCGGGAATCTGGAGCCAAGCGGCTGTTAACAAAAGACCTTGCATGCCCAGAAGCCTCATAAAGAACTCTCCATCTGCACAGGTTTCCAGCACTAAACTGCTTCTCCTGTCTTACCCATTCAAACACAGAACCTGAAGAAGAAGCGCTGCTAAACACACTGGATATTTACACCTTTCTTCTTTTCCCTGTGTTCAGCTTATGTGTCTGCAGGCCGGAGACTGGCTGAGTGGTGGATTTCATTTGCAGTCAATATTCCTTCTTTTCACCTCCAACCATGTTATTTATGCTGCATGACTGTTCTACATGAGTGTGCTACATGAATGTTCATAATAAAACATTTCAATAGTACAAAGCTCTCACAAGTCACCTATATATTGACCCAGCAGTGCTGTTCTCCCATAAAATCATCTGGTGCCATCTGTCTGGCTGCTGATATCCTCATTTACTGCTCTCTCTTTTCCTCCCCTCCCAGTGACAGGATGTGACACGTGCTGTCTCCTCAAGCCGCAGCAAGTGGACTGCTAAGATTTAAACTATTGCTTTATGGCTGCAGCTGTTAATAATTTTGAAGAACCTCTGCAAAATATTTTTGCTCATGTATTTATTTAGTGTTATAGAATGCCAAAAAGTCTGCAGTGACTAAAACCTTTGATCACACAATTCCTTTCAAATAATACAATATCGTACAATAAGAGGTATCCATTAACTTACATCCGGAAGTGATGACATAAGTCAATTTGGACGTATCTCAATCATTAAAGGGGAGAGGTCAAAGGTCAAATATACTGAATAACTTAAGATACAACATCACACACATCTGACCCAATGGTGGCAATGCAGTTGTTGTCTTTTGAGTCTTGCTGCATGTCGTGCAGATGGCAAAAGACGTCTGCTAAAATCCCGTATGTTTGCATCGGACATCTGTCGGTAAATTTCATGAAGGCTTTTAAGAGATGTAAGCACAGTCAGACATTGCTCAATAGGATGTAAGTTGATGGATGACTGTATATAAAAAGGACACTTTTTGACTTAATATTTACTTACAGCCAAAGATGAAAGAGTTCAGTGGATGGATACTTACGACACGACGCGCGTGCACTGACCCTGCCCCCATGAGCAAGGCTGGTAGTCCGGCTTCACGTAGGTCTCCACTCCATCCTCCACTACGCAGCTCACTGTCCGCGTCACCACATATGCACACCAGTTCCTGCGGGGAGGAGGAAGGGTCAACATGGATATCCAGCAGGCATAGTGGGGGGCACTCCTGATTCTTTAGGGGTGCCCGGGGGGGAGGAGTATTCTCTGCGGCATGTTGGGAAGTTCCTGCCAGTAATTAGACTGGGGGCACCTTTGTTAGATTGCTGAGTGATTGTTGGATTTTTCAATATTGTGGTCCTCAAGCAAAAAAAAAAAAAACACAAATGACCTCAATCATACCTGTTTCTCAATAAATCGCTTATTGAACATTGCATAGAGTCATTAAAAATGTAACTAGGCCTAAATGCTTGTTCTGCTCTTCTGGAATAGAAAGGGCACATTTAACTGTAGTCCCCTGCTATGCTGAACAGAACCGCAAGCTGACCCTGATTCCCTGCTTCTTCTGTGAGTTCATACGCTTCTGCTTGGACTTGAAAGCCTCATCTTCCCCATGCAATAAGGTTCATTTGATAATAATGATCCCACTTAGACGATGCAACCCTCTGGAGTGACTCCCAGCCATCAGCTCACCAGGCCTTGGTACGTGTTCTTCAGACTGGTCTCAGCATGACAGAAAGAGAAAGTTAAACAGCAGTCCTCGCCCCTGGGCCATGTGCATACAGCTAGAGTTGGCAAGCTAAGAAAAGCTTTGATCAGTGCCCCCTAGTGGTAAAGACCTCTTATAACCGCTACACATTTTGTCAGGAACACCATTGCAAAATAGCACAAATGTACGAGATCTTCATTAATGACACGTTAATAAGGAATCATCACTTTTATGCCCCTAAAGAAGCACAGACAAACATCTGAATAGCATAAGGGAGAACCCCCCGCCTTATACACTATGCTATACGGTATAAAGTTTCAAGTTCTCCTGTGAGCCTTACCACAACAAGGGGTTAGAAGAGCTTGTTGGAGAAAACACATATTAACCAAAGAAGGGAATGCATATTGACACAAGAAGCAAAGGTTAAATCCAAATCTGTGAGCTTGGGCTGTGAGAGATTGTGTTAGCCTCTGAGAGTCATACCATAGCTAATTTTCCATTCCTGTTTCAGAAAGATTACTTTTTAACTCTAAATACCTAAAATGAGGACCCTGCTTGTATGCAGCTATTCTTGACCACAAGGAGCTGAAAAACACTGGGGATAAACGCCATCAATGAATATAATATATAGCTGCCAGTCCGGGTGCAATGACCAGCTTCTGTAATTATCCACTCGGGTAATTATGTGACACATCTCAGCCAGTTATCATTTTGCTGTAACACCACGTCTCTGCGTTCCAGTATTTCCACTAGCTGTTCTGCAGCTATTATGAAGAGTTTTCGCTTTTGACACACTCACAGTCCTCCATAATCCCATTCACCACAGGGTCAGGTCCAGATGGCCCATAGAAAAAACATGTTTCTTGGCAAGATTGCCTTTCGTCAATGTGGTGTCTCTGTGCCCGACGCAAACTGTGACAACTTAATCTACCAGAGAAACCTCTTTCACGAGCTCCTCTAATCTCCACACAGTTATAGATGCCGTTCCTTCATTGTCATATTTTCCAATGAGCTACTAGCATACGTGACTGCCAGAGGTAAACGAGTTCACACTGTGGCCTGCAGGACTTTCCAGGGACAGAGAAGCACTGATTAATGTCTGGTTCAGGGTTCAATGACATTAAAGGAAAGCAATACCATGCTTAAGTGGCTAAAGTCTTCAGAAGCCAAGAATTTTATTTTTTAAATGTTTGGTTCACAAATCAGAACAAGGGTAATGTGCAAGTATATAGATCTTACTTGAAAACAGACTGAAAGATTCAGGCAATCCAATGGCTCTAATTCATCTGCCTCAGAATGCATTTAGCCTTCCGTCGCGCAGCTCAGTCATCAGCAATGTTAGATAAAAAAAAAATAAGTGCCATTATGTCAAAATAAGGATCCCTGTGGATCCAGTGCAATGACTTTATAAGTTCAATGAACACAATGAGCTTTCCTGTAGAGATTTTCCTCACAATGAGCTTTTTTTCGTGGCCCAGGGAGCTGCGTCGCGACCTCTAACCTCCTCCTGCTCCTTCAGTGCCCGATAGGCCAGTGTTGTGACCTCCAAGCAGATACGCATGAAGCAGCATGAAGCAGCATGAAGCAGCACAGCACAGGCCACTGAACACTAGAGGGGTGAAGGATCCGATTCCCCTAGAGGTCGCACATTTCCTGGAAATTCCTGCAAGGAATTTATTTCAGAACGTGTGACTGAGAAACACTCCCTCTGTACTAAGATCGGTGCATGTGCAGCATACCTGAAACTATACATTCAATTCAATTCAAAGCATATTAGACATATACTATATGTGCAACATCCTTCAACCAAATGGCTATTCTGACACAATACTCAGAAACAATATTCTTTAAGGCCTGGTAATATTTTCTGTGCAAAGAAAAAAAAATCATTGATTGTTTAGGAAGTGTCTGACACTGTCTATATCCATAGGAGAGAAGGGTCCAGGTGAAGGAACATTCTAAATAAGACTGACACTCTTAGAGATAAGCTATCAGATGCCCAGGCTTTGTCTTATTCTGTCTTTTCTCACCCTCACAGAATAAAACATTAAAAACTACATAAATTACATCAGCAGGTCAGAAGACATTTCATAATTTTCATGTTAAAATATATTTCCCCCCAGTTTGACATTTATCATATTGCCACACTGTAAACTGCTGGGAATGTATATAAATTAACTGGAAAAGTAACTTGAAAGCATAGCGAGGTCTTATTCTGGAATCAAGTCAACATATTGCCACAATGTCCTGCCAAGCTGTGGAAAAAGGTCTGATTTACCTCCTTAACTCTCTCCAATGGTCTGGCTATATGCTGAAGGGGAGAGAGGCCAAAGTACAAAAATAAGGAAAAGTGGGGCTTTTTGTTCCCTGCAGTCACACTACCTTCCCCGCTTGAATGCCTGTTCTGAACATTTCTCATCATTTCCACTCACAGGAACAGTAGCTATTTGTATCTCCACTTTGCACTGCACTGAATTACAGAGATTGCATCTGAGCAGGCTTGGGTTGAACAGCATGTGTGCTTTTGTCAAAGGCGTTTCTCAGAGGCCTTCTGTCCAGTCAGACAAGTTATAGCTGGGAAGAAACAGTCGGAGTCATGTTTGTGTGTTAAAGTATTTATACAGGCTTAGAAAAATGATGACTATGACTGGAATGATGGAAATAAATCAAAATGCAAAGCCACGTGTAACTTCTAAAACCAGGTTACACGGCTGGCTGCCTGCGGGGGTGTGAATAGTCACTACACTAGTGTGTTGGGTGAACAGCCCCAAGCATGAAAGTCGTCTTGGTATCGAAAGCAAGCATCAACCGCAGAGAAACGCAAAGAACGAAATCTCTAACGTTAGCCACTGACAATCAAAACTGACTGGCAGAGGTAAGATGAACCGCGATGTTAAATCTGACTCCCGCCTCTCTCCAAACACTTGTGTTTTAACTCTGCAGATAGTGAGTTGAAACATAACTGTGTGTATCCTGTAATCACAACCCACAAGATTCATCATGATATTCCCCATCTGTTTCGGTTACAATAATGAATGTGAATGTCATCTCCATCTCGCCATTACGCCCTGTGTCCCCCACATAGAGCCGCAATGCTCGGGTTGCGAGATAACGGTAACTGCACTGTAATCTGTCAGCGCTACGTCGGCTGCAGGCCGCTTAGTGCTGCTCCACACCAGCGCCCCAATCACCTCCTGCCTCACACCACGTCATCTCATTATTTTTTACAGCACTTTTCCAGCATTATCAGAGTTGCTTAAGCCCACTAGCTCTATATTTTATGCAGCACTTAAGCCGTGCTACTTGCAATTACGACCTGGGAGGTACCACAGCAACCAAGACAGAAGGCTGTGATGTTTGCATCCCCTTTATTCCTGCAAGTAAAACACATAATAGGGAATGGACTCTACATTGGTCAGGTTCAGTTTTGCAAGACAATTTTGCTATTAACGAAACATTACTTTGTACTGAGTAGGTAAACAAAAGTTTAAGTGTTTCGGGGCAAAGGCGTAGGAGACCGTTATTGCTGAGACATTATAAATTAAAGTGCGTGTATGAATGTGTAATTTATGCTACTAAATGCTACACAAAATGCTTCATATTTAAATCAGAAGAAAAAACTTTTACCTAAATGTAAATTTAATATATACATCCATGCTTCAATATGTACAATTGGACAATGAATGACTTCAGGCATTTTTACAGTTTTCTAAACATTGCTCTAAGAGGTGAGGATTCACTGCTCATTCCGCTTAGCCAGTAAAGAGTAATAGAGCCCTGGGCAGGAGTGCGTCCCAGACAGGATGCAGTACATCAGAGGGCACTCAATCAGGGTGATTTAAAGACACCTGAACATCAAACTGCAGGGTTCCGTACAACAGGAGGAAACCCACACAAATACGGGGACAACATGCAAACTCTACACACACAGAACTGGGGCTGGGATTCACACTCCTAACCCGGGGGGGCGGGGGGGGGTTATCTGCAAAACCACCCTGCAGCACTCATTATAACATGAAATGTACCCCTAGAGTGCACGTGTTCTATGAAAAAGGTTAATTGCCAATTAAATAACCAGCACTCTGAGTTTATGGTAATAATCTCTTTAATAATCTAATTATTGAATGTCCTTTATCCTGCCTCGTGTCATGTGGGGAGATTAAATTAACAGTGCCCGCTGCCCCCCCCAGCATCCACCACACACATCCTACAGCCTGCTCGCAGCCAGTGCATACCCACCACCACACATCCTACAGCCTGCTCGCAACCAGTGCATACCCACCACCACACATCCTACAGCCTGCTCGCAGCCAGTGCATACCCACCACCACACATCCTACAGCCTGCTCGCAGCCAGTGCATACCCACCACCACACATCCTACAGCCTGCTCGCAGCCAGTGCATACCCACCACCACACACATCCTACAGCCTGCTCGCAGCCAGTGCATGTTGACTCTTATTCGCATTTTCCCACAGCCACTGGGGTCATTTCAGAGCATTTAGCGGAACTGCTGAGGATCCAAACAGAAACCTGACCGGCCCATTCCTAAGATGCCAATGGGGCGGCCATAGCCATGATATGGCCACTGAAACTGCGCAGGCGTTGCTCATACATCCTCCAGACGCAGCCGCTTCGGAGTGGCCAATCCGTGCCAACCTTCATTTTATGGTCTGTCAGCTAAAGCAAAAGTCAAAGGGAACTGAGGACACTGGCGTTTGCATTCAAAGTATGCAATGGGAAGGGAAATGACAGCAGTATTTATATAGCATTAGGTACATGGTCTGGTCATTGATGTCAGGTATTATTACTAGGGCAGATAAAGGATATCACCGACTGCTTCAATATAATCCATGTTTTCACTTGAGCTGCGGAACCAAACCGTTTTCCTGTCCAAACCACATCAAGAGAATGAGTCTTCGATGTGGATGTTAGGCTGATTTAAGCATACAAAGCGAATGTAATGTGGTCCCAAGTGAACCTAATATGCAGATCACGGGAGTCTCAAGAACAAAACAATAACAACGTCATTATGCCCTTTATATTGTTATCTGAAGGAAACTATCTTTTTATAAGCAGAAAAGGATGTGCTGACTGGTGGGACCTTCAGATAAAAATGTAATATCTTAGTCTTCGGCCAAGTTTTTCAAATTAAAACCTTTATACATCTCAGTAAATCAATTAGACCTGAAATGCATGTATCACCTTACAGATTTTTGGTATTTTTAAGTATATACAAATATCTCCCCATTTACTATACCGACTTGTCCTAATGTGTGTGTGCGTGTGTGTGTGTGTGTGTGTGCGTGTGTGTGTGTGTGTATATATATGTGTGTCCACATAGACACACACATACTTTACTACATATATTAACTTTATTATACTGATATGTATTTTTTTTATTTAAATAAAAAAAAAACTTTTAAAAATTATTCAGTGTGAGATTATTTCCTAACAATAATACTTTTGAGGAACTTTTTTTTTTCTTTTTACCCAGACCTCACCAATCACTTTTAATGACCGGCTCCACTGGTAAATTATTTCAGGATGCTCGCTCATTAAACAGCATATTTTTAGACGAGACGGCCCAAAGCTCTCCTTGCCAGGAGTCCCAATGCTGCATGGAGTCTGCTAAACCGGAGTCCTCTGCCATTCCCATACTTCCCATAATTCCATTTCATCACAGAGGCCCTAACATAACAACATGCACTATATCGGCATGTTCTGCCGAACGCCAAGACCGTGCCTGTGCGCTATTGTCCCTGATTCCTGATGGTACTCATGGCTATAAGCATTGACCAATAATATTATGACACAATGGAGGCATGCAGGTAAACTAGATGCGTTTATGTTTGATATACATTGTATGTGATTACCTTCTCTGCTACATTCAGCTATTGTTTACCAGTCAGTGAAGCAGGTTTTAAACACATTCAAACTCCAAAGCATTTAGTTATTGTTGGGTTATATGCTATTGCTTTGGTTTACCCAAGTGTCACAAGGTCACAAATCTGCACCTCCGGTGTAACTCTTTCAAATCTCCTTCCATCTCTCCATTTAGCTTCGTCTGGCAAATATGTGCTAACGTCTAACTTCTTAATGCTTAAGATAAGGAATGGGCTCACACAGCTGGCATCCAAAGAAACTGCCCACAGAGGAGGGCAGCTGGACCCTGGGCGCCGCGTCAGGCCGCTGCCATCGCTGACGGCCCACGCAAGCATGACGCCATGAGCGTCGGCCACTCAGGGAGAGCACCGTCACTCTTTGTGGTCACGTGTTTCCCAAGGGGGCTTTGAGGGAATCTGGGGTGTCTCTGGGTTTCGGGAACCCTCCCGTGGCAAGAAGCCAGGTTCAAAAACACCCATGGGGGGCACGGGGAGCCGCAGGCCTTTGCCATTAACACGGTGACATCCCGTGTGACTGAGCCCCCAGCTGAGAGCCATCTGACGGACAGAGCCCCAGGGAACATCCCCCACCCCAATTCCAGTTTTATGACCGCATCTCCCCTAAACCAGAAACACTGCTCTGTTTGAAATACTGGCTGTTAAGATTTTGTCATTTACTCTGCTCCGTCACCATGTACAGAACAAAATGACACATCTGCATCTATCCGGTGTAATATTTAGGTAGAAGCTAGAGTATTCTTAGGCTTTTATCATCCACCCATCAATCCATCTAATCTATCTATCTATCTATCTATCTATCTATCTATCTATCAATCTATCATCAATCAATCTATCTATCTATCTATCTATCTATAATCAATCAATCTATCTATCTATCTATCAATCAATCAATCAATCAATCAATCAATCAATCTATCTATCTATCTATCTATCTATCTATCCGACAATTCATCCATCCGTTAATATGTTAGATGCTGAGCTCAGAGGCATCTTCTTCTCATACATGTCATATCCTTTAACTATAATATTATAATGCTTTTAACTCACTATCCAGATGATTGGATCACCCACAGCTAGAATTTCAGTTTACTGAGCATACAGGTTGTACGTTATTACCGACAACTGAATTTCATTTCCTATAATGCGCTGATTTCTGAAAAAATTTTTCTAATTGGAGAAATCTGTTGAAATTGAAGTGTTCAAACTAAAAAAAGAAATGCTGCACTCCAGATGAGCAGCCCGCACATCTGTCCAAACAAATATTCAGGCCGTTACAGCAGGTCACGCATTCTCTGTGCCCTGGATTGGGGTGTGAGCGTGAGCTCTGGGGGGGCCACTGTCTCCCCAAGTGCCTGTGTCGCCGGGCTGGACGGCCGTCCCACCTGACACGTGTGCTGACAGCAGAGGGGCTGGGGTGACATTCCAGGAGGGGGATTCACAGCGTCTGCTCTATTTAAATTCTCTGGAGGTGCCCCCCATACAGGCACGGCACGCAAGTTAAGCCTTTCAAACGAGCTCGGTCAAACGAGCTGCACTTAACACCACGTACAGCTGGCGCGGCCTCTGCATTACACCAACACTAACCAAGCCCCGCAGGGCCAGCGCACAGCCACAGAGACCCATCAAAGGCCAGCTAGGACAAACTTTGATATGGCATGTTGTCTCCCACATACCTGTTATTTGAAATTAGTGAAATTACTTTAAAAAACCTTGAGTTACATCAGCTCAGAGGTCTGGAGGCCCCGATCACATCACCGTCTGAGAAGTTTCCACATCACACCCAGCTAATTACATGACACCAATACATTCCCTCAAAGGACGCTTGTTGGCCTGGGGACAGCAGCACATTATATTTAATGGCACAGTAATTCTCCTATAAGCTAAATAGCTAATGGCTAATAGCTTAAACCTGGCTCAGAATTAGCCTGCATATACTCCAATATTAATCTGTAAACATGGTTTTTCATGTCTTTTAACTTTCCCTTTTAACCCAATCTTAATCTCCTTCCTGTGTTAGAACATGTTATCTTTCTTTCACTAGTTGCCAAAACACTTATTTGAGCTAAACAACATCCACGTTTTTGTGAAATGGTAATATATTAATGTTTCAATATTTTACCACTTTAATACAGCACATATTCCCTAAAATAACTATACGATTTTTGGTAACACTTTATGAATCATAACGCACATTATGAATGCTCTATGAAGCTTTCATCTATAATGCACTATAAATAGCTTCATAATGCATTATAATGGTAAGTATGATATACAATTAATTCATTTATAGTGCAGTATGCATGACAACATTGATAATGCACAATAAACATGGCTATAATGTGTTATGCGTTTTTCTAAATATTAATAACCGTGATTATTATACTTTATGAACGCATTATAATCCATCATGATGTTATCTATAATGCATTTATATGACAGCTTTAAGTGTTATTCCATTTTTTATGGACAGATTTGTTTTCAGGTTTATTCTCTTTGTTTTATTTTCCTGGAAATACAGTGAATGATTCGGTCGTGTTATATTAGGCAGCGCTTTAAATGCTTATCACTTGTAAAATTTCCGCTGGGGCCTCGTATACTCTGTTGAGGATAGCCATCTGTCTCTTTTATGCCCTTTGAATTCCTTGTGTTGTCTTCAAATTTCTTATAAAATCATAATTGTCACTTGACAAATTTAAATTTTCAATATTCGCCATAATCATGCGAAGACGGGAAAAACACTAAACGAAAACAAAAACGAAACAACTTTTATATCAACTTCTTCCACTCTCAGTCATTCTAAATAGTTAATAAGGCGCAAGTTCCAGTGTTTTCTTGCATTAGGCAATTTATTTGACATAATTTTATGGTTGCTAAATTCAGGACTGTTTGTAATGTCAGTAAACGTATTTCGATTAACATTTTAACTAATATAGCCTAATGGATATACTTTTGCACAGTATAGTACACAGTACGCGACCTAAATAAAAGCAAATGTTGAAAAACAAATTAAAATTTATGATTTAAATTAGTTCAGCGAAAAGGGAAAACTTACAAAAAATACTGTACCTGTGTCTGCTCGCTGCTCTTGCCCCATTCTGCGTCTGGGGTTGATTTTGCCCCCCGAAAGAATTATATCGACTAGAAAAGGATGCGCTCCAGACTGTGCCCGATAAAAACTTAAAAACTAAGAAAATATATAGGATAGATACTGCCATACCTAGAAAAAAAACTCACACTATAGATTCCAACACACACTTATATTCCAAAAATACCCGTAAAAAACAAGAGATCGCCTACTTCCAAAGAACACTGCAAGTTTTCCAGATCCCAGAAATGAATCGTAAACCGTAACGTGGAAATCCGTGGTGACGCACGCTGCCACTTTCGAGTACGTGAAGCTCATGCTATTTTTCCATAATGATTTTCTTGGTTACTGTCCAATGAAAATATTTAATTTGTCTATTTATTGGTTGTTTTACATTCAAA
Source organism: Stomatorhinus ivindoensis (assembly GCA_019775895.2). Taxonomy (NCBI): domain Eukaryota; kingdom Metazoa; phylum Chordata; class Actinopteri; order Osteoglossiformes; family Mormyridae; genus Stomatorhinus; species Stomatorhinus ivindoensis. Next base: position 9,719,991 of record JABFEB020000039.1, read on the forward strand.
ATGATATTTTATTATCTCAAGCAAATAATATAAATAACGACAGTCATATGGAATTATTTTCCACTGAAGTAGCCTGAAGACTAAACTCCCGATAACTTAAGTGTTATCCGTTCGAAGTGGTGGTAATACTCACGGAACTACAACACATCGGCCTTCCTCTATACTTTAACGTATACCAAATCTCTCTCTCTCTCTCTCTCTCTCTCTCT
>JABFEB020000039.1:9737239-9749257 GCA_019775895.2 Stomatorhinus ivindoensis
GTTTTTCCTTGCCACTCTCACCCCTGGCTTGCTTTTTGGAAGCACTAGGCAGAGATCATGTAAAGCATTTTGTGGCAATGTAATATTGTGAAAATGCTCTATACAAAAATAAATTGGATTGAATTGAACTGAAGAGCAACAAAATACAATTCCTAAAAATGCAATAAAGATTAATATGCAAAAGATCCATCTTCCAATCTCTCATCCTTGGCAGAGTGACAGTGACACCAGACTACCACAAGGCGCCGATACCCACACACGACCAATTTAATGGTGCGCGTCTTTGGACTGTAATAGGAAACTCACATGACAAGAAGGGAAGAAGCGCACAGAGCAAAGGTGCGAGTTAAAGGGCCAGCACCGCAGGTACGAGGCGAGAGTGCCGCTCACTCAGCCACAGGTTTAAAAACAGTATTCTCTGTTATTGTTAGCTGGCCCGGAGCTTCACTGACACAGTATGCGATCTGGATTTTTACATTTCCAACTTGGACGAGAGATCGTTGACATCAGTGAAAAACAGAATAGCTAAACATCGCGACACTATCTTAGGAAGGTACCAGACTTATATTTGTGTGCTTTTAGATTTTTGATGGACTGTATTAAAGAGCAGTTGGCCCATAATAATGGTTTTGCAGATGCCCAGTCAGACCCCAAGTGTGGTCATGCCAGCAACCAAAGACTCCTCTTGCAGTCTTTTTGGCTCATAACAAAAATGCAGACCTCACCTTAAACCAGGGTTTCTCAATCCGGTCCTCGGGGACCTACAGACAGTCCAAATTTTTGCCTCCCTGGACTGTCAGTCAGAGAGCTCAGGGAGAACAAAAATGTGGACCAACTGTGCGTCCCAAGGACCAAATTGGTAAATACTGCCTTAAACTATCAAGCTATTTTACCTTCTGCTGTTCAATTCCTTTTTTACCATATAAACACATTTAACAAGACATTTTAGTAGTCTGACCTTTTATTCCAGTGTGTTACATTCACTCTTTGTGTTTATTCAACAATGTCCAATTTTTCCATGTAAAGCTACTTGTTTAAACAGCGTGTTCATTTTCAGAGTGCTAATGTTTATCCTGGTTCAATGACGCGTCAACCAATCAACAAGAGAAGTCAAGAATTGGAAGGGGGTAGGTCCTGTTTTTCCTGGAGGAGAACATTTAGAGACAATCATCTGGGAAAGCCCGTCCCACTCCGATCGTTTCATATTTATTGATGAGCTCCGCTTTATTGTATTTGGAGAAGTATCAAAGCTCGGGTTAAAGTTGGAAACATCTCAGCTTGGGTATCTGCAGCAATCCTGGTGTTCCAGCATTGGTGCACCTCCAGCTTGTAGCAAATCGCGCCATTTCATAAATGGCAACTCGTCATGGAGACTTTCTTTTTTAAATCACACTTTCAAAGTGGATGTGGTAGGTATTGCTGAGGCCATTAGGACAGTGGGCCCCCCCCTCCCCGCAGTTTGGAAATGCTCAGCTGTGCTGGACTTTCTATAATGCAATCCAGCTTTGGGGGCTGTCAGCCCTCCCACTCTAACCACCAGCACTCTGTACATCCTTCCAGTTCATTTCATGTTGAATCCATTCACTTCACGGATTCTTGGATCTCCTGCTTCCCTACTGGAAGGTTTTCCACATGGCTTGTGTAAGGAATGCTATTATAATCATCAGGCAGCGTTTCCAAAACTATTACGATAAAATGGGCCTTAAAAATAAAGCCAGTGATGAACTGGGAAGACTTTTAATAGCAAGAGGCAAGTGGTTGCCAAGTCAAACACCTCTGATTGTGTTTCTTTATGTTGATGAAGCTGAGTTTCCAGCTGCAAGCTGGATTCTCAGTCCAAATACCAAGACTGAGTTGATCTGGCCAAATACGGTTGTCATTTCATATTTACCTTCTTACCATTAGCACTTTCAGAGCTATTTCCACAATTGTAAGTGGAACATATATGAGCAATTAAATCTTCAAACACATATATGGAACATTTGCAAATCAAGACACTGTAACCTTGTATTGAATAAGTGGGTATGGAAAAAGAATGGATGCATGGATGAATGGATAGATGGATGTCAAACTGTATATTATTGGCGTGCAGCATATATGCGAATGAGGATCCTTCCTGCCTGCTGGCATCAGGAACCACAGTGCCTCCTACTGACAAGCCACTCCCAATCCACAGCCATAACATCCTAGGACACCATCCCATCTTTGTCACAGTAAGGCAACTGCAATCTGTTTTTCAATCGCACATATACCATCCTGTACTTTATTGTTTTTTATTTTTCATTCCTTAAAGTTTTTCCTTGATAGATTTCAGTATATTTTGTTTGTGTACTGTGTACTTTTTTAAAGTGTTTACGCTGTGTTTACTTGCCTGTACTATGAGTACTGTCTCTGCATATGTTCTGTTTTGCACGATATGCTTGTCTGTCTGAACTTTGCATTCCTTGCTGCTGTATACACATGAATTTCCCCTGGAATAAACAGAGTTATCTTTTCTTGGCCTGTCTTGTCTTACCTTGTCTTACATAGAGTATTAAGATAATAAGGCTGGATTCTGTTAATCCCAATTTGATATGACACAGAAAAGCAGTTTCTGGAGTAAAATCCTGCAAAAGCGGAAAAAAAAACATGTCATTAACAGAGATTCTTCAACTTGACAACTTTCTAAACAAAATTGCACATTCTGCTAAATCTGACATCACTTTATACATTTGCTCCCAAAATACAATTTCATTATTTATATTATGCTGTGACTTGTAATTCTTGTAGTGAAAATCCAGTAATAGCCTGTAATCACTTTTAAACAATGTATCATCAAATGCATAAACTATATATACATATTTACTTTACATCCACTGCAAAGATTCCCATCCAGCACAATGTGCCTGACAAAACACAGCAATTCCAATAACAATGCCAATAGTTATAAACCTTACAAACCAACACTCACATACTGTCCTTTCCTTCAGGGACAATATCCTTTGAAGTGCCATTAAATCCTTCTAAAGGGCTGATTTCACACACATGAGTTTCACACAATGCTTGTCACTTTCATTCAATGTCTGTTATACTTGTTTTTCATCTCTATGTAGAAGTATGACAAACAAGGTGGAAAACTAGCCAAAACCACAACAGTTGACTAGGTATTTATCGTTTATTGAAATTGTCAATTATAACCTGTAAGTATATTCCTGCCCAACCTTCTCGCACCTAGGAAATTGAACCTTAGCCCCCCAACGCTGAACTGTTACGAGGAGTGTTTGCTAAGAACTCTTGAATATAATCTTGCATCACTTTAAATATATTTGGGTACATCTTTGCAGGAAAACTACAAAAAAAAAAAATTACGTAAAATAAAAAATAAGGTTAAAAATATCCGTTACAATTCCAATCAATGTTTTTTTTTTTTACCTTTGTAAAGGGTGGTGAGTTCTTGTCATTCTCGTAGTAAGTACAGAGTCTACATATCTCTTAGATACCATGTTCCCCACAAACAACATTTCTGTAAACCTCCTTCAACAGTGATCTGCGTTGCACCTGACGCATTTCGGCCATTTTTGTGCAGCTACGGCAAAGATAAGGAGCCCTGTTTCTGAAATCATAAATTCTCCCGGAACCTTAAGCAGAGGAACGTTGAGTATATGCAGCTCACGACAGAGTGGCTTAATAGAGTGTAACTGCTGATTTACAGGTTTAGCGAAGGGCTCCCTGGACACCACAGTTCCACTGCTGCCTGTTACTGCACTGCAGTATGAGATTTAACTGCAAAGCTACTTGGTGAATATACTGAAATAATTTCACACCAGAGGCCTCCAAAGTCGGTTCTCCACCCCCATTGTGCTACTGGCAGAAAGCATAGCTGGCTGTTTGTGCAGTAGGACATGTGCCAACACCAACACCCTCGCCCTTCACAGCTCTGCCCTCTAAAGATTTCAGGATTTACTCCAGGTTTATTGTGTGTATTCGCAGCACTAACCAAAAAAAAAAAGGTCACCTTACTCGAAGGATAACGTACAGAAAATGTAATTTATGTTTTTGATGCTTCCAGACCTCATGAGGAATCACAGCAGTGCTGGAATTTAGACTCAGACAAGATATTTTTGGTGAGATTTATTTTTCCACTTTGCTGGTTGGGATATAGCGTAACTGTCCGGGACAACCTGACATTACATTTATTTCCTAAGTTTTGAGAATAATTATAAAGCTAATTTGTCGTGCTATATGACAGTAGGGAACGTAGCTATTACAGACACAGACTTACAGCCCTAAACAGGATCCAGGGTTTGATCTGAATTGTTCCACTACAAAAAGCTCATACAGATACATAGTCAGCTATCCTTTTCACCAGAAATCGATATCCTCTGCAGTAACGCCCATTTAAACTAAATGGCCTTACTAGACCTATAGATAAGGCAGAATGGAATGTGACTTAGAAAATCTTAAAATTACCTTTATCCTTCTTCTTTTTGATATTTATAGTACTATTGAGATGAGAATGTACAAATGTGATTCGAGGCAAGCAAATTTCACCTTTAAACTGAACCTTGACAAGCAAATATGCACAAATCTTGTGTTTCTGGGGTTCAAACAAATGCAAAGCTGACAATATATAAAAGAAGATTCTGAATAGCTGAATAGAATCACCTCGGTCAGTCAACTTGTTTTTTTTAATAAAAACATAAAATGGACCTTTAAATAAGTTCATATATTAATACATAAAACTCCAAAATAATGGAATAGGTAAATAGTTTAGCCCTGCAAAGAGAGGTGGAGATGTATGCATAGACTTAAGATTCTTCTCTTCACAACAATTCCACTTAAAGGGGAATCTTGCTCTCCATTTTAAAGCATGCCACATTCCTACAATAAACAACATTCTCCGAATAGACACTAGGGGCTGTTCTCCTGCCTAGAAAAGTTACAGATGTGACTGCCACAACTTTCGAAAGCCGTAGCTGCTTTTCACACAGGCCTGCAGTACTTTAACAGAAGAGCAGCTCTGATTCACAAAGAAATGACTGACACTTAAGGGCATAAAAGTTTTATTGCAGATGATATTAACAGTTGAGAGAGGGACCAGCAAACAGAACTGTAACATCAAGAAATATCAAAAAGGACAATAAAAAAATACATAATCAAACTTCTATGCCGGCACAAGGCTAGACGCCTGAGTCCAGATGGGCCTATTGCTCTTGGTTACCCTCCCAAACTTCTGTGAACAGCGGAATGCTATGAAAAGATGTGATGGAGGTCTTTGAGGTCAAGAAGAAGGCTTCTGCTTGACTCCAAATCAGGGAAGTTTAACCCCAAATAAGTTAATGACATTCAAGATGGGGAAAGGAGACAGAAGACTCCTTACTATAACAACAGCTGTTGATGTCAGTGGCGCACTGGTGACTCCTGCCCACTCGTGAGGTCAGCAAGCGACCGTGGCAGTCTTAGGAACACCACACAATTAAGACGGAGATGCACAAACTGACAGCAGGCATCGCAGAGCGGGGGAGACGTCACGTATTCTGTTACCCCACCCACACGCCCACAAACCCTGTGTGGGAGATTCCAGAATTAATGGACTCTGCTTTTACTGCTCTTCTCCAGCCTGTCTTATATCATCTCCCAGATTTGCCGTAATCTTAACTGTGTTCTTGAGGATGATGAAACTGGTTTTCAGCTTAATTATCTTTAAGAACTGTTTGCTCAGTCATACTAGGCCAGACTGAGGTCATTACTTCCACTGTACAGTATAATTTTTTATTTTTTTTACACTTATAACATGAATAGCTTTTATTCAGTGAGTTACAAAAACACACACAACTGTTAGCATAAAACTACACAACACAGCACATTATATAGAATTTCTAAATCATTTACAAATCAGGATTGTTCTTTTCCAAACATCTTGTCAACACAGCACATCGTTTTAACTGCATTGCTTACAAAACATGCATCGTTTCTTTGCATTGCGTTGCATTGCCTGACAGTTTGCTCAAATACAAATTTTTGAAAATCATGTGAAATGAGTACAAGAATCAGACATGATAAAAAGAGTATTACTTCAGATATCTCCTGTGGGTCTTCAGGGAATTAAATAGCGTATTAAAACTGTTAACAGTTTCTAATTAACAGATCCGTAGAGAGATTAGTGTGTATAATTCTAGTCTGCCCTGATACAGTAGAGCTTAATGAAGCTGCAGCGTGATCAGGTGACCAGAAGAGGGAAATATGAACATGGACTGAGGCCATGCAGACTGACGCAAAGCCAGGTCTGTTTCAGAGATACTTTTTCTTCCAATAAACTGAGATTAGAGGTATCTTTTGCATCGGGGTCGTCCGCAATATCAAAAAAAACAATGGCTTCTCTTGTACACGCGCATGACAGCACAAGCTGGTTAAAGTTTACCAGCTGCGATATTCCACTTGTGCTATCTGCCACTGCTGGTCTGCTTGTGAAATAGCGGCATGCACAAGCACTCTCTGGCTGTTTGTCTGCCCAGCACCATGTGTGGCTCTTATTCACAAGGCCTTGGCTCAGAATGAGGTGGGCCGGTGTGCTGGTGAACGCTGGAGCCCCCCCTCCATGTGGTTCCATTCCTGGCAACTGCTGAAACACTGACCAGGCTTCATTCCATGCAGCTGCTCTGCTCTCCTCCTGTGCGCCTCACAGAGTGGCACAATTCCAATAGTGAGGTTAATTGTGGTCACTCTACTCCTGATGCAACGCCTGGGTGAAATGAATTGGTGCCTGCAAGATAATGTGGATTAAATGCACTTTGAGGGGGAGCAGAAGAAGAAAAAGAGAAGAAGCGGAGCAGAAGCGGGGGAGGGATTGTGTAGATCCTACAGCAGAGGTTTTATCAGGGCTGCCGACTTTGCTTAGCTGTCTGGTGTGAGATTTTTAATTATAGACAAACCTGCACACACATTCACATGTATGTAAGAGTGAATTACCTTGAAAATAGTATGCCGGTTTTGCAAATTAGGCCAACACTTCTGATGTAGCTAATTTTAGCTTTATAATGGAATAATATAGATGCTGTAAGCTTGCTTGCATAAGCCTGAGTCTTCAGCTTGTCTGTAGTTTCCCAGTTGGAGCCAGTCCGGGAGAACTGGAATGCCACCATGTGCAAATTGGAGTGTTTGATAGCCAAAACATCAGCACGTATGACTTCTATGCTGTCTTAAGGGTAAAAGATATTCACTATAACATAAATTCATCATAAATAACCAATGATACACCTACAGGGTACAGGTACCTATCATACGGATCAAAGTTGGTTCAGCTTCTCTTTAACATAATGAGTAATGGGGTATTTGTTTGGTGAAGGTCATGCTTAGAGGCAGAGTAAAAATATTGCTGAATCAGTGAGGCTGTGAGTACATTCAGTAAATGCTTTGGTAACACTTTACGTAAGGGTAGTACACTCTTACTTGATGTATTAATTAACCAGAAACTAAGTGTTAATTACACACTGATCCCATGTTCATTCATCATTAGTCATAATGGTTCATGTATTTCATGCAGTTACGATATTTGTTCATGATTTGTACATGAGTAGTATCCGAGTTACTAAGTTACTTGTTCCCTTCAGTTGTCACTGATACTTTCGATTGTTTGTGCTGACTCTGCTTTTAAACATTTGTTTTGTGCTTGAACAAAAGTTTGTCTGTGACACATAGAATTAATTTGTCACTTTGAGGTTTCAGTCATATCTCACATAACCTTTCCCAGTACAACAAGTGACAAGCTGAAACTGACAACTGCAAAGCAACTCATTTCTGGCTCTTAAAGACAACCACAGGGAATGTAATATAATGCAGAATTGCACAGAGAACTCTATTAGGACGTTTGCAGTTGACAGCTGAGGGCAGGTCCGATTCTTCAGCCTTTTCCCCACTGAATGTGACGTTACAGGGTCCCCTCACTGGCGCACCAGCAATTTCCAGTGCATGGATTGCTAAGTAACATGCAGAGACATTTTTGTTTACACTGACCATGATTATAGTTTTTGGTACCTTGAGCAAATCAAATGGCCAATCTTCATTATACATGACACAAACATCAAATTTACTGTATTATATTCTGGATTATTAACTTGTTTACTTTATAAATGGATGTCACATATTGCTCATTTGTCCAGCTGGACATTGAATGAAGAAATGTAAACAGTACTGGGAGAGACCTTGGACTGTGGAGGCACAAAACAAGCAGGACTCTGTCGAGAAACCACCCATATCAGCCAGCTTTGTGTAAAAACGTGCAGTTCAATGCGATCTCAACGCAATTTGTACCACAAGAGCAGCTTTCATAAATGTTCTTCTCACACAAGGAAAGGGGGACGATCTCTTCAAAGGAATGGAGTCAGCTAGATCTGGCAGGAAGGTGGGGCGTGGGAGCTGTAGGACGGAGGCTGATGGAGTGAAGCTGCAGCTAGTGGGGAGGGGGGGCTGTGAAACCGGCCAAGAGACAAACAACGCAGACAGAGGAGCAGCAAAATGACCCTGGACGCAATTGTAACTCCATCACAAATGCAGGAAGAAGAACAAATAAAACTAATGCGACAGCATTCAAGAAAAACAAGGGAGGATGGAAGAAAAGTCGGTGGACAGATATACTGGATCTACGGTGATCTACACCTTCCTGGAAGTCACGCATGACAGAGAAACAGGAACATTTAAAAACGAATCACTGGTATTGTCATAAGTCCATTTGCTCCTCACAGAAAGTCAAACATTTTAAGGAAATCTCATCCTCCTCCTTTTAGCAAATCTTTGGACGTACCACTCCGCCTTTCAGGGGTCTCTCACAGGTCACGGTGACATGCTAACTCTGGCCTCCGCACCCAGTGTCCCTGAGCTTCAACCAATTACCAGTCTTAACTCAATTTGCTTCCAGTGGAATGTTCAGTATCTGAATAATGGAGGTTTGCTATATAAACCTACAATTCTGGTTTGTAATGTTTTATTTAGTCAAAGTTACCTTTAGAGTGTTACTTCAATCTATCAGAAATAGCACATTCCTGAAGTATGTTTATTTTCCATTTTATCATTGATCTATTTTCAATTCACTTCTACTGGAGAGTAATTCTAATATACATCAACAAATGGTTATAGTTAAAAGTCTTCTCAACCACACTGATTATGCCAGTTGTTTGCCAGCATTGTAATTATTGTACAATGACACATATTATTTGAAATATACAGTATTTTAGATATGTTTGTTTATTTTTCGATTCCAGCTGGCTGGAACCCAAGGTAGCTTGAAATAAATCATTTAGCAGATTGTCTGTCAGTGTCAGTCCCAAGCTACCAATGTAGGCCTGTGGAGCTCTCAGATCTGAGTGAGAATGAGAGGTTGGCCCTCCGAGGGACCTTCTGCATGTCAGACACATCTGGCAGTCAGATGCGTCTGCCGAAAAGGAACCGAGGATGTCAGCCATACTTAGTATTACATTCAGACTGGCCACACTATCGGAAGAAAGCAATATCTTTGTATTAATACTGTACATCGTCCCCCAAGGAACATTGCGAGGGGAAATTCAGCTCAGGGCGTCCCTGTAAACCTCTGTTTTGCTTTCTACAAATTCTAACTCAACGTAAAGAATGTAATAATCCAACCCCCCCCCCACACACACACACACACACACAAACACCCCTCAACCCCACATAGACTCCACACTTGAGAACCCGAACGTCAGGTTAATGAACACAAATATGGCAGAAGTCCAGTGAGGAAGGTTATCGAGCCTGAGGCCAGTCCTGGGGCACTGACACAGAGATGACTGCTCCTCTACGGGAACATTTGTTCCCTTGAGAACTTCCTTGGGAATTCTGAATTTATGATGCCGCGTTCTCAACACAGGACTTCCCCAAGTGGATTCCCATCGGTACCATGGCAAGACAAGATACACGTTTGTCTCCCATTCGGACAGCTTTTGTACTTTTAAGCCACGTCACAATGGGCCAATAGGCTCACCCTCGCTGAGGACGCAGAGGGTGATGCAGTCCCGCGGTTGGCTTGGCGGACAGCACCCGCTTGCCGTGTTGTTTTGAACCCATTATTCTCCCAGAACAACCCTGGATCACCCCCTTTAGTGGTTTCTGCCACATTGTCCCCACCGCCACAAAAAAGAAGGCCCTTTCGGAAATCCCGGTTCAGTTTGTGTACACACTATCCGCATGCAGCTGGTAAAGACGAAAGGGATCCATTCTTAGCTGGATTCCTTGGAATGCCTGTATTTGTCTGCCATGCCATATAATTCCCAAAGGATTTTACTGTACCCTTAAAAGACTCTTAATCTTAACAGCTGCGGTCCACAAATTACTGGCACAGTAGCTGTTTCTCAGGCATCTAAAAGAGTGAAAAAAAATCTGGCGACCAAGAACTTTGCACCCTAGTATATGTGGTTCATCAAGCAATTGACCATAATCGCTGTCATTTATTGTTCACTCGACCAGCTTTTTACGTCAACAGTAGCTGTGGGGTTTGTGACCGAGAAGTGGTCAGCATTTTAACCCCATTTTAGCCAAACATCACGTGCCTCTGAGGTCTTCGGTACCCAGTTAGTTCGAAACCCCAAAGGATGTCTTTCAGTTTTTTAGTGTTACATTTACAGCGTTTCGCAACAAGCAATCTCAGCAAAGACACTCAGGGCAGCAAAAATATGTAGTACTTGGCTTTGTGTAGATACAAATGTAACAAGCCTGAAAAGACCTTTATCAGCCTTATTAAAACGACGGATGTCGTTCTGGCTGTTTCACAAATATTTATGTCTGTCAGGTACTTAAATGACCAGTGGAAGCCGTTTTACTACCATGTATTTAAACAGAGTAGCTCCTTTAGAAGATGCCGACAGGATAAACAAGATAAGGGTTAAAGTGCTTTTTCCAAGGCAACAGGAGGCTTATGGTATGTTTGCTCCAGGCAACAAATTTATTTGAATTCCATGTTTCCTGATAGAAAAAGAGCAGCACCTCTGCCTGACCCCCAAAGACACCTGTATTTGTGCAACTTCATCACATTTCATAGCCTGCTGGAACAGTCACGGACATTTCCACACTCGTCCTGTTTCACTACAGCCAGCTACAAATGGTTTCAGGGAGAGAATCACACACTTTTTAAATAATATAAAAGTTTTTTACCTGCTCTTTATGAGATTAAAATTTGTGCCACAGTAAATGAATTGCGGTCAGAAACATTCTCCCACTGTTGCTAAGGAACTAAGTCATTGCACAGGTTCCAAAATATTTCAGGATCCAACTCGTGCAGCCATTCACGATGTGGTGATGTTAACTCAGGCCTATGAAACATGATCAAAATCGCTTAATCACCAAGAAACTTTCCAACCAGATGTCCACAGAAACATCCGGAAAGATACAGGAAGAGGGAATTCTCGGTAAGATGCAAAGATCCATCCATCCATCCATCCATCCGACCATCTTCCTACTAATTACTGGTAATGATCCCAGAGGCACTAAGATTCCCTCTACATATTTAGTATTGGGGTAGGTTTAGAATTATTTTAAGCATATGCAAAAGAACTGTAGAGTAGAGTTACCCCAGAATGTTAAAGACATGATTTCCCCCCCATTGCTCGTATAATTTCATAGGTTTCCTTAGGGAATTCTCCATAACCTAAAAAGATCAGCTTCTGCATATGAAGTCTCCCTGCATGTGCTGAATCCAGACATGGACTGGAATTAAAAGGCAATAAAATATTTGTAGATTCCTGCTTTTTCACCTACGTGTTGAAAAGGTTCTCTATGGTTAAGCACGAGGGCATTATGCTGGCCCGGCTCCGCATGTGAAGCTGGTTAATGCCTTAGTGAATATGATGGCGTGACAGTCTGAAATGGCCAGAACTAGACCTGGCACTATCTATTTATTATATAGAATGGGAGACAGGCAAACTGAACCCTCTCTCGTGAGGCAAAAATGACATTGTTTTGATTATTTTCATTCATTAGAGTTCCTGGAAATAATTACTGTATTTCTTGTTGTCTTTATGCACGAATGATAAT
>JABFEB020000039.1:9749389-9762634 GCA_019775895.2 Stomatorhinus ivindoensis
CCCCCCATTCAGGCCTGTAGACAGTAGTAAAATGAATCCCCACCCGTCACACCTCGAATCCCCTTCCCCCCTGTTCCCCGAAATCAACCGACGGGGACCTATCTGTAAGGTTACAGAACAACACATATTTGTGGTTATGAGCCTGTTCCTATTGAAATGTGCATAGCCTGGATAGTGTGGTTAAATTCCATAGGTGCTGTGTCTAGATTGTCCATAGTGTGTGAGGGTCTGTGAGTGTCCCTTACTTTGTATCCCATTCAGGAGAAGGTGAAACTCCTGGATATGCTTCGGGAAGGAAAGGGTTACGCGGACGTCGCCATTACGGCTTGAATGAATGGACAGTACGATACGTCAAGAAGGATGGAAAGAATATGAGCCATATATGTTTTTATTTTTACATATTCCATTAGGAATACAGAGAGCATTGTGTTGTTTTAATAAGTTTACACGTGTTTAAAGCTTGTGGGAGGGGTATTTTAAGGCTTAAACTATATTTTAAAATGTTTATTTATATAGTATTTCTATATCACGGATTTTCATATATCACTGATGGGTCTGGAACGTATCTTCTGTAATAGGCACTTACAGTTTCCTGGACTGAAATATACTTGTTATTTCATGCTCATCCATGACTGAAATGACGATGCAAGTGAAATGAATGTGCTTCTCACTCCCCCCCCCTCCACCGGCTTATAGCTTCCATCTCATTGGTACAACAGTTGGACCTCTCAGTTAAACCAGTAATCTTCAGGTTCCTGGGCTGTCTTTTATTCTGTAAACGTCTCTGCATTACCTGCAGCCTTTACGGTTTCTGATTACAGTCTTTGTGACATATCTCAGTAAGCACTTATGCAGATGGTGTGATGGTTACTTGCAGAGTCCAAGCCCAGACCATGATTTTGTTTCAACCAACCAGTTTATTGTAAAGATTCATAATCATAGAGTACTCAACTGGTTGGCTGAAACAAAATCTTGGTCTGGACTTTTACTCTCTGGACCTGAACTACCCACCTCTAGTTAATTGAGAAATACGACAGGAAGTGTTGTATTCCAAACGTTATTACTCAGCCCTGGTCCCTCACAAGGGGAACATCTGGAATTGTCCAGGCAATTTATTACCCACAGTTCAAACTAAATTACTTTTGGTGTTACCTAGCAACATTCCTGCTGTTGTTGCATCTAAAGTCATATGTCTTTAACACCTTCACTTATAGACTTAAACTATCCCACAGGGATCTTAGATAAAGTCAGAACTGTAAATAACAGAAGTGTGGAGTCATCTTCTAAGCATGGGTGATTATATTTTTCTAGTTAGTAGCAGGCATGGCCACCATGTAGGAACCGGTGTGACGTTACTGTTTGACTTCTGTTTTGTATGATCAGTCCTTTCCAATTAGTAATGTAGTAAGCAGACTCTGTGACAGTACAAATCAACATCAGAGAGCTGTAGCTTAAGACATCCAATGCACCAGGAAGCAGGCTGAGAGGCATGGCGTAGGGCCCTTTGGGTAAGACACCATACCTGTGGTTGGAAGGTTGCTAATTCAATTCCCATGTTTGGCTGAGTCATTTCATCAGAGGGTCCTAGAGCAAGGCCCTTAATTCCGAGTGCTCCGGGGACTGGCTGACCCCGCTGACTCAACTGTACATCCCTTTGGGTTAAAGCATCTGTTTCATAAATGCAGGGAGGCTGACAAGCAGGCAGTTTCACAGTCTTAACATGACCAGACTAGCCACCAGTGCAGCTGTGTGAACGGACATTTACAGCTTTGGTCATGAGCACTTAGCGAACCACATAGGATTTGTCGTGTATCTATTGTCATTGTTGCAAAATTACAGGCTTAGAGGCCGTGCAAGCAATGGCGTGTCAGTGAGAGTCGTGAACAGGTCCCAGTGACGGCAGATCATTCACTGGTACATGCATGACTCACTCAGAATTTAAATAGGGCTTGTTTATGTCCCCTCTAGTCCTCGCCCCTCTGCTCCGGTTTGGTGCCACTTAGTGTTGCCAGCCTGTTTCGAATGACCCCGCCCACGTTCATCACCAGTACCTTCACCTCTCCCTAGCAGGCACTGTGTATAAAGGCTCCTCAGTCTCCCCATAGACTTTACCAAGTTTCTTAGCTGTCTAGCTGAATTTCTGAGCTGTGCCATATTGATTCCTGTTTGTGTCTGTGTCCCACACTTGGCATGTATATTTCCATTCTGAGTCTGCCTTGCCTTTAGAATTGTTCTTTGTGGAAATTCCTACTTTTTGTAAATGGATTTCTGTAATTTTATCCTGTTTCTGGAAGATCATCCAGGTAATTCAGTGTTTTTTTCATTTAATCTTATTATTATATATCTCCATCTGTTGTTCACTTTTCCCATACAGGGATACAGTGGGCCCAGGCATCAATTCACCTAACTGGATTTAGGAGGAAACCTAACTACCTGAAGGTAACCTTTGTGAACATGTGTAGTACATACAAATTGCACCTAGGTAGAGCCGGGGACAGAGGCTGAATTCACGACCCTGTAGGTACGAGGAGATGGTGCTGCCTACTGTGACTGCAGCACACTCTACAGGTTTAGTGAACCATACTGTCTATGGAGTTTTAGTATATCTATGTGTGATGGGTCTCTAGGGCAAGTAGGACTCATCTGTTTTCTGTAGAAAAACACTTGTGCATGTTTGGGATCATTTCCTTTGAAATCCTCGGCAGGATCCAGCCCCTCTGCAGAAAGATCGCTATTTGACTGAAAGCTCGCTACTTGATGCAGTTCTTTGAAGTTGGGGTTAATTCCGCAATGTTAAATGAAACGGTATTATAAGTCCAATATAGGTACATTTTTCAGATGTCTACTGGCCCACCACACAGAATCCCTGGGCCGGGGGCAAAAGTACTTCATCTAGGCCTCTATGATACACACACGCACCACAGAACTGCCCCCCCCCCCCCATGCAGGTAACTGCCCCCCCAAGACAGCAGGCCCTGTAAGTTTACTGAATTCAAGACACATGGTGGCAGGCCTCACAAAAGGTTCATGAAGGCCGCCAGCATGGCTATGATGGTGAATAATGGCTATTCAGACATTGGTTCAGTATGTTTGCGTTGTTTCCCAAACTGCCTTTCATGAGGGAATAAAAATACCCCCCACCTACCAAAAGTCTTCAGGTTTCTGGTAATCCATCCAAAGTTGGATTGTAGCAGCCTTTTAGCTTTTGTAGCCACCTTCTGATTGGTTAGAGGTCATTAACTGTATTGTGCCTTATATTCACATGATTCTCCAGTGTTGCCCATGCTGATGGCCAGCAAAGGGTTTTAATGTGTAACGCGTTTTTACTCAAATCAAATCCCAAGCTTTAAAAACTTTAATTATATCCAAATATTTTGATGTACATAATTTTCCAGTTTTGAGCAGAAAATGTAGCCAACAACAGCCTGCCTTTAATTTTTTTATAGCGCTATTTGTTCATTATTTTCAATGGTATAAGTTAAAGTGGAAGGCATTGTAGATGCCAATGGCCAGCCAGAAGTAGCTTAGCGTGAGACATTAAATTACAGGCAGTCCCCAGGTTCCGAAGGAGAACCGTTTCCCAAGTCTGTCTTTAAGTAAAATTTGTAAGTTGGAAAAATAATTGCACAATACATCACAACAATAATACAGTACATAACAACAATAATTGCACAGTAATAATAAAAGTAACTACATATGGTACCGTATTTAACCTCAAGCTCAACTTTTTCACAAACTTTACAAAGTACTGCATGCATTTGTTAATTCTATCCATTGTATTTGACTCAAATTTTTAATATAATAGGTTTTACGGCAGTCCGTGCGTAAGTACATGTAGTCCGTCAGTCAGATGTTATTAACTCGGGAATGTACAAACCAGGACATAATTTGTTTCTCGTTCTCAAATGTGGAGTAATATACGAGCTGCCCAGAAACACAGGCTGCATTATAGAAAAAACAAACAAGCCTCTAATTTGTCAGCATTTTTTTCAAAAGGAAAACTTAAGGAATATTTTGTGCGTCTTTCCAAAGCAGCGGCATAAGTAGCTGGATGCAGAATTGATAGCTGAGTGTTTGAGGGTTTGGGGACGAGGCACTCTCCTTCCTCCTGCGATACGATGTCACTCCTCACATTGTCTTAGCGCTGCTTCCCCTTTGAGCCACGATAACACCGAGCCCAAGATGAATCACAGCAGTTCTACTAGCCACCCATGTTCCAGGTGGATACGTCTGAAAAGCATGAGGTTGTGAAGGGCTTCCTTGGTAGCTTTTGGGTATGTAGAGCACTCTCGTAATTTGACCGCGTCTGTTTTAAACATCCCATTAATAAAGAATCACAGTTACTTAAAAGCAATTGTTATTGGATGTTTCAGAGCTGGAACGACACTACATGGAAAAACAAATTTAAAAAAAAAAACACAAAAACATTTATGCCTTTGGCATTAAGGATAGTTAAGCAATTTGAGTTAATTTACTTTTCATACCCCATGTAGAGATGGAATGCATAGGATAGTTATACAGCGCAGAGTATTATAGAATGGAGTGGTGATTTAAATATACTCCTGTAATCAAACGATGGTGTACTCCCGAGCCAAGCGCAGTTGCCCCACAATGGGACATACTGGATGTGTGTGCTGCAGATGTGCTTAGCAGTCGGACAACAGTGTGTGCTGCACAATCCACAGTGTTCAGCCAAATGCAGATGTCTGTCAGTCCAGCGCCACACCGCAGAGTCACAGCATAGGGTCACCCAGTCAATTCGTGTCTCCTTTTATGCACATGAAACAGGACCCCCTTCCCCCGCTCTGTGAGCATGAGCTCAGTGTTTTGGAAGCAACGCTTGTTTTCTCTGCCTAACCCCCCCCCACCCCCCACCCCAGTGCTTTTAAGCTGGGCTCCTGTGGATGCATGCCACAATGAAATCGGTTGCCGGGATGGGGTGTGGGGTGGGGTTTCAGCCGCTGAAGACCCACCCCCTGGAGAAGGCAGTGTTGCGTGTTGCCTGATTGCTGCACCGGTTTCAGGTATAACATCATGTTAACAAAGGTAATAAACAAAGGATTGAGGGAGAAACACCAAGCAATTCAGATAGGAGATGAGTTTGACTTTCCTTAGAGGCTGGATCTGGGTGATCCCTACTGCAGCACTGACTTCGCCTGCAGGAGGTGTGAGGCAGAGTTCATAACCAACATGTTATACAAAAACCCATCGTGTTTGTAAAAATAAATAAATAAACTGAACCCAGCTCCCCAGGTGGCCGTTATTGTGATTGCAAAGTAGTGGAATATAAATATGCAGACAAACACGATGGCATTTTAGCTGCCTGTAGCAATTCGCGGGGAAATGCAAAACACCAATGGACTATATTTTTTCAAAAATCATCAACGGATACTATGGAAATGTGACCTGAGACCTTTTCCTCCAATGGAAAATATATTTGGTAAGAAAACAAATAATAGGGGGGGGGGTTACTGGGCTTTTTCCAGTGCTAAGCGACATTGTTAAGCAAAATGAGGAGTGGTTCACACATGACTTAGCGAATGGTAAGGTAATATGTAATACTGCGTACTGCAGTGCAGCTGTGCTTGAAAAGCCATATGGCACTCCAAGCAATGGTCCAGTGCAAATGGTGAAAACATTTTCACAGTACAATCAAGGTCATATGCAGGAAAACGCAGCACTGTAAAATATGTCTGAAGTTAATCGACGGTATCGTTTGGCTTAGTCGTCGGCATGTTTTCTACTCAATTTTCTCAATGCAGTTTTTCAGTCCAGATAGCACAGCACACAACTGTAAGACCCAATCGCAGTGTTTGTACCCAACAGCCCGGTCTTCTCTTAGGGTAGTCTGTCCTCCATGCGAATGAGAAAAACAGAATTTTCTTGGCTGCCTGCTTGCCTGAAGCAGATATACCAGAGAATGCCCTTGGAAGAACAAGGGGATGTTGGAATGCTGGAATGTTCACCAGAGACTCAATGCTCAGTCCTTTCTCTCGTCATCTGTGCCTCGTCAGGTCTCAATCCTGTGACCTCAGGGCAAGACCTATGACCCTACAAGATCTTTTCAGTGGTCTTCAGGCTAGTCGAGGTTGATTAAGGCCAACTCAGACCACATGGGGTCTCGCTGTTCTCTGAGTTTAGTCAGTTTGACTTTGACAAATAATGGACAAAAAATGACAGACATGTTGTGCATCTTCTATCCTTTTTTCGTGATTTGAAAAAAGACAATTCACAATGAAAAATGAATATATCAAAACTGACTCCCCAACCAGATAAACTCCTGTCCCTCATCCCAATGGGGTAATCAAGAACCTTAGAGCCACACCCTTCAACGTAAAATGTTGTTCTTATATATTTCAAACTGACAGGTCAAAGACAGCATTTATTAGAAAAGGACCTATTTATGTTGTGAAGCCTGTCCCATGTAGTATAAAATATGTGAAATATAAAACAAGAAAATTATTTCATAATCAACGGCCTGGGGGATTTCCAGCAGCTGTGTAAAATGAGAATTTGGCGTTCTTCAGCGTTGGAAAATAAATGCATCATTAGGTTACAGTCATAAAGTTGAAATAGTATAAAGAACTTCATGCTTGGGGCTCGCCCATCACAAAGCGCAGGGAGGGCATGACTATGCATTCAGAAAGGCTGCAACATGCGAAATCCCCACATGAACTGTGAAAACTCTACACTTCTTACAAATAAACAAAGACTATGCCTTCGTAACATTTCCTGCATCACACGAGAGTGGAAACGTCCCACAGGAAACTAGTAGCAGGGGTAATGTAGCAGCAGCAGTAAGGGAGAGCTGGAAAGAATAAAATGTAAATTCTGATCTCCTGCGGTGCTTTGCCACTGGTACTCAGAAGAGTTTGGGCTCTTCTTACTGCTACACTGTACCTTAGCATCCTGTGAGGTCCCATTTCCAATTGGTAGCTAAATGTTCATTTGCATTCAACGGTCCATTTATTTACTTGGGGAGATTTAAAAACAAATTCAACAAATTAGAATAAAAAACAACCTATGGCCATGATCTGTCTCCATCAGCTCTGTCATGTTCCTGGTTGGCCAGCAGAGGTCTCTGCTGGTCATCCTGTTTCCTACCCCTGTGGTACTTGATTACCCTCAATTGTCATATACGTGATTCCTAGTGTTCATGAATTGCACCTGTCCCTAAGGTAGCCCTCCTTATTAATGTGTATATGCACCAGCCCTTACCCTTTTCCTTTGTAAGTAATTGTGGAAGTCAGTGTTAGAACTCTGTATTTCATACCCACTTGTGGTTTTGTGTCAGTATTATTTGTCATACTTTTGCAGAAGTCTTCCCTTTGTTTAGGTCAGCCCATGTTCCTCTGGATTTTTACTCCCTGCTTCCTATTTTGACCCCTTGCAGCCCTTTGGTTTTGTTTCGGTTTAAACATTGTTCCCACAATGATGTCCGCTTTAATCTTCCCTTGGCTGCATATGAGTTGTCACTCCTTCCCCATGTCCGGCCACGACAGATATTTCAGTATGCAGCTTACACTGACCAATCAGTGTGTGACTGATCATTTTGTCAGTTTATATTAAATGCACCAGCTGGTTTACTGCTTTGTTCTGAATAGAAAAAAAACATCCTTTTCTTTTTAAATGTAGAGTCAAGGTCTGCTGGAGCTGCCCTGGGTTCAAGAAGAAGATTACTCCAGATGGGATCATCTGGAGCAATGGAATCAGATAATCACAGATTTCAAGTCACATCCAGGATATATATTTTAAAAGATCTAATTTCTGCGAAGAGCAATAGAACTATAAACCAAGTGGAATTTCTTCGTGGCGCAACTGGCAGAGAAAAACATGAAAACCAGGACAAGGGGATGGAAAGGCTGCCAACTGAGATGGAAGGTGGCAGAAGAGAGATCACGGGCAGGGATGCGATCCATCCACATGGAGGTTTTTTCCCCTGTTGGCAAAGTGTAGCTTCATCCATCCATAAACCATGACGGCCACCTGGAGATGAATAAGTGTCACCTTCATCTGTCAATGAGGAAAAGAAGCGCTGCCTTCACAGTGATATCTAACTGGCCAAACCGTAAACCGTGGGGAGATGTGTCAGCCATCTGTAAGTGACCCTGATGTATTTACAGCTCTGTAATCAATGTTTGGGGATTGTGAGAAGCTGGCAAAATACCAACTAACCCAGAGAGAGCAAGGATTAGCATCACATGTGAAATGAATTATGTGCTTAGAAGGTTAGAACAACACTGACATCGAGGTACGGTAAGGGGAACACGCCAATATGCTGCGTTGCTGCACCCACCACTTGTCAAACCACCTCAGGAATAAGATCCTGGCTGCAGCTCTGCAGTAGGTGAAACCTCAGCCCCACGTGTGTTTGGATGGAATGGAACAGTGTGACTTTTGTTTTTCCCAAGTGGCTAGAATGCCAATCCTGCCATCGAACCCCCTGAAAGTTGGAGGGCTTGCTTGCAAGGCTGGATGTAGATTAACATCATATCCAGGACAAAGCAACTGCAAAATATGTGCCTTATTTAAGGGCCCGAAGGAGTGGGGCTACTCCCAGCATTCCCTGGATTCGAACCAGCAACCTTCTGCACAGAGCCCTAGCGTCAGAGCCTCCACTCCACCCCAACACCAAAATCCAGAAAAATGGGGGAAAAGGAATAAAACACTGCACATCTGTACATAATTGCTATTAGGCAGTGTTGTTCCAGTAATGGAAAAATAAACACAACATTATGATTCTTCCCATTATCTCATTACGCTTCAAGCTGGTGCAGCGTGACGTCAAATAATTCATTCATGAAATGTGCTGGAGACAAAACCTCCACCTGCCAAGCGAATGCTGGAGGAAGGAAAGAGGCGCATGTGCCGCTCTTTCCTGTCATCGGCAGCCAGTGTTACCAAACCCGATCCCTGGGGACCCCCAGACAGTCCACGTTTTTGCTCCCTCCTGGCTCCTGGAAAAATGTGAACTGCTTGGCAGGGAGCTGGGAGGGAACAAAAACGTGGACTGTATGGGGGTCCAGTTTTGGGACACACTGCTTTAAACTATAATGTTATTATAGTTTAAAAACCAAAAATAAATGACAACCATTTTATGTAAATAATAACTTTCTGTTTTTTTATATAAAGATATTCTGCAGATTATTTGCAAATATACACAAAATGCATATTGAGGTTGGCTGGAATGTTAAAACAGTTGTGTTTTTTGTTTCTGCCTGAGTTTTTGTCATTTGAGTCCATAATCTAGCGCAAGCCTATAGTGATTACAGATGTTGTTAAATCATTAATGATTATTTAAATCTCGATTTCAGTCGCATTATCTTTTTCAGTGGCATCTATGAGACTCCATTAATCTCACAACATCCCTCACAGATTAGTGTGTCCCGTGAGATGCTGGGTTAATGCTTTTCTGTTTGAATGGTGGGAAACCTTTGAAGCTCTACATTTTAATCCAATTAGAGCAGCATTTTTAAAGGAGGACAAACAGGCTCTCCAACGGGGCTGAGGGGCAAAGGTGCTGACTTTTTTGTCCGCTATAATCCCCCCCCCCCCCCCCCACATGCCCCGCACTCCATATTTGTCCATCTATGCCCTAAACCTTAAGAACTTTATGAAGTTTATGTTTCTTCTGACATCTTCTTGAGTTAAAGGCAGTATCCAGGTTACAAACGAGATCAGTTTCCTAAGTCTGTATTTTTATCGAATTTGTAGGTAAGTGGGAACAATAATAATGTGCATTATTATTATTATTTATCTGTTTTCCAAATTGCATACCCTACTGGGTCACAGAACCCATCCCAGAAGCAATGGGCATGAGGCAGGGAACAACCCTGGATGGGGGGTCAGCCCATTGCAGGGCACACTCACATACCTATGGGCAATTTAGTAACTCCAATTAGCCTCAGCATGTCTTTAGACTGTGGGGTGGACCAGAGTACCCAGAAGAAACCCCACAATGACATGAGGAGAACATGCAAACTTCACACACATGTAACTCAGGCAGAGACTTGAACCCAAGTCCCAGAGGTGTGAGGCCCTGTGCTAACCACTGCACCACCATGTCACCCCTATTATTATTGTTATCGTTATTATTATTATTGTTATCATTGTTATCAAACCACTGAAGCCACGCAATGTTTTCACGAGCTTCACAATGTAGCACATGCATCCGCTATTACGAACCATTTGCATTTAACTGAAATTTTTTAATAGGCTTTATGGCAATCAGTTCATAAGTACACGTTGTCCAGAAGTCAGACATTCTTAACTCAGTAACCACCTGTAGTTGTATTTTGAGCAACTCAACTCAACTAAAAATATTTTGAACAGTACAATTTTCATCTATGCAGTTATCTTGTGCCTTCTGCCATGAAGGTATAATAAAATATGCTGAAGTCTTTAATTTAGTCCTACGTCTAAATTGGTATTTGTTGTTTTTGTACTAATTGTCTTGTATTAGCTTGGCGTTTCTTTAGCTCATGGGAAGCACACAGAACAGAATTTTGTTACACCATGTATGCAAACTAAAAATACCCTGAACTTATTCCACTGTTATATTGGATGAAGGCTGTTATGCTTTGTATCATATGGAATCATTTTTCTGCAAAAGACGTGGATAATGTTCAAAATTCATGCATGGAGTGAAACATCACAGTAACAGAGATGGAGGAAGTGCTCTAAACTCCTCGTGTGAAATGCACTGCATTGGTTTGCATGGAAATACTTATTACTTGTATTATTCATACGTCATTTTTTAACCTTGCAATACTCCTGCTTGGTCAATGTGTATTGGTTTCAATTATGATCCCCTGGATTTCATAAACATGCAAAGATTCGGTACCTTAGTTGCCAGAATCATTGTTTGGCTGGCTTTGGTTTACTAGATGCATGCTGGGAGTTAGCTGTTATCAGCAGAATCAGATGGTCCAAATCTGGAAAGTTCTGAGTGTCACCATTCCTGTGAGTCTGGCGAGCTAACGGTGAGCTTACAGACTGACCGACCTCGCACCACCCACCCACATCCATGTCATCACTCGCCCTTTCAGAAGCAGCCTCCATTCTTTCAGTAATTGGATAGTCATGCTCCACCCGTAGCATGAGTTAAATACAGGATGCACGACGCAGCCAGCTTGCCAGAATAATTATGCTCATTTTTGCTTTTTGTCATCTTAGATTAAATCAGGGCTTTATACTATATTTCCATGAAGCATATTTTACTATAAATCTGGTGTGTGCTCCTCTTCTTGCCACAGAAAGGGGGTCAAATTTGCACCAACCCACCGCGTCGTCACGTCATGCTGGCAGAGGCTTCAGCAGCCAGTGACGTCACTTTCGAGAATGACAGGCCCTTCCTTTCCCAGAACGCCACCTCCCCCAACTTTTCCTGTCTTTTCTCCCCTACAGCAACCATTGCGATGACATTCAACTAATGAATTTTACCTCTTTCCCATCAAAACATTTAGCAGGCAAACATTGCGTGGGTTTCAGAGATCTGTTGGTTTACAATGACTTGTGTGTTTTTTGTTTTCTTCCTATACAAGAGAGGCGACCAAGGACATACTGCAATGCTTCTTCATTGCTGGAGTAAATGCACGTTTTGGGTTCAGTAACCAGCAACAGTGTGCTACTCTGGTCCTGGGTTAGCCAGAGTGCGCCTCTGAAAGGGAAAACCACCCTAAATTTACTTTTGATTCTTTATTTTATTGTACAGTTAGATTCCCCTCTTCATGAGTTCAAAGTCATTTTGCAGGCAGAGCGTTCCCAACGCTCCCAGCGTTCCCAGCGCTCCCAGCATTCCCAGCGCTCCCAGTCTTGCAAATCACTCGGTTTTTGGGGGTGTCAGTTTCCTCCAAAAACGCTACGAATGATGTGAATGGAATGTAGAGGAAAAATGCAACTTTTCCCGTCTGTGGAACGTCACGACCGCCACACTGATCGCTGGGCGAAAGCAGTACGTGGAAATTCTGATTACTTCCGTAAGGTGGAATTCCAAAACCCGAACCCACTGACATGATGTTGAGTACTAGTGTTTAGGGGGAGAACATCTGAACTGAAATTAATGACTGGAAGGTGCAGAACGCTGAAACACTGAAAGGAGCAGCTAAAAAGTTTCTGGCTTTAACTGTGCATTTGCACATACATAACAAAGTGACCCGGCTCTCTTTGAAAAGAGGTCATTTTATTCATTCTCAGCAGACCAAAGACTGCTTTACAGTTCTGTCCCATCAACTCCGGTGTAGGATTTATGGATATGGAACTGCTCCTTTAACTCCACAACATGGATACCATTTAGAAACTACAGAACAGTGAGCACCCCCCCCCCACCACCTCCTTACCCACTCCGACTCTTAAACACCTCCCTCCCCTAATCTCAGGCACCGCTCTTATTTACCTCCATGGTGTTTTAATAAAAAATGACGGCAAAAAAAATTGGAAGAGAAAAAAGAACAAACAGCCACTCGGAATGTGATTCCTTCAGTCTGAGCACAATGTTAGCAAGAAATAGAGATGTTTATTGATAATGGCATACAGTGGTCATACTCAGGAGCAAAGCCCGCCGGCCGCCAAACACAGGTCACAGGCACTTTGTTCTGAAAATGAATAGTGTCTTTCATTTCAAGGTTCATTTCATGGTTTTGTTTCAAATCGTTCTCCAGTCCAATAATGGCTTAAGCTGTGAGCTGAGAAAATGATACTTAAAAGAACTGCAGAGTCACATCAGTTTATAACATTCTCTTTTTCGATGTACCCTTTCCTGTGTACATTTAATGGGCACCTCTTTAGAATAATTTCTGTACTTCTTTTGGACTGCAAATGCTAAACTACACTTGGATATTCCCATGGGTTCCAGGCTGGCAGGAATTACTTGAGACCTTTATCCCTCAAACTTTCAGAAAAAAAGACAAATTTGATCGAGTCTTTTTCTAAAGCTGTTTTGTCCATTTCACTCTGTACTCACGAAAAACCTGCGGACTGAAATTGCGGCAGGCCGAAATATTACCCAAATACTCGTACCCCATTGTCGCAGTATCTGTGCTGGCTGTCCATTACCCATAAATATTGGCAAATTGTGGTAAAAATAAATATGTAATATTCCTCAAAGCTTTAGAGTGGGACCAGCTAATAATGACCATTTAGCATTAATCACCTTCTCCTCCTGCGATACCCTCAGCAGCAGATTCCAAGGAGTTTGTGTGACAGGTGGGGGGGGGGGGGGGGGGGGGGGGGGGGGGGGGGGGGGGG
>JABFEB020000039.1:9780615-9791259 GCA_019775895.2 Stomatorhinus ivindoensis
GGGGGTTGTGAAGACGGTTTCCACCGCAGGTGAAGGGTGAATTTGTAGGTTGCGCTCGTGATTTTGGTTTCTCAGTGTGATCATGACATGGACTGAGAGAGGTGACCTAGCATCCATTGCTGTTTATTAGCTGACTTTGAAAGCAGTATTTTCCAGCACATATTTCTTAATTCCACCACAGGCTTCAGTCATTGTGCACTCTCACGCCCCCTACCAGGTAATGACCAGTGTGATGTAGTTTAATTCTGTCCACTGTACCCTAATGTAGCTGATTATCCATTCATAACTGCAGCCAGTTAATGAAACAAACGTGCGTTAACTATGATAAGCCATGTTGATTACAATACAGCCTTTAAGATGTGTAATAGTCAATATAACACATTCGGACTGGCATAAATTTTAGAAAGCTTTATTGATCAGTATAACCTCAGTCCATGTAACATTCTCAAGCAGGCGTCAAATTTCTTCAGCTATGTGACTTTATTTGCACATCTATGTAAATAGAAAAGGCTATAATTAAAAAAAAACAAAGAATATGTAGAGTTAGCCAAACTAAATAGGACTGTAACTATAGACTGCTCATTGGTTCTCCAGAGCCTGATAGGTATGTCATGTTTGTAAAGAGAACACTGACTCTGTAATTGGTGTGAGGTAGACAGAGTAGGTAGGTATGGGGCTCCGGTTAATTAGGGTGTTTCAGGCACAACTGAAAAGCACAGAGCCATTAACACACAGACAACGCTAGGACCAGTTGGAAAGGCTTGACCCACTGTTAACTGGTATGGTTAACTGGTTATGGTCAGCCAGTATGGTTAAGCTGACAGACTATCCAGCCTCTATGACAATCCGCAGTGCACTTTGTTTTGGCATGTTGTCGTACCTTCAGTTTGTCTTCTGTGATTGATGGATCTTTCCCAGAAATTATGAAAGGAGGGAATGCTGGTACTTTGAAATAAAAAACAAATGATTGAGACAAAACGTTCTGGGAAATCATGGAACCTCTGCTTACTACTTGTGTGTGTAATGTTTGAGGCTAAACCGTTTCTCTTTGGCATGGTCAGTAAATGCTTTTCTTGACAATTCCAGTTTGTCCTTGCAGTTTTGTTCAGCATTATTACATTATTATTACACATTTACAGATGTAGAACAGAACCAACCTAACAACAAAAAAATACATATATATTAGGGATGTAATGATGCACTAAACTCATGATTCAATACGATACGATTTTCTCACAATTTTTATATACAGGACCAGTTGGAAAGGCTCGACCCACTGTTAACTGGTATGGTTAATTGGTTATGGTCAGCCGGTATGGTTAAGCTGGCAGACTATCCAGCTTCTATGAAAATATAGTCTTTTGTTTCTCATCATATATATATATATGATAATAATGATGACGATGAGGAACAAAAGAAGGAACGACTGCACAGATGCACACCAGGCAACATGCCTGGATATTTTGCATATTCATAATTACTAAATAAAAAAATAATCAAATATATTTTGTAGCTACAGCCTTAATATTGCTTGTGGCTCAGAGTAACTGCTCTTGCAAACGTATGCCAGTATGCCAATGTTATAAATAGAGCCATTATTTTTTATTAGAGTTTCTAGTGTGAAGGAGTGAGTGTTTGTCTTGTAAAATCTGTACTGCTTAGTCATGATTGTTTAATTCTCATCATTTGGAAAAATTCTGCAAAAGACTCCCACTCTGCAGCCCTTTGAAATAAGCAGCTGAAAGATCACAGCCTTGCATGCATGGTTGGTTTAGTACTGATGTTTTGCTTGTGTGTATCTAGGCCTATCACTTGCATTGAAGGTTCATTGCTTAAATATTGCATTTTTATTGGTCCAATTCCAATCCCTCGATGGCATCCTGCTTTGCACAGGAGGGTTAAAAGTCCCAATATATCAGCACATCTTTTAATTCAAGTCAGAGAGGTACGTGTCCTACATTAACTGTTTATCTCTAGTGTTGCTTTCATACTGTACGTAGAATAGGGAAATGCATTTTATTGAAGCCATAAGGCTGGATTCAGGTCAGACATGAACTTAACATGTGAAGAAATGATTTTCAGGGACAGGCTGAATCCATCATCATTCCAAAGGAAGTGCAGTCATCCTGATGCAGTGCCAGGTAAGGGTTTTAAAGGGCAGCCATTGGGATCTCGCTGAATCGTTTCCCTTCCCACTATTTGCTTAGGTTGACGAACACTGCCAAGGGCAAGAATACTTCACTAACATACACTCTGACCGGGAGACAGGTTTTCTCAACCAATACTAAGAATGAAATATTAAGATTTTTAATTTGCTTTTCATACAAAGAATAAATATTTATGCATCACACTCTAATTATTCACTTTTATAAAACTGCTAAGAGTAGACTGTCTCTTTGTTACTGTTGTTTAGCCGCATAAAGTGAAATATATGGATAAAAAATTCAGCCACTTCACAGTACCAGTGGAAAGATTTTTATTTATGTTAAATCCAAATACTCAATAAATACAACAGCAACAGTTACTGATAATAAATATGCTTGTAATGGAATGAATACTTACAACGGTGTACATGACAATAAATTAAATGAATATAAATTAAATTAATTTTCAGTTTAAATAAAAATTTCTGCACAGTGTTCCCACTGCCGTGTAATGGCCCATGGCAGATTAATCCTGAGACAGGACAAATGGCCGGACACAGGTGCAGCCGACGCTGACCATCTTTCTTTCCATCTTGAGGACAACGCGGTTCTTCTGGTTCACTCTCCTCAGGACCATTATCTGGAGGAGAATGGGTTTGGAGATCAGGTTCATGTCCTCCACTCCGTTGACATCCAGACAGCCCTCTTTCAGGCAATAAGCTTGGGGAATGACTGAAGGAATCAGGTTAACGTCTGTGATGGAGCTGCGGAGGACAGAAGGGAGTGAGCGAGTGCCATTCCGGTTAATACTATCAGGTCATCAGAGTTAAACCTTATTGCCCATAAACTGGGGGCAGCTCCTGACATAAAGAAAAAATAATCAGCAGAATTTGTACATTTTTATCTACTTCACAGATACATTTTGACTTAAAATATGTTTTGTTGGTATAATTTTGTATATGCTTACCAATATTGTGGTGAATAAAAAAATTGGAATAAAGGGGAAATAATTTAATTAGGTACTAAACAAGTAATTTGCATATTGACATGAATAATTGTGCACAGAAAATTTTAAGAAGGAACATTGAGACCCCTCACTGTAATACTTTACACTATTCTATTGTCCAATAGAATATTGCTTATTATAAATACACATTTGCTTGATAGATTTTTAATTATTAATATTTTATGCTGCAGGAAGGTCACCAGTTCTGCTCTTCACAGACGCTGAATACAGAGCTTCGTTACTCTTGCACTGGAGTTCATTATAACGCCCCCACCTGTAATTCCACGGCGATATGGAACTCTGCGATGGGTCATATGGAACTGGCTGGGGGGGCGTGTTGTCGGGGTCAAACACCAGCTTCACAGCGTCCATCGCCCTCCTCGGCACCCTGTCTAGCACACCCGCCATCTTTCCGTCTTTGCTTCGTGACGCCCTTTCCTGCTTCCTGGTGCTTCGCCCCTCCTTGTCATCCACTCCATACACCCCCAACACAAGCAGCAGGATCCCAGAAATAAAGAAAGCTTTCAAAACCTAACCAGAAAACAACAAAAGAGTTCAATATTTGTGACCAATATTAATTACCAGAGGTGGAGATTTCAGGTCCAGAGAGTACAAATCCAGACCAAGATTTAGTTTCAACCAACTAGTTGACTATAAAGAGTCACAGTCACTGGGCACTAAACTGGTTGATTGAAACAAGATCTTGCTCTGGATTTGTACTCTCTGGACCAGAAATCTCCACCTCTGGTAACTACTTTGGCAAAATAGACTATAAACTTTATCCGTGTTTAACTATGAGGCAAGTGAAGCTTCTACTAAACATTTTACAGAAACAAAAACACCAGTGTTGAGTGGATTTTCTTTGCATGATTAACAAGTGCTCAATATTTTTAAAATACATTTGCATTTAGAATTAATTGTGCTGGAATTTAATTGCCTGTTTTCAAATATATTTGAAGTACAATTTTTTTTAATTGTGTGTCACTTAATTTCTATAGCAGACCTGTTCAGATTTTTGGCAGTTAACATATTTTTACAACATTTATATTCTTTTCTGATGTGTTCCTGTTGTCATTCTTCTGTTAACAAGAGGTCTTGTTACTGATGCTTATATTGTTTTTGGATGATATATGCCACCCATCAGAAGTTTTTGCACACACTGAGATTTTCTACATTTGCATGTTACTCACTTAACATTTACTAAAAATACACTCAACATTCTTTGCTAACAAATACATTCACAATAGGTTCACCATTTGAGTACCTTTATTAGCAAGAAAATGTCATATCTTTGATTCATCACAGTAACCTCTAGCAGTTGTAACAGCAGAGAAAATTTGAAGCTTTCTGGACATTAAATACTGTTCTGTTTCATAGGATGAAAAGGTTAACTAGTGCATTTAAAGTTAAAGGACAACCTAGAGTTTGACTCTGCCATCACCACACAGCAGTTAATAGGGTGCTAGACATGTACTTTTACCTACTCTTTCCATGTCATAAAGGAAACTCGTTTTATTCTCATTTATAGCTATTCACTCAACTTTCCAATGATTAACTAGAATAAAAAATCTGCAGTTTATGAAATAAATGGAAAAATGGTAAAAAAAATAAAAAAAACATTTGACTGGTGGTGCACATAACAATTAAATAGCCAGTATGATGCAGAACTGTCTTGAGAGTGTTAAAAACAGCAAAGGAATCCATTGATAAATTCAACAACATACCTGATCAAGCAGTTGTTCAATATCTGATATTTATGTTTTCTCAAGTACCCGGCAGAAAAGTTTCTCTCTCCAAAACCCAGTATCAAAGGCAAACTTACAGTTTGTAAAATAAATAGGTCCCAGAGCCTTACAATATCTATGTAACATATGCTTCTACCAATATCGACCTATACATATGAGCTAACATAACGAGTAAATAGTAGTGTCACTGCTTTGATTAATTTCTCAAGTACTGCACTGGGCTTTCATTTCTTATTGAAAGAATTTCTTTATCTTTTTATCTTTTTCCTCTTTTACACTTTAATTTAATTTACAAATATGGCATACAAACAAACTTGCTTCTCCTTCCCTCACTTTGATGGTTCACTCATAAAGAAACCTGAGTTTGCTTCTTCAAGGAGACGCTTCTTACTTCAAAGAGATTTAATTGAAGACCCACACGTCTGACAGATGTCACTCCTTGACTAAAACTGCCAGACACATCAGATAAAAGAATGTCAAAAGATCTGCCGCCAGACTGGGCAGAAACAGGTACTCACCGTAGCGTGTCGGGTGTTGAGTGCGGGAGCCATTCTCTCGGACCTCCTTGGGTGTCTCTGCCTGTAAGCCGAATGTCTTGCGAGGTCATCCCCGAGGGTTTATATAGCTGCTGACAGGTATTTCCAGGTGCGTGTGTTTCCCTTGATGATGCGACAGGTAGAAGAGCTTTGTTTATCGGCAAAATAACCAGAAATAAGTTACAGAAGTTAGTCACTGGCATACAGACTATGGGCTATCATATTTTACAACATTTGATGATGACATAGACTTCAGAACAATTTTGTCTGAAAAATATTTTGCTGTTAAAAATGTAGAGTATCAAAAGTAAGAATTAATTTAGCATTTTACAAAAACAGTAGCTGGCACTAAGGAACTGACAGTTGGTTGTTTGAGGGATCTGTTTCTGTGTCTGGGAGGTTGCAGGTTCAAATCCCAGATCCAGCCAAGTAGTCAGATCACTGTTGGGCCCTTGGAAGAAATCCCATCTGCTCCAGGGAGGCTAGATGCTAGCTGATCCTTGCTATGATCCTAAAACTTGCTCTTACGTGTATCTATCACTCATGGACAGCAATATAAAATGTACAAAAACTACCCAGTTTCTCATCAGGGATAAATAAAATACAACTTTTAAGTTCTGGGCAACATCATTGCCACCTCTGCATTTCTTGCATATCATGGGATTCAGCGGTTTCAGACAATGGATAGATGATGGAAGAGGTGTTGGTGGGGCCAACTGGGAAATGTACCAATTTTGTATCATTTGTATCATTGATTATTCGCAGGAATCCTTTTCCCAGTGGCAGATTTCAACTCTTTCTAAACAATTTTCACTCAGATTGACATCAGGACGCTTTTCTGTACACTTTGAAATAGTTATTTTTTTGTTTTTCACAAACAGTAACATTTTTATTTAAATTGTGCGCTAAGGTCTTTGAAGATGCCCTCCTGCCCTTTAGGATGCTTGGTAAATAGAGCATTTCTGATGCTAGCTAGATGCTAGCAGCTCTGCGTTTTTTACCATTGTGAAAAAGGAAGAGGGACTAGAGGTGCTCATTGGGCAATTCAAGTCATCTGAGCACTAAAAATGTATCACAGGTCAAACTAATTTCACTGTAATGACAGACTAATTCTTTTGTTTTCTGTAATGTACTTCAAAGGGTGCCAACGCAACGCACAACCTGGGAACCACATGGAGAAAATGTACTTCAGAAATCGTACATGTTACAATTCTGTAACCGGAACTTTAAAGGTGGGGCAGTCCCGAGTTTGAATGGCAGCCCCTGCTATTGCATCACGGGGCAACCAGAGGCCGGAATCACTTTCCGTAGCGGCAAAAGTGAGGTGCGCTTGCATTTTCACATGCATAGATGCCCGTTTGGAATTGCTTCCAGATTACGATTGCTTTCTATCTGCTATACTCCCCCTCCCCAAGACACTTATTTACGTGTAAGTGATGTGTCCGATCTGACTTACATGTGTGCTGGGAGGGGGTCGTACCCCACTCTACTGATTCTAACGTTATCGCTTCTATGTTAACACAGAATGGCTTAGTGCGACTGGAGGAGTTGATATGAGCGATAATGGGTTCGCATTTTCTGTTCAGGTAGCTGCTCTGAAGCCCACTGTAGCGTTACACCTGGTTAGTGTGATCCTGATCTGTCTGCTAAGATCGTGTTCTTTTCTAAAGGAGCTGTACCTCTGTGCCTTCTATGCATTCTTAGGTTCTTGTTGATTCTAATTGTTTTGATTTGAGAATGGCATAAATCTGAACTTATATCCATTTCCTAAGTAACCAGCTATCACTAAGATCTTCCCGCCCTTTTGCCAGAGACAAGTTGACTCTAGTATGCTGTCTTGGAGTAGTCACTTAGTTTCGGGAAGTCAGACTGCAGGTCTTTTTGCCTGATTGTTCTGGCTAGATCATAACGCAAAAAGGTACGAAGGTTGATCTCTGCATTTTCTGTGTTTTGGCAGGCTGTTTCATATCTCTTTCAACTTTCCCTTGTGGTGCTTCTTCAATTGCTCAACGTTATTCTTTTCCTGTCGCAACACACTTGGGAGGCACAATGATTTTTTCAGATTTATTTGTGGTTATTTATTTGTGTGCAGTTGGGCGGGTGCTGTGACTAGCTATACGGCTCAGTACGACCTGACTTGCAAGCGCGTCGTCTCAGTGTAAGTGAGGAGCTGAGGCTTTCTTAGCTCCGCTCTGGTTGTTCCAAATGCACTTTCTGGCACACTTACTGTGTTATGACTTGTCTCTACTGGAGTGACCAACTGTTATATCATTTAGTTTTGGGGCTGGGTAACGGGTAATTGTGTGAGTGACGGGCTTCAAAATGAGTGGATAGACATGAATCAGTCCTTGACCTAATTATACTTGAGGGGGAAAAAAACAAGATTTAAAGCTAATTTTTATACTGGATGTGTATATTTATTGCCCCAGACATAAACTTGCTGTGAGTCTACACTAATAACTTCAAAGGTGGAAAAATTCTACATGCAATTTCACAATAATTGCAAGCAACACCTATTAAATGTCAGTGGAATCTTGAACCCCCCCCCCCCCCCAGATTCATTATTATAAGATGCAAAAAGAGCGTGTGTTTGATCTGTGATTTCCACCCCAGAACAGGATGTGCTAGTGGAAAAAGGCAGTGACACATTAAAAAAAAAACTGTACAGCTCATTTTTCTTTTCAAGAACCAGACATGTTTGGTCAGTAATACTAAATCCTTTTCAACAGGTCCAAACTGTGGGGGGGTGATAGTGGAATAGGTTGCTTGATGACAAAATTCATGATTTAGAGGCTTTATTATATCAGACTCTTACGACATTATAGGAATAACTGAAACATGGATGAGTGACAATGATGGTGAAGAATATAATGTGAATGGTTACACGTTCCGTAGAGACCGGATAGGAAAGTTGGGAGGTGGTCTTGCAGTATACGTGAAAGAAAACTTGCAGGCATGGGAGCTCACTGATATAAATAGTCCAGAAGCTGTATGGATAAAACTAAATGCTAAAAACTCAAATGGCCTAATTGTCTGTGTTTGTTATAGAGCAGGATAGCTGAATGTTATATGACGACATCAGGATTATGAGTAATAAAAATGATTTGGTGGTTATGGGTGATTTTAATTTACCTGGGATACAGTGGGACACAGTCTCCGGCTCTTCTGTAAATGAACTTGAAATGGTGGAATTAGGATTATTTTTTACTCGGTTTATTTATTCCCCTACCAGGGGAGCCCTTCTTGATCTAGTTTTGTCTAACAACCAAGATAGGATTGGAAAATTAGAGGTTTTAGAACCACTGGGCAGTAGAGATCACAACATGAGTTTCTTCCAATATTTTAACTCCAAAAGAGCTCTAAAATCTGAATCTGAAATGACTAATCTGCAGTATAGTAAGGGTCTTATAATTGAAAATGAAATTGATATAGTAAATGAGTTTAATGATTATTTTACACGGGTGTTCACAGAAGAGAACACAAGTAACCTGCCACCATTTAGTATAAATACAGCGTTGTCTATGAGCAATATATGTATAACTGAGGCTGATGTGGTACAAAGCCTAGCTAAGGTTAAAATAAATAAATCGCAGGGCCCTGATGGCATCTAACCTATAGTTTTAAAGAGATGAGGGATATTATTAGCCAACCTTTAACATTACTAAGGATTTCAGATTTCAGAAACCCTTATCTACTGGTGTGGTACCTTCTGATTGGAAGCATGCTAATATAACACCCATATTGAAAAAGGGATAGAAGTTTAACTTACATAACTGGAAAGGTAATGGAAGCTATAATCCAAATGAAAATGGTAGATTACATGGATTCAAATAACATTCTGAGGGATAGCCAACATGGATTTAGGTAGGTCCTGTTTAACTAATGTATTTGGGTTCTTTGAGGAAGCTACAAGAGAAATTGATCGCAAGAAGCGTACGATGTGAGCTACTTAGATTTACAGAAGACCTTTGATGTTGTCCCCCACGAACGGCTCTTGCTTAAGATCAAAGCTGCAGGGATTTTAGGAACTGTAGTAGCTTGGATCGAAAACTGGTTAACAGACAGAAAGTAGTGAGTAATTATTAGAGGCACAATGTCACAGTGGGCCTGTGTTCATAGTGGGGTACCGCAGGGTCCAATTTTAGGACCATTATTGTTCCTAATTTACATTAATGATATTGACAGCAATACATACAGTAAACGGGTTAAATTTGCAGACAACACCAAGCTGGGTGGTGTAGCAGATCTAACAGAAGAGAGGGTACAACGGGATCTTGATTTAATTAGCAACTGGGCTGATAACTGGCAGATGAAATTTAACATAGATAAATGTAAGGTAATCCATGCAGGGAGCAGAAATATAAACTTCGGTCACTTGCTGCAGTGCAAACATGTGGGGAAGGCTCAGGAAGTTTGCTCAACTCTTGCATTAGAAAAGATTCTTAATTACGAGATTGTGAAGGCTCATGGTCTTATGAATTAGTGCCTGAAGCCTCCCAGCAGAATTTCTGGAAGTTAAGTAAATACGCCAGGCAAACTGATGTCGAGGTCGCTAGAGAGAAATCAATGTTGTTTGAGAAAAGGTGGCATTTCAAACTTTGGTCAGCTTAAGGAACTGATACGTCTAGAAGAATTTAAGAATTGTGTTTAATTAAGAGTTTAATTCATTCTGTGACGGAGCTCGTAACTCAAATTACTCATATGTCAATTTCCCCCATTGAAATTAACTGAAATGCTACTAATAAGTTCTGGACCACCAAAAAACACCACATTTTTTGTTGCTGGTTTTTAAATAAGAAAAATATGCTTATAAATAACAAATATACAATTGTATATATTACTTGGGTTCTGCTGCAGCAAATCAGTGTGAATAGCTCGTGCCTTCTCACAGATTATAGCCTCCTGCAAGCTGATTCTCTGTCAACTACACCATCCACAGCTTCTCCATATATCCATGGATAGATGTCCGATGTTTAAAAAATATTTTAACGTCCTTGGCTGGCATTATAGCCTTTATTGACTCAGTAAGGTGCAGATTGTACAAGTGCTATGCTCACACTGCTTCGTCAAGTTAACTACACGCACACCTTGGTCATATTTTTAAATATTTTCTTTCTTTAATTCAATACAGATCATCACTGTCCTTTGCACTCACTTTCTACGGACGCATGGTTGGAAAAACAAAGTTTTGCAAAATAACCGCGAGCACAAAT
>JABFEB020000039.1:9809884-9821176 GCA_019775895.2 Stomatorhinus ivindoensis
CCCCCCAAGACCGCAGCCTTAACCAACTTCAATACTTTTCCTTGTTACACCAGTCTCTGTTGGGGTCGTCACCACATTGGGCGTTTTGCTGGAAGTTTAACATAAGTTTAGTTTACAATGTAAATCTGGAGGGGGGAGGCACAAAAAGAATTGCACCAATTATATCTGAAAGCCTTTATTCTATACAATTGTAGAAAAACATTTGGATAGCACATTCAAAGCACATCAAAGCATACATAGCATGTGTGAAATTCAGGTACAGTGCTATTTATGACCCTAGTGCTTTAGGGAAATCAGCAGGTAAGGTGAAATCAGAGACGTAATTACCATGAAATTAGATAGGAACCATTTTCCCCCCACACAGGTCGCAAAAAGACTCCAGTGAGCACAATTTAAAATGAAGGTGCGGGAGGAGTTACTGGGGACAACAGGCGGGTGCCACTAGAACAAGGTGTGGCTGCCTGCATGAAATTTGAAAACTCTTCTTACTCAAGTGGTAAAAGGCTCATATTGGGTTGTAACTCAGGAAAGGATTGAATATTGATTCTTTTTTTTTTTTTTTAAAAAGGGATACATGAACCCAAATTTTATGCAGACTGATGAAAGATGGATTAATGGTGTGACTACAGGGTCAAATCTGCCTTCTAGGGAGAAGGCACAAGTGAGCTGAGATACAGATGTAAATAAAAAAAATACATGCCTTCATTGTTTGTCTTTTCCCATGAGGGGTAAATGTGTTCCAACCCATTCCCCCCAATTCAGCTGGATTCCCATAAACAACCAGTTAAACCAGAATTTATTGTGAAGACAATTCTGTATTTTACTGTTTGCATTTAAAGCATTTTTCAAAGAAATCCACTGTTCAGCATTAGATGAAATGGCACCCCCTACTGTCCACAAATAGAGAACCCGGTGATTTCCAGACATACCACCACTTGGGGTGAGAATAAAACAAAAAGGTGAGGAAAGTGGGGGATTTACCAGTTTCTTTTGATATATCATTAGTCATCTTTGTACATTCAGATTACTAAAACATCAACAGCAGGATTAAAACTCCAGCTTCCTGTAAAATATGTACAAAGGCCTTTTACATTTACACCTTAAAATGCTTAAAAACCACAACAAACACTGCAGGCTCCTTAACAGACAATGAGTCGCTCTTTCCTAAAACTGCATGACATGAACATTTACAAAGTAAAACGTGCGTTCAGGTGACACGGCCGGCGTTCAACGTCACCAGCACACCGCCCGCATCGGGCATATCCTTGTGGCTCGGGTCCCTGCGGATTTGAAGGAAGCCCCGTTCCTTCTCCGCTCCCATCCCACAGCCTGCTCTCAGATGAGGAAGACGATGTCACTGGACACCATGACCTGGTTGTCGTCCTGCATGCGACCGAGGGCGGTGTCCACCTCTGCGGCAGTGAAGGGGGTCTGGTTATCCTTATTGATGGCCTCCTTCAGGGCCGACAGGCTGATGGACTGAGCATGGGCTGAGCGGAAGGCCTCCAGCAGGGCTCCCTTAAATGCCTTCAGCCTGGGGAGGGAGAGGCACACGTTACTGACGGCGGGGCGCACACACACCCCCACCCACGCAGAGCCTTACACTGAACCTACAGATTAACTATGAGCATCTTAACCGTGAACCCAAACAGTACATTTCAGCTAAATTAATGCATCCTCAAGATGCTGCCGGAGACAGACAAGCTGCATGTGATTACATACTTGGCATGATACTATTCCCAAATGTTCCTTTTTTGCAGATTTTGCATATCAGTTGAACCATCTGTGTGCTTCTATGCCTGACAGCAGCTACAACTCAAGATGGCGGCATACCCCCCCCCCCCATACTGACCTGTCTGCAGACAGCCCCGCCTCAACATTCTCTGGGGTCTCCGCTGGCACGTCTCTGCCCCTCGGGGTCGGCACTTGAACATGGACAGAAACAGGGACGTCAGTCATACACTGGCCACCAGAGGGCGACATGGAGGGATCAGAGATGCTGGCGGTCCCACCTTCTGGAGTTTCCTGCTCCCTGTCAAAGTCATAAGGGTCGTAGGGTTCACTTCCCTGAGAAGAGCGACGCTCCGAACGGCGACCCCTACAGACAGGGAATGAGAGCTGCATCAGCAAACAAGCATAGCCCTTAACAGAAGGGAAACTGTATTGAGTCAACATCAGTCTAAAGACGAAGTAAGATTGAAGTGAAGGGGCAGGACAGCGTAACAGCCACCTCTTCCTCCTTGGAGGAGATGGAACATCCCCTTCATCGTCCTCATCCTCTGAAGCGGAGTCCCTATCCGTCTGCCTGGATCGTTTCTTCTCTTTCTCGAGAACCTGAGGGAGGAGGATCAGAAATCGGTAACACTGGCTGGATGTTCGGTCTACTGGCCTTTCACAGACCAGCGTCAGTACAGAACAGACGGCGTTTAGGGCAGGTGCTTAGCAGATTTCAGCCATCCGAATGGTATCCTCTCACTTCCCAAATCGACTGACATAGCAAAGCAGTCAGGTAATGACTAGAGTCTTAAACACAAGCCTGAGAGCCGCTCAGGGAATCAGCGTGAAAGAGCCACCAACCTTTTTGAAGTACGCGAACTGCACCAGCTCCACCGCGACTTGCGCGTCCTGCAGCTCCACGGCCTTGCTCATGCGAGCCTTGGCGTGCGCCGTGGACAGCCGGATCAGGGTCTCCAGCGTCCGGGCCGTCACCGGGGAAGTCTGCGGATGGTCACGTGTTAAGGACCATGACCCAGCCTTGCTTAGGGACAGTGAGGCTTAAAAACACGAGTTGACTGCTGAACACCCTGCCCCTGCCGGCCCAAGAAGGGGTCTGATTACAAACACTGACACTGGGCTCCAAACCTAAATCTATTTATCGTACAGTCTGCTTTCAGGCCAAACCACTGTTGAAATCAATTAGTTAACCGTTTACATCTTAACGTTCGTAAAAAGACGTTTTTCTCTTCATCTAACAGCAGACAATCTGTATGCACATTTCACATCAATATGGTCTGATCATATGCATTTTGCATTTTCAGTCACTCAGTATACAGTACTGTATACAGTACTGTTGGCACAAAGCTTGTTTGTGTATTTGTACTTATTCCTTTTACACTTAAATTCCTTTGTTAACATTTAGTTGTTTTTTTGTTTAAGTAAATCACTGACTGAATCGCTTTTTCTTACTATTTGCCAACGTATTTTCCTCTAGGGTATATATCCATCCATCTTTGTTTTAGTATTTATATTAGTGATGCTCCGATCGATCGGCCGATAATCACATTTTATGACTCCATGGGCACTCGTTAAACTAGGCCGAACTTAGGAACCGATCACAACTGATGACGTCAATGCGTGAGGGTGTAAACGATAAGTACAGAAGGCAGCCGCTCGTATTACCAGGACTCCTATCACGGCTCATATCAGTCCCGTTCTTCAGCAACTTCATTGGCTTCCCGTTTAATATCGTATTGATCACAAAATTCTACTGTTCGCTTTCCTTTACAATCTTGCTCCTTCATATCTTATTGATCTCCTTCCCACACTCTCAGATCTTCTGCCCTGTGCTCTCCTGGCCACTAGGGGATTTAGAGATTTTTAGTCATGTTGCCCCCAGTCTATGGAATTCTCTCCCTCCTGATATCCATATTAACAATTTTTCTGTATTTAAATCTTAAACTTAACGTACATCTTTTTGCGCATATTCATTTTGATTTATTTTTCATTTAATGCTTTAATTTTTTTGTATTCATGTACGGCAACAATGTATACTGTGTTTAAAAGGTGCCCTTCAGTGTCTTGAAAGGCATCTTTAAATAAAATGCATTACTGTTACCTTTCATTTGCATGACCAATGAAAAAGCCCTTTAACTTTTGACCTTAAAGGTCCCTGCTCCGTGAAAGAGCGTTTCCCTCAAGACGAGGATCCAAAATGCTTCCGGAAGGCCGCTGCTCACCCGCGCCACGTCCGAGCTCAGCTGCTCCTGGCCGCGCAACCGCGAGTACTCCTCCGCGATGTGGTCGGCCGCCTCCTGCGTCAGCACGGGGGTGATCAGCTTGGCCACATGCAGGTACTTCCTCATGAACTCCTTGCTGACAATCTTATCCCTTGAAGATAAAGCACAGCCTAGGATTAGACAACACGGCGTCCCCGAGGCAGGGTACCAGCTATCAAAGCCACCCGGAAAAGCATCGCACGAAAACACGGATTGCAGCCATCGCATTACCTGCGCTTCCTGCTGCCGTGCAGCAAGGCATTGTGCTTCTCGTACACCTGCAGCTCCTCCTGATCGTCCTCACCAGCGTCGGGGTCCTCGGTGGTCAGAATGTCCACTGTCCCACCCAGGGACATGGCTGCCAGGGACATCACTCGAGTCACAAGTCGAGTCACACCACACGTGGGTCTCAAACGCGACTCATCAGCAGGGCAAGTCAAACTGGTTATGGTCGGACCAGGAGCCATCGCTCACCCGCGCCGTCCTGCTCGCCGGGGTTCCGGTATCGGTGCATGCGGAGCACATGGTCCGAAATGTCTCGGTCCTGCTCCGGGTCCATCTGATCCAGAACGATGAAGAGCAGGTCGAAACGGGAGAGCAGCGAGTCCTGGAGCCCGATGTTTTCCATCGGTGTCTTGTATTGGTCATACTGGAAGAGGACAGTTTCACTTGAGTCTGGTGTCGCTGCCAAGCTAGACCCGCACCCCAGGGCCACGGCAGAACGTACCCTGCCGTAGACGGGGTTGGCGGCGGCCAGCACGCTGCAGCGGGCATTGAGGCGGGCGTGGATGCCGGCTTTGGCGATGGTGACGCGGCCCTGCTCCATCACCTCGTGGATGGCTGTGCGGTCCATGTCTGACATCTTGTCAAACTCGTCGATACACACCACCCCGCGATCGGCCAGCACCATGGCACCCGCCTCGAGGCGACGCTCACCTGAGGGAGGGGCCACACTGCTCATGCTAGGCTCCACCCCCGCAGTCTCACACAGCGTCACTCAGTGCTGTCAGACTCTGCAGATTCATTCAGAGCCGTTAACCTTGGACCGGACCATTAAGCAAATGACACACGATCCATTCACCGGCACCTTTACGTCGGGCCCGTTATCGTACCCCGTCGTTAACACACAACGTGACTCATTAAAATCACTAACCACAGTAAAACCTAAAACTCGCTATTTAATAGCGGAATCATCAAACGCTCACCTCTACGGCAGGGAGCAGGTGATGATTCATTAAACACGGTTCACTAGCAATCAGACGGGTCCCAGCTAAATTAAATGGACGGTATTTTCAAAACTACAGCAATAAACGATTTAACAGTTTAATGTCACACTGCCCTGGTAAGCAAAAGGTTGAATACTCCTACCACGGAGTGCTGCTCCTGCTATTGGCGGAGTTTTCATGCAGATGAAATGCGAAGCCCACCCCCCACCCCCCCAGCCCGCATACCCGTCTCCTGGTCTGTGGTGACGGCGGCAGTCAGACCCACGCCGGAGGAGCCGCGGCCCGTAGTGGGGATAGCGCGGGGAGCCGTGTGCAACACGTAGCGTAGTAGCTGCGACTTGGCCACCGAGGGGTCACCTGGGGGGAGGACGAGGCGTCAGCTCACCCACCGGTACCAGGCCGAGACCCCCCCACTCGCGTCCACAAGGCCGGCGTACCTATGAGCAGCACGTTGATGTCCCCGCGGATGCGGGAGCCGTTCTCCAGGACCTTCTCCACCCCGCCGAGCAGCATGCAGAGGATGGCCTTCTTAATGTACTCGTGCCCGTGGATGCTGGGAGCCAGCGAACGAGCGAGCTGCTCAAACAAGTCCTGAAAGGGCCAGTCAGCGGGAATCAGCGGACCACTATGGCGTCGTGATGAGGCAGGGGGGCTAAACACCAGAGACACTGGCCGCTTGCGAAAACACGTACTATTCTACTAGTACATACTTCAAAATGTAGTACACGGTATGCAGTACGTGAAAAATATGAAATTCAGTACACCACAGATATCCGGACACCACAGATTTTGCAAATATCAGTATGTGCAAGATCTGTCTACTTCACCCACTGCATCCCACAATGCAATGTGAGAATATCACAGTCTGGCTTTGACTGTTTAACAGGGAACCTCACAGGCAACGGACAGCTCAGTATAAAAATGTTATTGAAACTTGGGCAGTTTTTTGTAACATCTGTCTTTACTCGTAAAAATAAAAAGTACACCAAACCAACGTCAGACTAACAGGATCAAACAAGTTAGCAGCCCTACACACGTTAAATACTTCTCTGATCACGGCCTGCAAGAGGAGGAACTAAATGCTACCATCGTTTTGTTTAATAAGTCTATGCATTAATGTATAGCTATAAATTGTAATGTATTTATTGTATTACATTCATGCAATTTGTGTACATAGCAGTTAGCCTTCATTGGCTTTGTAATTCTATTCAGTCCTATTAATGTACCTGTCCTTTCGATACACAGCGGGCTTGACAGACGTGGCACTTTAGGCAAGTTATCCATTTATTTTTGATTATTTTAATCACCTTTTTTGTAGAATGACAGTTTTTCATGGGCATACCTAACAAGGTATTGCAGCACACTGGTTGAAAAAGACTCAAATGATCCATTGTCTGTGGAAACGGTCATTATGAATTTAAAAGGCTCGCAGGGAGGTCATGTTAAAACTGTGCATGCTACAAATTTACAAAAAAGCTGGTGTACTGGATATACGCAGTATGCAGTACGCACTGGTTATAGTATGCAGTACACACTGGTTATAGTATGCAGTACACAGTATGCAGTTTGGAAAACAACTGCAAGGAAGAAGGTCCTACATAAGGGCTGTCCAACAAGCCACCCAAGATACCGCATGCAACAGCTCCATCATGCCTCAGATCTAAGACCAGTGTGATTACATTGAGTGGACAGCCTGGACAATACTGATGCTGGTCAACCAATACTGAACACGCAGGGCTGGATGCTTAGCGAGCAAACTCAGGCCAGGCAACCTCTCTAAAAGACGGACGCCTCTACCGAGACACTAAGAAGCCCCTCAGCTCTGTGCTGGGTCCAGTCACTGCAAAAGCCCCCCCATCCTCTCACCTTGGTGTGCGACCGGCTGAACTTTTTGATTTTGCCCACATCATCGGCGGAGAAGTATGCAGACACCTCTTTGCTCAACAGCTTCACGTGGCAGGCAATCAGGATGGTCCTGGAGGACAGCACCAGGAAAGCAAAGAATTAATTCTCACCCTAAATTCCAAACAACCTTCTACTCTGAGAAGACTATACGGACGCTTGTACAGGGGGGTCATACGGCAGCGACGTTCGTAATACCCAACTAACCCCCGAAGCTGAAGTTTTACCTGAAAGTGCCGGAGGTGAAGCCACCCTTCTTCCCAGGCAAACAGCGGTAGGTCCCAATGACTTGGACGCGATCTCCAGGCTTAGCGACATCTACCAGATCGTTGTCCAAGATGATGTCCACAGAGCGCGGCAGCTGGCCAGCAGGGGCCTTCTCAGGCATCTCCTGTACTGTGATCGTCTGGTGGTCTTTATAAATGGAGAGGCCAAACTCTGTCTCCAAGGGGTTGTTCTCCTCATCCTGAGAGCATCACGCAGACTTCCGTCAACACGGAAACCCCTGATATCACAGTATCCAAACCCCTGATGCAAACAGAATTTAGCGCAACCTGAAAGATGCCCAAATGCCTCCCTTTCTAATCACTTTCTGGTTAAAAATCTACATTATTGAGATACTTTTACACAAGGAAACAGAACTGAGAAAACAGGGGCACTTACTTCCCGGAACCATCTCGGTCGGGGACTTGGCTCAAGGCCCCAACAGTGAAATTATTTTGCCAGCAATTGGGATTTAAACCAACAACCGTCTGAACACAACCACAGCATCCAAACCCACACACTGCTCCAAATCCACATCCAGAGAAAAATTGATCACAAAGCCTGCCCCGATTCAGAATACAATACCACACTGAAGATGATTGGGAGAGACCAGACAGCACAGCACAGACCTTTGTGGGGTAAATGGCGCTGGATGGATAAGCATCCAGAGACGTCATGTCTGTGTACTTGCGCTCCATCGTCTTCTTCGTGGCGGGGCAGTAATGGACGCTGCGTACCACCTTGGGCCGCACCAACGAACCTGCAAGACCCACCCATGTGTGACACACCTACATGTAGCTCAGGGGCCTACATAGTGAAGCAGGATTTCTCACTTAGCCAAATAACCTGCCAGATTTCATGCAGTCTGGGCTAAATGTAGGTGAAAAGATAAAGTCCCTTTAAACTGGGTACCTTAAATTTGTTTGTGTAAGTTATCTGACTCAGCTTTGAGATACAGGCCCCAGGATCACATCTCACAAGAAACAACTCTGGTTAAAAAGTATCAGGGTTGCTCAGGTTTCCCCTTTAAATCCAGAGACGGGCATAAGTTTGGGCCAAAGCAGCTCCACCCCCCCAGCCCAACAACACGGCACAGCAGCCTCACACTTGGTGACGATGCCCTCCACGCAGACCACACTGCCCAGGAGACGGGCTGTCATCGTGCGGGGGGTCACGTGCTTGTTGCCAAAGCTGCCCTCCAGGCCCACGAAGAACTCCTCGTACTGCTTCGCATAGGTGGCATCCAC
The DNA here is from genome assembly GCA_019775895.2 of Stomatorhinus ivindoensis. Lineage (NCBI taxonomy): Eukaryota > Metazoa > Chordata > Actinopteri > Osteoglossiformes > Mormyridae > Stomatorhinus > Stomatorhinus ivindoensis. The sequence goes on from JABFEB020000039.1 coordinate 9,818,519, forward strand.
AGAGGCCACCAGGTCCTTCAAGGCGTGCTGGAAGGCCAGGAGCTCCTCAAAGGAATTATTCATGAGCCTGAGAAAGGGGGAGGGGTCGATCAGTGGGCCTTTCGGAACCAGACCCGGGTCAGAAGGCCCAATACACACAAAGCTGGCACTTTAAAATGTGCTAAGAATATACCAACTTTGATCAGTTTTACGCGCATACAAAACACACAAACTGAAGAAATTAATTTATCAAAGACCGTTAAACAGAGCTCAGATCAACAGAATGTTGCTGAATCTTCTTAATCACTATAAAACTGTACCAAGTGAACATTTAAAGTATCTTATTTTAACCTGTACACAGTAAACAGTTCTTTGGTACCGGAAACTGAACCCACCGTGCAGCACGAGTCTCATTGCGCCGCCGCAGGTCGTTGATGTTGACAATAAGACGGTATTTATTGTCACTAACCATGTCCCGCACTTTCGCGTGATAGACACCCTGGTCTTGCTGCAAACGTTAAATAGAAGAAAGGATCAGTTGTGTTGTATTTGTGACCAGGTGGGGTAACTTTTTTGCTAACATTTCACTGAAAAGGCCAAAAGAGAAGCCGAGTAGCCATTTTAGGCCTCCCAAACCGTATTTGCGGAGCGCCCAGCTAAACGAGCTGTTTCTCATTGCAAAGCAAGTTAGTTATTGCTATTCATTATAACAGGATAAACATAAGACATATTCTTAACTAAAATCACAATTCAAAGCATGTTTATAACAAACAACATTTTACAAAGCAAACATAGGGATTTGGTTGAATATTACTCTGCTACAGAACTCAACGGCACTTAAACCGATAACTTACATCATCATCGAGAAAATCCAAATATTCTCGCTGCGCCTGTCTCATCTCTTCATTATCCACCACTTCGGCAGCCATTTCGCAATCGAGATTTTACTTAAGGAAGAACAAAAAATAACAGTTTTTAGTTTATTTTCTTAGCTCACAGCAAACGACCTTCCCCCTCAACCAAAAGAAAGTGAAGCTTTCGCGCCACGAAGAAAGCCGGGACACACCGTTCCGGCTCATGATTGGTCCACACAATTTCACCATATTTGCATTTTCGGCGCGCTTGAAGATTTTGACCAATCATCGAGAACAGTCACCCAGGCTTTAAATGCTCGTGCTTCCCATTCTCCGCCTCCAGAAAAGTTCGCGCGAAAAACCCAGAAAATGGTTGTCTGCTATTAGTACTGCTTTGGAAGTACTGTATCTAATGTACAAAGTGACAGCAAAAAAGTAATCGAATTTGCAAACCAGTGCAATAAGCAGCGTTCATCATATTCCTTGATTGTTACCCAGGGAAACACGGGACATTAAGCGGCTAATTTAATTACCCACGCCAAATCACTTTGTTTAGGTAAAGGGTCTCAAAACTAACCCGGTGGTCGTCGGTAGGAGTTGTACTCCCAATATGGCCATTTAAGCTATTTTTTTAACCGAAAGATAAACTGGAGAAAAAAACGAAGTAACGCGGAGTGTGCCAAGCATAGGGGTTTGCCGGCGGTAAAGGTTTCCGGAGGGGGTGTGTGGGGGTGTTCGCCGGCACTGAATAGCGGGATTAGACGAAGTTTTTTTTTTCTCTGTGGAAATTAACTATAGGGCGGTACACATTCTCCCCGGTTCCTACGCCACCGGCCATGTGTACTAATCCAATAAAAACATGTTGCGGCCCGAATTTGGGAGGCGGACTGGTAGACCTCTGAATATGGACTGTAAGTTTCACAACTTGAACAATGTCGGTTTTCAAGAGAACGCAGATACAGTATCCAATAAATCTGGATAAATAGATAATGAAAGTTGATCCTATAATTCTACATTGTGGTGTACAGACAAATGTGTGAGCGTTCATGGAGACAATAAGTTATTCTTACAATACGTTACTAGTAATACACAGCCAGGAGTAATAGTTAGAATACGCGGATTAATAAGAATGAGAACTAGTACAAAATAATCAGTATTATTAACTGTAGTTTAATAGCCATACTCGACGTACAAAAGAAACGGCAACCAAATAACTAAAATTCACTTTATTTCGGTTCCTTGTGTAATCCGTCGCTGAATCCGACGTGTGGGAAATGGGAGGCGAATTGGGACAGGGCCGGGATGGGAGGGGTGCGCAGTCCGCCGACAGGTGAAGTGATCTCCGCCTAAGAGGTGCAGGTCACTTCGCTCTCTCCCGAGTCACTAGGCAGAGGTACGAGAAGATCCAGGTAAAGCATCTCTGACACTCTGATGGGCACATATCCGCCGTCTGTACTTAAGTCGTGGTTATGCTATTATTTAAACTCTTAATTATATATTTTAAAATGCTGTAAAAATGTCATTACTTAAGGTGGATTTGCGTGTACGTGTATCATGTGTTGTCTCTTAAGTACCTTGGAATAAAACGTTGTCAGCTGATGTTATATATGCATACACACATTTCATCGGTAAATGTGCTATTTTAAATTTCATCCTGGGCACAGTTAAAATAACTGACGAAATCTGATTCAGGAGGGCATATCAGACAGCGTACAGCCTCATACTCTAAATATGTCTAAGAATAATAAACTAGCCATCCATTATAAAAGAACAGATACAAATGTTTTAATGTCCTTGTGTGATTTTTAAATACTATACAGGGACC
>JABFEB020000039.1:9828558-9839554 GCA_019775895.2 Stomatorhinus ivindoensis
GTGGAGGCAGGCCATCACAGGGCAGTGCCCCCTAGATGTGGAGGCAGGCCATCACAGGGCAGTGCCCCCTAGATGTGGAGGCAGGCCATCACAGGGCAGTGCCCCCTAGATGTGCCTAAAATAAAATAACCCAACCATGTGAACCGAAAACAAAGATGAGTTATAACCTCTAGCGCCTCCAGGAGTTTGACACAAACTCCTTACCCTGGACCCTATTTTCTCCACCAACAATCCTCCTTTATACAAAACATCAGTCATGCCTTTTATTATAAACGTTTTTTCTTTTCCTGTTTTGCTAAAGATCTCTACTGTCGTCTCCCAAGGTTCCTGTTGAACCATGCCTGCGTTCCTCCTCCCCACACGGAAAATCATCTGAAACGCGCGTGCCGCCACGGAAGCTGTTAGCATTCTGACCCGTGCCTAAGGGATATAGTGTCACGAGTCACGGTCAACCTGGAATGATGGCGGCTGCGTAGACGGGCAGGGAGAGGTTTAGATTTATCCATTGCTGGTTTATCAGCAGGAACTTTCTGTTTGAGATGTTATTTCTGCATGGGGTAAGGGGTTTGTGAGGCTGTTTAGCATCTTCTGGGCGCTGCTCCTATACAGTATACTCACTGAATTAGTTCACATAAGGAATCCAATCTAGAAGTATTTCAGCCTGCTTTTAGGTACTCCACCTGTGTTGCCTCTGATCTACTAAGCAGACCTCATTGATAAGCTCTCAATGTGATCAACAGTTATCCTCAAACCGTCATGTCAGCAGCCGACCTTCCCCTATTGATGGACGTCTTCACTCGCTCCCTCCCTTCTGGGCAGTAAACATAACACAGAGGCTTCACCCCAACCTTATGTTTCATGCCTTGCACAAGCCAGCTTCCCATCTGGGGCAGGCCATGTTGCTCACTACCCTGAGGGCACGGTGAGCCCCAGGCCGTCCATCTGCCTGACTGCTCCATCCATCTCCTTCATATTTGTGCTCTGCAGCCCTTCTCCTATAGATATAGCATGCCGGACAATCTGTACCAGGTCCGCAACAGTGAACTATAGTATAATCACACACTGACATCCAGGCTTGTATGTAACTTTAGTTACTTAGCTCAGTGCTTCTCAACCCTTTCCTTGGGGTCCCCAACTAGGGGCAATCCACATTTTTGCTCCCTCCCAACCTCCAACAGGTATTTGCTGTTCTTAATTGGGTGAGAGCTGTAAGGGAGCAAAAATGTGGATATCAGGATCCCTGAGTTGGAAATGCTGGCTTAGCTAATGATACTCTTATATGTTGATATTATACTGCATTATATATTATAGTATTTTACTATTTACTAAAAATACTATCAAAGTATTTTTTAAGAGTCCAGCAGTAAGACTCCTACTGGGCATATTCATCATCCTAAATTTTCTCCTGGACATGAAGATGGCAGATGGTTTAAAGTTATGAATGTAGAAGTTTTTACTCCATCGTGTGTATTACAGAGCCCCTCTCATTTTCCTTAGGGGATAAATGGTCACCCTGACTCTGTCCTTCTGGTGTCACCTGCAGGGAGGACATGGTGCTGTGACACCGCTGGAGACAGGAAGCATGGGCCTCGCTGTCATGGGGTCCCTCTTGCCAGAGGCCCCTCCGCTCTCCACGCTCGTCGTCCTCTTCCTCACGGTCACGCTGCTCTCGCTGTGCGCCCACTGCCGCAGGTCAGTGACCATAGAGGTCGTCAGTGATGTGGGCATGTTTAGCCACAGACGCGCAGCCTCCTCCTCAAGGCCTAGCCAGCGACATGCCTCCGTTCCTAAACCAGTCTGGGCAGTTTTCCAGCTTCCCCATGACTCTGGAATGAAGTGTAACCAGAACAGGAGAACCAGTATAGTCAAGCATGCGATTAGATGAATCTTCTTCATGTTATTAAAGCTTCCTCAATGAAACCCGCAGCACTTATCAAATATTGTCAAACTTGTACCTGAAAATATACATTGTAGCCTTTGTATTAAGTACAGCTGCATAATAGCAGTTAGGACCCTACTTGCTTTGAGAGCTTCATTAAGGCTTGACAAGTTCTGCATTTAAAGAAGCCTTTCTGCATGCCACTGTCATACAGAGCTGTTATTTTTCCACTTGTGGGCTAATCCGGTCTAGCTATTCTCTGACCTTTCACATTAGCAAGGTAATTCCAGCCACAGAACTGACTGGATGTAGGTTGCATCATTCTCTGTCATGTAACTCAATATAGTGCATGGAAATCCAAGACAGACGGCTGTTTCTGAGGAGAACGAACCATCATGTCTGGTGCCAACATACCAATATGATGGCAGGATTGAAAATCAAATCTTGGCCATTAAAAAGCTTTATCGCAGAGTCATTGAACCAGCCAGAGTCAGCATGTGTATACACTACCGTTTTGGGTCACTTAGAAATGTCCTTGCATTAAAAAAAAAAGCAAGTCTTGTTGTCCATTAAAATAACATCTGATTGATCAGAAATATTATGGAGACACTGTTAATGTTGTAAATGACTATCATAGATGGAAACGGCTGTTTTTTTTAATGGATTATCTACATAGGTGTACAGAGGCCCATTATCAGCCACCATTAGTCCTGTGTTCCAGTGGAATGTTGTGTTTGAAGATGTAAGTCTATAATTTTGAAAGGTTAATTAATCATCAGAAAACCCCTTTGCAATTATGTCAGCACAGGTGAAAATTGTTGTGCTGAGTAAAGAAGCAATAAAACTGACCTTCTTTGGACTAGTTGAGTATCTGGAGCATCAATAATTGTGGGTTCGATTACAAGCTCAAAATGGTCAGAACCAAAGAACCTTCCTCTGAGATTCGTTGCTCTGTTTTGTTCTGAGAAATGAAAGTTATTCCATGTGAGAAATTGTCAGGAAATTGAAGATCTTGTATAACGGTGTGTACTTATCCCTTCACAGAGCAGCGTTAACTGGCTCTTACCAGAATAGAAAAAGGAGAGAGAGGCCCCAGTGCACAACTGAGCGAGACGATAAACATATTAGAGTGTGTAGTTTGGGACACAGACGCCTCATAGGTCTGCAACTGCCAGCTTTATTAAATTGTACCTACAAAGTACCACTCAACTGTGAAGAGGCATCAAATCTAAGTTTGAGGTGTTCAGATCACAATGAAGAACATTTGTGAGATGCAAATCAAATCGAGAGACGCTGGAGGAGCGTCATCTGTCAAGCATGGTGGAGGCAATGTGATGGTCTGGGGCTGCTTTGGTGATGGTTAAACTGGGAGATTTGTACTGGGTTAAAGGGACCTTGAAGAAGGAAGGCTATCAGTCCATTTTGCAATGCCATGCCACACCCTGTGGATGTTGCTTAATTGGAGCCAGTTTCATCCTACAACAGGACAATGACCTAAACACAGCTCCAAACTATGCAAGGACTATTTAGGGAGGAAGCAGCCAGCTGGTATTCTGTGTACAATGGCGTGGCCAGCACAGTCAGCAGATCTCAGCTCTATTGAGCTGTTATAGGAGTAGCTTGACAGCATGGTATGTATGCTTCAGGAAGCACAGGGTGGAATCTCATCAGATTACCTGAACAAACTGACATCTAGAATGCCCGAGGTCTACATGGCTGTAATTGCTGCAAATGGAGTACTCTTTCATGAAAACAAAGTTTGAAGATCACAATTATTATTTTAATTTAAAAAATGATTATTTCTAACTTTGTCAATGATGATTCCCTATATATTTAGCTATATTTAACTCGATTTATGTAAGTTTTCATTGAAAACAAGGAAATTTCTGAGTGACCCCAAACTTTTGAACGGTAGTATATATATATACACTACAAATATGCACTAATAATTTATTTTGTTGTACTGTGATAAAGATGAAAGAAGTTAAACTTTTCACTCTTAAAAAACACAATTTTCATCATTCTGTAGTGATTGGGACGTCATTGTAACTCCCAGGCTGTCATCAAAGTTTTGAGTTCCCGCCTTTGTCTTTTCTAGGCGGTCAGCTAATCGCCAGCGCAACACGGAGAAAAGCAACTCCGCACTTCAGGTACAAGTGGTAAATAAATGGCTTGATCAAGACATCAATGTGTTTCTTAATGGAAAAATAGGACACAAACATCCACACGTCAGCTATATCTACTTATCCAGCACAGGGTTATAGTGAGCTTAACTAGGGAAACACAGGCTGCAGGGCAGGAGCATATCCTAGATAGGCTGCCAGTCCATCGAAGAGGTAGGAATTTGAGGTCCAGAAAGTAAGAATCCCAACCAAAATTTTGCTTTAACCAAGAAGTTGAGTACTCTGTGACAATGACTATTATGCTCAACTGGTTGGTTGAAGCAAAAACTTGGTCTGGATATTTCCACCTCCGGTCCGCTGCAGGGCCATTTAGAGACAATAGTTCACCTTACCAGATCCTTCTAGATCACAACAAGAAAATTCAGTGGGGGGGCCTCAAACCCCAACCCTAAAGGGAAGAGGTCACAGTGTTACCCACTAAGTCACTATGCTGCCCAATAACACCCATATTAGCAACACTGTAGCAGACACTGTAGACTCCATTATTTACTCAATGTGCAGTTTCAGTAAACTGGTGATAGAATTGGTGGTGTATCTGTCACATATTTGTTAAAGAGGAGACTAAATTGTTGGTAGTATCTGTGCTGACATCTACATCAACAATTTCAGAGACTATAAATCTTAATATTTACCCTCTTGGGTTTGGAAGGGGTCTGGAACATGCCCCAGGCAGCACAGGGCACAAGGCTGGGGCACCCCGAGGACAGGATGCCAGTTTAGGACACATACACACTCAATCCTACGCTATGGCAAATAGCCAATTAGCCTAAAAGTATATATTTGGAGTGTGGAAGGAAACATACATGACACAGAACCACATGCAAAATCCACACACACAGATTGGAACCCCCACCCTAGCAGCCTGAGGCGACAGCATGGCCCGCTGAGCCACCCCATCCAAATGACTGTGGTCCCTATAAACCAGGGGTGGCCAATCTTACCCGCAAAGGGCCGGTGTGTATGCGGGTTTTTGCTGCAACTCCCTAATTAGATTACTAATTAGTGGACTGATTGGCTGAAGAGTCCTCACACCAGGGTTTGAACAGCTGACCTACAGTTTATCCCAAAAACCTGCACACACACCGGCCCTTTGCGGATAAGATTGGCCACCCCTGCTATAAACCATTCATTATTCAGCATCAGTATGACTATCTCACATTTCAGTGAAATTCAGTTTCTATGTCTTGATGTGCGCGCCTGCACATCTCTGGATGCCCCATGTTATTTTGTCTGGGTCCTACAGATTATGCCAAACGAAAACATGGAAAGCATGGAGAACCCTAATATCAACTCTTTAACAATGGACGAAATAGGTATGCTGATGTCACATAAGGGACTAACTTTCTTTGTATTAGGAAAACAGCCATATTTATACAAAATAGAGACCATTTTGTCATTCAGACTATATGCTCTTATGGTGGATAGAGCTTAATTACGTAAACTGGTTGCAGTGAACAAGGAGTAGTATGTGGCTCTGGGGGTTAGGTTTTGTGCTTGTGCTCAGCACGGTGTCAGTTCAAATCCAAAGGTCAGCAGAGGGATTCCTCCATTTGCCCCTACTGCCTGATTCTGCTTTCTCAGTCTTCGTTACTTTGGATAAAAGCAACTACAAGATACATAACTTCTTCTTGATGGGTGGTGGAAGCCTGCTCAACCTCACCGACTGTTTATTATTATCAGAACATGTTGTCAGTGCAGGAACTTAGCTGATTAAATAAAACCATTTGGCAAAGTATTGGACGTTGTCTACCTTGTGTTTGCCTGCATCTTATTTCTCATGACACCCTTTGTTCATCCAGTTATCCAACCCACGGAAAACAATGGCATTTCTACAGCAATCAAAGGTTTTCCACCATGGAGGAGCCACAGCATAATGCTGAATCTTCAAGGCAAGACTCACCCACTCAAAGACAGGAGAATGGGTCATCATTCGCTTTGGCGGGTGATGAGTATGCCTTCTGTCCCACTGAGCAATTTTCAAGATACTGCGCTCACTGGTCATCTTAATCAAATAGATCTTTGCAGTGTTCTGTTAGGATGTGAGCAATTATGGAACCCAGGGGAGTTTCTAGCCATTGAAAAGATCAGGAGCTAAATCAAGTTTACTGTTTACCTGGAGCATAACTTTTTGGTTTTTGAAGGAGGATTATTGGCATTGGGGCTAAAATACACGGCGCTAGGCTTAAAATACTCAGGGCTACAGCCCCGAGTGATCGGACCTAATGACGCCCAAGGAACCACCAGAATCTAAACGTGCAACATGAAATAAAACGTATTTAAGAAAACACTGCCATCTTCTGGGCGCAAAGTCTCCTTTACTGCAGTCCCAGGTATTTGAGCCTACACTGCCAATACAGACACTGTGTTTGTCACATAGTGTAATAACCATTATCTTGTGCTGGCTACAGCTGACATGTCATTTGACTCTGTGGTCAAGGGATCCACGTAACTATTAATTTCCGTCAAATAACAAACTCCTCAATTCTAAATACACTTAGATTTGTTACTTGTAAGACATGAATAGGAATATGTGTGCAAGTTTAAGGAAATACTTTAATGTTCTGGTTTCACTCTGTTCATTAATTTACCATGTTTATCATACACAGCTGTTTAACAGCCTTTCTTTGTTCCAGCTTATGTTTCTTGTTTTTGTAGATGAATCACAGAATAGCATTCCGGGTGTGAAAAACCCTAATTCTGGAGACAAATCCACAGATATAACAACAGGGGGCATCTTGATGCAAAGTATTCCAGTTGACCAAACTACCAAGATCCAACAGGCCCCAGCACTGGTGGTAACCCCTTGGAGGGAGACGGAGTTGGCTCTGCATTCTGGCTCCACTGTGTTGGTTCCCAGCCAATCAGACTGCCCCCATGGAACATCTCAGCCGAGCCATGTCAGGTACACCGCTAGGGACTCAAAGAGTCAAAATCAACACATCTATGAGGAGCTGGGAGGAGACAAAAAACTCCCCGACGTGCCTTCAAACGTGCAGGAGCAGGAAGACCCGATGTACAACACTATAGAGGAGCTGGAGCTGCCTGACCACCGATATACCGGCCCGAATTCAGGGCACGAGAACAGCACCCATGTCTTGGCTCTGCCCCCTCGGATGGAGAGCTCTGCCTTCGCCCTTGGTGACAAGCCAAACATCATCTATGCACAGCTGAGCAAAAAGAACAAAAGTATGGTGCCACCCCCCTTACGATCACCTCCACCTCCACCACCACCAGACATCATGGAGGGTGAGGATGATGGAGAGGAAGCCCCTGCACCCCCCCTGCCAAAGAGGAATTTCACTCTAGAAGATTACCAGTTTATAAAGGATACAGGAAAGTGAAACCAAATAAGTACCTTATTTTTCTGCTGTGCAATGACTATTTACTTTGCACGATTAAAAATCAGATGGTCTTTTCAGTTTGCTCAAATCACACCATTATAGTTTAGGTGTAAGTTTGGAATTTAATTCATTAAACTATAATGTAGCACACATTGATTTTGGTGTTGCAAAATGTACTAATGCATCCGCGGGACATCAATCCCATCTCCAACTGTGTATCCTAGACGGGGTTAGATGGTCCTAGACAGGGGCCTGGATCTTATCCCAGACAGCGCTAGGCAGGGTAACACACAAATCCGTCACACATTACAGGCAGTTCTGTGAAGACAATGTCCCTGTGTTTGGCCGTACGAAGGAAACACCCGCATCATCAGAACATGCAAGGTCCAGAGATATAATAGGATTCAAACCACCAACTGTGGTTGCGTGTGGTACCACTGTTACTCAATGAGCCATCCTTACGTGAAAAGATAATCATATATGCAGCAAGGTTCTATTTCACTTTAAATGCTGTACTTGTACTTGATCCTAATGATGAATTACATTGTCATTAACTACCTTAATTTTAAAGGTAGGTCAAAATTGCACAGTAAATTTCTTTAGGTTTTTTTTTATCAGTATGTCAGCTGCATCAATGTCATGTTCTGAGTAGCTTATTTTTACAATATTATTGGCATGAAATGCATTGCTAAATATGTAGTGTACATTCTTAACATTCCACATATAAACTCTTGTATACTGTCATTTTTCATTGCTAAACTTAAAATAAATATTTGGTTATCATTTTTAGTGTGGAGATGTGCCTAATATAAGAAACACTCTGTAGTGCCTATTCACCTTCTGAGCATTGTATATGTTTAGATACGGCTCCTGCATTTAAATTATCATAAAGCTATGAAGATACACCATAGAAAAACATACTACAAAGTGCCCTGTAAAATGGACTATAGAGTAGTACAAACCCACAGCTGGAGGACCAGCATCATCCATGACTAATTATATAAAAAACCGTTGTATGAGCCTAAGACATAGGCAAGTTTTAAGACCCTTAAAAGTAACAGGTTCTTGATGCCCAACATGGATACTGTTACGCTTATCCAGAAAAGGGGGAGTTCAATTATTAACGAGTGATTCTCAATATTGCTACCATTCCCTCATTCGTTGCTTTTCCAGGAAGATCAGTAACAAATCATTCAAAAACGTGCCTCGGTGATATGGATGTAGGTAAACCCTGCACAGCACGAAGTGCTTATATTTTTCTGATTGTCTTTCCTTTTCTAAATGATGGGTGTGGGTGTGGAGCGCTAATGGCGGACCTGGCGCGCGGCGAGCCTCCAGGACACATTCCGCCGCGCGCGGAATGGCAGAACGTGACAGAATGCACGTAGCCGCGGACGTCACGGACAACAGCGCGCGGGAGGGGTGTCGCGCGCCGAAAGGCGATCGGCAATAAAATATATAAATTATTTCTGCTTTAATCAAATACTGCACGACTATACACAAAATGTATCGACGGCACTGGAAAAGACACGCGCACATTGATTTTAATTCTTTATAATAAAAAAAGACTACAGATTTTAAGGCGCACCGCTTGCTTCGACACAGTTCACCAGGCGGTATTTACCGTATGGTTCTTTAACCACTGTACCGTATTGTATTGTATTGTAGCTCCCGCATGTATCAGCACCCTCGCACCCCCGAGCCCGTACCGCTTTTTCTTAGACTCGTGCATATACACGTTGAAAATTTGGGGCGTGTGTCACACGGGTAGCGTTTAAGCCAATGGGCGCTCGCGAGCCTCCCACATAGTTGTTTACTACTAGGAGTCGGGACCAGTTGAAAAAGACAATGCGAAAACCCGGATAAATGAGAGTCCTGTGGCGATTGTGAAATGTGCCCGCAAAACGGCGACAGAATAGTCTGCTTTGATAGACATCGAAAGAGCTCGTGAGATGCATTTAAAATATATTACCACGTGATAATTATGTCATTTTACTCTTCCCCGTGCATCAACATCCAGTGGAAGTCGAGTGTCCACATCCTCCGATCCACATTGCTGTAAGCTCCATGATGCATTTTGCGAAAACCGCTGCATTCGCGTTAAAAGAAGCTTTTTCAAGTTTCAGCCGGTTAGAATCAAGCCCATAAGGGGGTGTGTGAAAGGCTGACGAAGGTACAGTTTTCCATTTAAACTCAGTTAATTTTTTATAATGCATGTTTATTTGCACATCTATTGATGTTTGCTCTTATGACAAAAGTGATTAGCTGTTGCATGAAGAGGAATAATTACGTAATTGCACGATCGACGAGTCATCTAATGTTTATAAAAATTCCTAACCAAAACTAGGGCGGACAGAAAGCCTTAAACTAATAAATCATGACAAGGAATAAGCAAAACCAAGTTTGTTGCTTATTAACTAAATAAAACGGCTTGCGATGTAATATTTCTGTAAGAAGCACCGTCGGGTACACTAACTTCTGTTGTCCACCTACCATGCCAATGATTGAGTAAAATCACTTCATGTCAGTGCTTGGCCGGTACTGTCAGGACCTCGTGTGAAGCTGTGATGCTGTCTTGGTAATATAATGCTCTTAATGCTCGTAATGCAATGAAGTGCAACCCGGCCCACCTTGGCCAGAGTAAAGGAAAAAGTCACGGCTCTGTGAAAGAAGGCTATGGATTGCAGGATTAGTGCAGTAACGCAGTGAGCATTGTACTTCACTTTTCGGGCTTTTCCGTACTTTGGGTTCTGGTTCAAATTACAGATATTTTATACCATTCTCAGTATTCCGTTATTTTACTGTATTCCACGGAGATCGTAGTGTTTCTGTAAGTATTTCACATTGTCCAGTTTCTGGCATTGATTGCAATATAGTTCCCGGATGTTTTTCCTGCAGAAGAGGTATTTGATGGGTTGGGGCAGGGGTCTGTAAACCTTTCTGCGAGATTACTATTCATTCATAATAAATCACACATGGGTGATAAAGCCAACACAAGTTACTCATTAAAGGGAAATGCATAATAAATCTAAGAGGTCATTATAAAAACGGAATTAATCACACAGTTACGGGGTCTCAAAGAAGTACCCACGACACATTTTTTTTAGAAACGGTGATTTAAAAATGTGTGTTGTTTAAAAATGATGTTTGTGCAAGTGATGTCACCTGTCAATCGAGTTGTTTTAAAAGTTTTTTTTTGTTTATTTGTATTAAGCATGCACTATGCGCTAGTGCCTGTTACTGCAAATACCCAGCCTGTAGCACATAGGCAGCGATCTGCTGTTTGTTGAGCGATGATTACTATAGTTACCAAGTCTCCTGTCCTTTCACTGTCCTAGTAATTTTCAGCTGTGCTGGGCACTGGCTTCCTGTTCCTGTTGGTGTAGGGGCTGTGCATCGCCACAGCTGTAATTGGATAAGCAGCGATTGAGGATGGACTGATAGTTGGTTGCATGATCAGTGTTGTTCTTGAGCTTTGAGGGTTAGGGTTTGATGCTCACCTGCTTTGCTGACTTCAGCCATTTTCTTGTTTGAATTAGTTAGTGAAATGATTTATTTTTTCATGCTTTAAGGAATCATTTTTCAGTGGGGTG
>JABFEB020000039.1:9858305-9878829 GCA_019775895.2 Stomatorhinus ivindoensis
TGAAAGCATGGAGGGAACATGTGAAGAGAACATGAAAGCATGGAGGGAACATGTGAAGAGAACATGAAAGCATGGAGAGAACATGTGGAGGGAACATGAAAGCATGGAGGGAACATGTGAAGAGAACATGATAGCATGGAAGGAACATGAAAGCATGCTCACTTTGTGTAGAGTGAGGAATCAGAAGCACCACTCTGAACCTTGCTTTGAGGTTTTTCATCCAGAATACATAGCATGTCTCTTGTGTAATACCCACGTTTACTCTTTCTCTGTCTCCTTCAAACATTCCATTCATTGTCTTTTGCCCCAGAGATTTCCCATAACCACTTGATAAAACTAAAAAAGACCTGAAACAAAGGTTTATGATGAATGAGAGCAGCTCTGCACCAGTCACTGACAGGGGGCTGAAGAAGCGCCTCTCATTAAACAGACCCAGGGGGTCGTGGCCTTAATTAGCTTTAGCATAATCAAAGTGGCGTCCTCCTCCACTGCCCGTTAAGCCAGGCCACTAAAGAGATCACCAGGCACCTGATGCTAAGGGGCTATGTGAAACGCCAGACCCAACGAGCGCCAGCGTGCCGCGCTCTGCCACGAGGCAGCTCTGTGGGAGATGTGGGGACCACGTCAGCGCCTTGCGCTCTGGTGCATCCTCACAGGCTAAAGGTGCCCGCGGAGACTGCCGGTCTGGTAACTCCCTCAGGTGACTCCAAGCCGGTGTTCAGTAGGGACTTTGCGCAACAAATAATGGGAAAAGGAAAACAAGCTTTTCCTGTGACGTTTCAGTTAAAAAGGTAAAAAGCATGTGCCTTAAACTGCTCTTCACACTAATACTTCTAAATATAACGAATTTGCTAACTCTCCCAATGTCATCTTCAGACCAGATTTCTGATTTTAATTTTATTATTAAAAAAAAACTTGAAATATATGGCCGTTACTAATATAAACTGAACCATAATATAACGAACTAACCCTGCAAAATAAATGCGCGCAAAAAAAAAAATGTAAAAACTCAATAACAAAGCATAATAAAACAAAATGACAGGCAAAGCAAATGTTTACATGAAATTTAAACCTCTTAAAAACGGCCACAGGTTGGAAGGAAAGCTGTAAAATGAATTACGTCGAATCAACCAGAATGAACAGAAGCCAAACACGCCGCTCCCTCACTGGGGCTCGCACCAGACCCTCATACGTCAAACGCACCCAGAAATGAGCAGACAGCGTAAAGAGTGAAGGCTGGTCACCTCCAGATGGGGAGAGAGGAGGTGCCATGTAGCCCTACCTGTGAGCAGAGATGGGAGGCGTGTTCTCCAAAGCTTCTGAGGGTTCAGCTGGCGTGCTGACAGCGCGGTCCTGTCCTCCGCCTGGGAAACAAAAACTAAGTGCTTGCAGTCATACGGCAGTGTCTTCTTATAGTGACACCCCCCACCGACTTAGCCCAGCCCCCTTACCCCCAGCCAACTCCCCCCTCGCCCAGCCACGTTACTACAACTCTCAGAGGGAGAGAGTGAACGAGGAGGGAGAGTAAGCGGGGGAGGAGGGAGGGCAGGCGTCTCATGCACGCCATGGTTGCGACCGCCAGTGACGTGCGAGCCCGTGCACCTTCCTGGAAGGAGCTAATGAGGCTGAACATCTACATCATGCGGATATTTATGTGCCACTGTACATAAGAATGAGGTCCCTACTGCTCCAACACGTGAGCACATCCGTCACCCTAACACAGGTGGGGGCATCGGCAGAGTCAGGGATGCAAATGCATTAGCATATCTTAGTGTTATGTTTAAATCACATGGATGCTATCGAGTCTGGTATCAAATCACTGAAACCAGTTAGACCCTTAAAAGAAAGGAATTCCCATTTAATTCTTTGGGGGAAGGGGGGGGACAGAGGTCAGGCAGAAGTGGGAGATACAAAGGAAGGCAGAGTATGAACAAACTATCAAATTGTCTGGTTTGAAATTAAGATTTTATTTATTTATTTTATAAGATAAAATATACAATGATGTACGGTGTATGGTCTGTGTTCATGAGTGGATAAATGAAGCTGAATGAAAATCAGATTAACATCTTGGACATTTTGGCTTGGGGCAAGGTGGATGACACCCTGGGTTTGTTATTCTTTATGTACACTATACCATAGATTATGGAAAGATCATAGAAACACCACATGACAAAGGAATTTGACATATCACAATTATAGCCACAGCTGAGTGATATTTGGTTACATGGCAGTTAACAGTGTGTGTCACATATAAAACTGGTCTGGCAATCATTGCTGTGATATGTAAAGCATTGTTTTAAAGCAATGTGAATCCACTAACAAAAAGTTTAAAGACTCTGCCTGAATTGCAAGAGCATAAGTCAAAAGAACTGGAAGTGCATTTATTTAACATATGCTTTTATACAAAACAACAAAGAATTGAGAAGGCAGGGGCAGCCAATCCCTGGAGTAACTGGGGTTAATGGGTCTCACTCAAGGGCCCAATGGTGACATCACTCTGCCAAGTATAGGATTTGAACCAACAACCATTCAGTGTCTATTTTGCAGTCATTTTATTAAAATTTTTTCTTTTTATACCATTTTATTTTCTCTGTGGTGCATATTTCCTGACAAACACAATTCAGGCAGCAGGTTGGAACAGCATTTCACTGCACAGAAGTACAGTGTATGATTGTGTATGTGATGATTAAAGCTTAAAACACAGTGTGCTAATGTGTTGAGCCACAGACCACCATAGACTGCCATACCCATATAATGCGTCAATGGGAACAGTCTCCAAATTCATGATTACATACACCAAACATGGACCATGACCCTAAGCACACAGCCAAGATATCAAAGAAGTGGCTTCAGGACAACTCTGTGAATGTCTTTGAGTGGCTCAGCCAGAGCCCAGACTTGAATCCGACCGAACATCTCTGGAGATCTTAAAATGGCTGTGCACCGACGCTTCCCATCCAACCTGATGGAGCTTGAGAGGTGCTGCAGAGAAATGGGCTAAACTGGCTAAGGATAGGTGTACCAAGCTTGTGGCATCACATTCACAAAGACCTGAGACTGTAATCGCTGCCAAAGGTGCATCAACAAAGTACTGAGCAAAGGCTGTGAATGTGATTTCGCAGTTTCTTTACTTTTAATAAATTTGGAAAAATCTCAAGTAGACTTTTTCACATTGTTATTATGGGGTGTTGTGTGTATAATATTGAGAAAAAAAATAATTCAATCCATTTTGGAGTAAGGCTGTGGAAATAGTGATGCGCTGTGAATACTTTCCAGATGCACTGTATATTGCTCATTACTATAAACATTATAGTAAATATTAAATAATTCATTGCACTGTACTTAACATTTTCCATTGGTTGCTAATTTTAACCCAGTATAGCTGTATTTAGCCTGTACCCAAAGCCTAAAATGAATTGTATTAAACTACATGCGTATTACGTCACAAATTTCTGCGTAGTGGCTATTTGACCAGGGAATGTCGAAGCTGTTGAACATTGCTCAGTTGCAGAAAATTCGATGTTTATTTCAGTGCTAGAGAAAATTTCATATGAACAAAATGTATAGCAAGTGCTCAGTACTATAAAAAGACGTAATTGTTCAAGCAAAAGGGGCCGAGTCAGTTCTTCATAACATAAGGAAATAGTCTACCACCACAGTTGACTATAAAGATTAAATACACGCGCAGAGAGGCACAATAAAGCTTTCTTAATAATGCGCAAACACCGCTTTGTCTTACAGAAAGTTGCCGAACGTGAACGCAAACTGTTTTTAGATATACCCTCAAAGAATAAAAACGGGACCAGCGGCTGAGACGCATGATATGCAACGTGAAGTTCACCAGTTTTACACGCGCGCAGTTGATATAAACACTCCTACGTTTAGCTGATAGAAATTTAATTTTGTCCTTAGGAACAAAAGTAGCTAGCCTGATTTATCGCTAACGAAGGCATCCATATATGTTCAACCAAAGATGCCACTGCCTAATCATATGCCTGTTACAATTAACTAGTTTCACTAGCTATATCGGGCTAGTATGTTCATAACAATCTAGAGCACAGCGCCGCAGTTTCCTAATTGATGTTTTTTCTGTCCTATACGGACATTTGGTGAGCAATATATACCTATTTCACTGCACATTTCGCGTTAAGGCTATTTGCACCGATCTCCAAAGCAGGTTAATTCTTTCCGTAGATGACTGACAAAGATGGTGATAGATCAAGTATATTTAAAAGGTTCTTAAAATGACATATATCAATTTTTTTAAATATTTTAAATACATAAAATACAGTCTATCAAAGTATTTTGTTACATATTACATGTGATTTCGGTCCAGCAAAATATAATTTACAAATTTAGTACTCGAAATACTGCTCTGCTCTGCCTGTAACGAAATGCTAAGAATGTGCCACTAATTGACAGTACCGTTAATTGTTAAATTCCTTTTCATGGCTTTTAGCCAAGCTTTCTGTCGCCTTTCCGGTAGTTCTTTGGTTTCTTTGCTTTGATTTTTACGAACCGAAGGTATCCAGAAGAAACTTTGATTTGGATTGTTCTTGCTGTTTGTTACTATTCGTTCCCTGGATAAATGGCCACCTCCTTGTTTTCATTTATGCATATGTCGGACAATGTCGTCAGCTTAATACAACCCACTGTGTGACCATTAAGCTCATGGGAATTTTCTGTATTTTACTACAGAAATGTTCTGAGGGCAGAAAGAAAAATGATTGGTTTAGAGAGACCCCAATTTTGGGGGTCCCCAACTGGTTGCCTACTGGTACAGTCCGTCTCTGCTGATATGTGTCCATGCTTGATAGTAGAGAACACTGGATTTAGATCAAAATCAGGTCAAGTTGAGGAGCATGCACTGGAACAGCACTTTGCCGCCTCTTGCGATCCCGATTGGTGACCCCCCCCCTCCTCCCTCAGGTGACACAAACTCAGCAATGAGGATCCTGTGAGCTGGATCACCGTCCGGGAAATGCGCCACATGGCCGTAGAGTCATACCTGATGCTCCTTCACAATGCATGAAATGTGCCTTATTCGGGACTCAAAAGTTACTGCTGAACTTTATCCTACATTCTGATTGGTTCATGTTTGGGAAAACCAAATGGGGTGTCACTTTGTGGAAGTAATTGGATCAGATGATTGCTCTGTGTGGTAATAAAGGGAATGTCAGATTATTTTTCAGGACTAGGAACACATTCTGGTCAAACACTTTTTTGTCATGATGTTTTGTTATTTGAGTACTTTTTTAAAATTCTCCATACACACTAAGTATGCGAATTTGAGTACTGTATAATAATTTCTCCATACACATTGAGTATGAGTATTTGAGTACTGTATAATAATTTCCCCATACATATTGAGTATGAATACTTGAGTACTGTATAATAATTTCCCATACATATTGAGTATGAATGTTTGAGTACTGTATAATAATTCCACATACACACTAAGTATGAGTATTTAAGTACTGTATAATACTTTCCCCATAAACATTTCTAAATAAATTCAGGAGAGGTTTCATCAACCTCAGGTTGAATCAAATGCCTTCTATAGAACCTCCACCCTTTTCAACCTTCTCTCTCCCTCAGAGAGCTAGAGGTTTTTTTCTTGAAAAATTGTTCCAGTATCTCACTACACACAGTCCAGTCCCCAAAATACCAGTGCTAGAAACTCGCACTCCCAAGAGTGCAGTATCTACAGTACATTTTGCCAAATAGGGGCTGGGCAGGTCCTCTGCAGTAGAAGAGGACCTGTGTGGTTACTGTTAGAGTGCATTTTTTTCACATTTTACATTTTTTATAGAAATACTCTGGAAAAAATTCACAACCCCTCACTGGTGTCTCCCCCACTTTGGGAATCCCTGTTCTAAGAGAGCATCCTATGAAGCACTGAGGGTTTCTGAAGGCAAACATGTCAAGTCAAGTCAAAGTCTTTATTGTCAGTACTGCCGTATGTACAGGAAACTTGGAGGATTGAAATTGTGTTATTCTCAGAGCCCATGGTGAGTCCACTAACAATGACACGCAAGACAGACAAGCTAGCCAGGAACAAGTTTCGGGAATAAAACTAAATGAAATACTTTGTGCAAAAGACAATAAGGAAGTCCAAATATGGTGGATCTACAGTGCAATTGTATATAGCAGCCATTTTTAGTTTTAGAGTCTGTGTTGCAGGTAAGTAAGAGGGGTGGGTGGGGTCTCCCTCAATGCTGACTGCTTTGCGGGTGTAAGAGGGGTGGGTGGGGTCTCCCTCAATGCTGACTGCTTTGCGGGTGTAAGAGGGGTGGGTGGGGTCTCCCGCAATGCTGACTGCTTCGTGGGCTCTTGCAGCGTTCACTATGCATGGCTGGGTTTTTCGATCGTTGGATGGAGCAGCTTCTAAACCGCACGGCGACACAGTTTGACAGGATCTTTTCTGTGGTGCCTCGATAGAAAGAGGCCATGATCGGAATTTGCGGAGGGAGTAGAGGCGTTGTTGGGCATTCTTTGTAAGTGATGCCGTGTTCTTTGACCAGGAGATTTGGTGCTGCTCTTCCTTTCCACAGTAGTACCATTTATGGTTAGCAGGGGTGTTGAGTATGCGATCTCCTAAAGTCATTGACGATCTCTTTTGCTTTGTCCACATTTAAGAGGAGGTTATTGTTGCAGGTGGTTCACTTCATTCCTGTAGTTAGTCTCATCGTTGTTGCTGTTGATGAGACCCACCACTCTGGTGCCGTCTGCAGCCTGCTGTAGCTTGGTGTGCAGTCATGGGTCAGCAACGGTGAAGAGCAGGGGACGGAGCAAACATCCATGTGACCCTGCTGTTACTCGATATTCATTTATTCCCAGTTATGTTGTCCATCACCTGTGTGTGAGTATGTAAAATGTATAACACACACACTCGGTGACCAGACAGCTTGCTCCTCCGAGTATTGAATCATGGGTCTCCACCTTAATACACACAGCAGACAGACAGGGTCAACAGGTTCACTTACTGTTCAATTAAGCATCGGAACAGTTAAGACACCTGATCTAAGCAATTTTGAACATGGTGTGATTGTTAGTGCCAGATGTTGTGGTTCCAGCGTATCGCAAACAGCCATCCTCCTGGTATTTTCACACACTGCAGTGTCTAGAGTTTACAGAGAATGGTGCAATGAACAAAACACATCCAATGATTAGCATTTCTATGGCCAAAAAACAGCATGTTAATGAAAGGGGTTAAAGAACGGCCAGACTTGTTAAAGCTAAAGGGAAGAGGCCACAAGTGCAAATATACCAGCTCAGTATTCAGTGCTTCTCTGAATGCAGAACTTGTCTACACTTATCATGCTTCTGGAGATGAACGGTAGTTCTCAATGTCACATATGTACAGTACATCTAGTAAAATGGCCACTGAGTGTATCTCTTTTTTTCCTCACATTACATATATCTGTTATGTATAGAATTTACTGTCACTATTAGCATGCTCTGTCCCCTTATTCCTACATCCCAGCTTTTTATTGTCCTGCAGGGCAATGAAAACCACTCATGCTGACAAAGTCAGCAGGGCCTGCACTGTTTATGGGCACCCAAGAGTAATTAACTGCTAAGATTGAGCAAAGGTCATTATTTTTGGGTGCTTAATTAATTTAGCAACGTTGCATGCTTTCTCTAAAAGCATATAAGTACAAAATATTCTTCTAACCAGTAATGGCTGTTTCTAAAGTTCAAGAAGGGCAACAACCTCCTAAATCGAGTTGCCTTACCACTAATTCTCTCATTCCTATCGAAAGCATCAAATTTCCTGACCTGTCAGCTTCTGCTTACATTATGTTTTCATATGGAGGAATCTGTCTATTGTTGTACCACTTATCCAATACAGAGTCACATGGGATATCGATCCTATCCCAGGCAGATTTGAGAACAAAGCAGGGGTAACGGAAACTGAAGTACACGAAGAAATGTAAGGCGGGGGCAATGATGTGGCTCCCACTGCGCTACCACATTAAGAACTGAAATGTAAAGATTTTTTTTTAAATTTAGAACATTGTTACACTTAAACCCACATTTCCCAGAGAAACTCCTAGTGTCACACAAAATTAGAAACAATTGGGACAATGGGAAGACAAGGCTACGTTTGTTTACTTAGAAGGCATTTGTCATCACCATGAAAATGTCAGGCACACATTTTAAGCCATTTTAAGTATATGCCTGATGGATTTTAGTATTTTTCTAACTTCAGGCTTTATTATTCTTTCTGCCCTCCCTGTCGTGCCTCTCCATTTTACATTTGAATACTTAACTGGTGCTTTTATCCAAAAGCTGCTTAGCATTTTAGTGCCGTATACAGCTGGGTGATTCACACAAGCTGTGTGGCTTAAGCATCTCACTTACAACTGCAGAGGTCTTCTGGGTGGGATGGCAGACAGGTCTAAGGGACACGTGGATCTGAGGAGGGAATGGAGGCATTAATTTAGGGAAGGGGGTTCTTTAAAAGCAAAGTGAAAACAACATGGACTTTCACTTTGGGCGAGTGTAATGAAGTCTGCGCAAATATGTGGTTGGGGGCTTGGCGAGAGAGAACAGTGTTGTTTTAGACCCAGGGTCCACAAATATCTGCTGCTTAAATCCATCAGCAACGCAAAAAAATATATAATATAATTTAAAAATGCTGTTCACTCCAGCATGCAGTTTGTAGAGAAGAAAAAGGGAAATATTTTGTTTAACTGAAGCTGAAGATGTACCTGACTTGTATTGCAGAACGTGTTGCCTGTGTGGTACAGGAAGCTTCAGCACAGTCATCTGTAAAATGTACCAGCCAGGGGGATAATCCACTTCCTGGGAATGTTTGCTGGGCATTGTGTCACTGTGTGGGTGGGGCAAGGTTGAAGGAAGGGCAATTGATACTTAAGATGAACTCTATTGATCCTGGGGAAACATTCTAGAAATATTTCAACTGATAATTTCTTCTTTTTTTCTTTTATAATACAGTGTTTGTTTTATTTCCTGTTTTTCCAAAGTTTGATTGGATTATAAATACAGACAGGAAGATGTGCATAAAATTCCTCCTTCCCTTAGTCAAAGGGTCTAAACATGAGTGCAGACTGACCAAGGAGAGATGCTTTACTGAGAAGATGATGTATTTTGTAATGTTAAATATTACCACGTAAAAAAGCATGCAAATATAGACTCACCCTACATGTAATGAACAAATAATAGTTCATGTTTGAAGTGCAATTCTATTACTGTATGATAAAAGTATCAGTAATTAATTAGATATAGCAGCGCCTGATTTACCTGACATATATGATGTTTTATGCTTTACAGGATCAGAATCGATCAATACATAATAAACTATATTGCAGTAAAAATCTGGATCACACAACTATACAGCACTTTAATATGAACAACTAATACAGAGTCAGCAGATCCTAGCAAAAGCATGTGAGGCCCCGAGCAACCCTCAGGGACGCTGCAGTACAATATTGTCATCTACACTGAGGATAAAGGGAAGTATCACTGACACACTGCAATGTTACTGAAAGAAATTACATACGCTATTTCATATTTTTGCATTAAGCTTGATGCAGGTTAGTTAATTCCCGACAGAGCAGCGCTGACATAACTTAAGAAACTCTATTACTGTTTCCATATAAAAACACTATGCTTCATTTATAGGAAAATAAAACAGGTTATTAACAATATATAGGCCTATACCGTGTATAAAAAGTATTTTATATGCCTACTTTAATAAAATCCCAGTCACCAAAAATAATTTTTAAATTACAATGAGAGCAAAACAAATAAAAACGGAAAATTAAACCCTCAAAACAGACAGGGCCAGTGGACAAACAGTTAAACGTGAGTGACCTCAATTAATGATATAATTGCATTGTGACTTATCCAGAAGTCACAATTACCCTCGTAGCAAGAAACACATTAGTGACCCTGAGGAGGAGGACAGGAGTGAATCACAAATTTGTCGTTCGTGTGGTTTTAATTTATGTAATGCCATACGGAGTGTCATACGAGGTGTGACAGACTGCTGGACAATCCCAAAAAATTATTATGAGATTTAAAGAGAAGCCTTAATTATAATATATAAAGTTTAAGAATTAAAGTGAAGCCTTAATTAACAAAGTATACTCAATTTTTTGTGCTTTGCTGTCATTAGACATGACTGAATTATTAAAAAGGAAAAGTTCGGCAAACAAACAGCTGTAGGACGGACCAGCCACGAGCTTAATGGGGCACGCGCACCTCGCGAAACGCCAGCGGAATGAAACAAAAAAATTCAAAAATTGAATGACGTACCACGTGCAAGATAAATGCGCGCAGACGACCAATCAGAGAACTGAGCATTCTGACGTAACATAAGCGGGAAGTTGGAAGAAGGGAATCGAGACGGAAGTTGGGGCACTTTTTTGCTTTTTACTCTTAATACTTAACGCTTACTTACTCTTACTTTACATAAATGTCTGTCTGCTGTTGTCCATAACGTAAAGTTGACTTGGCATATTTCTCTGCGGCTCTATGTGGGTAAGTACAGTTTTCCTTTGTCACAAACTAATTCATTGACATTTCTTCTTTTTTGTTGACGCTAGTGTTAACAACAACAGCATCAACACGTTCGGTATAGAATGATTGGGTACTAAAACGGTTTTCATGGTGGATATAGATTAACAATGTAACTTACTGAATTGTATTCAAGTATGAGAAACGATATTTTGTAAACTTACTAACAGTCATAGGCCAATATGAAGTAAAATTCAAAGCTTTTAAAAGAAAAAATAAAGTAATCTAAATTCACTTTATTTTGTACCTAAGAAGTCAGGTGTGTATTTAAGATTATGTGTGAAAATAGTTTCTGTTTTTAATATGAAATCGTAAATTTAACAGGCTTCTGTGTATTGAATTGACACATCTTTTTTCTGGCTGTCACAACACAGAATTTCAGACAAGAATCACCTCTACGGAGAGCCAGTTTTCAGTGGAGCACTGAATGATTGATAAGATGGAGAAGGTGTACATCCTGGAGCGGGAAGTGGGTCGGGGCAGCTATGGGGTGGTTTTTGAGGGCCGTGTAGCCGAGACAGGGCCGTGGGGTATCCGGGGCGATAGGGTTGCTATTAAGTGCCTCCCCTGCAGTAGCCCCGAGTGCATTGAGCTGTTCCTACAGGAGCTCTGGGTCATGAGAGCTACAGCTAGAAGCCACCCCAATGTCATTGCCCTCCGCTGCTGCCTCCATCAGACCGGACCTAATATCCTTCAGCCCCTGGGGGCAGGGAAGCTACCGCTGGACCTGGTAGAGAGCGCCCTCAAGGGCAGCGTGAAGCGATCATCTCCGACCCACAAAGGCACAGCCACTAAGACACGTGGGAAAATGTTGCCTCTACAACCTGCTGCCATCAGCTGCTCTGCCCTGTGGCTGGTCATGGAGTACTGTGATGGTGGTGACTTGAACCGCTATCTGCTGTCAAGGCCCCCAGACACCCAGAGGAACTACAGCGTGATCCAGCAGCTGAGCGGCGCCGTGGCTTTCCTGCACAAGCTCCGAATCGTGCACCGCGATTTGAAACCTGACAACGTGCTGGTGCAGAACACCCCTGCTGGACCGCTTATCAAGGTGCTCAGGTCCCTGGTCCCCATGAGAGCCTTTGACAAATAAAGCAGTGTTCAGAGGTTGAGAGACTGATAAATAACAGAAAGGAACAAGACACTAAGCCAGGAGGAGGATAGTTTATCATTTGATTATTTGGAAATGGTTTGCTGAAGAAATATTTGTATGGTAATGTGGGCAGTAGGTTTAGTGTGAAATTTACTGGAACATGCAGTTAAAATTACAAAAACCAAGTGCGCTTATCACAGAGCACACATTCAGGGTACAAATGAGAGTTTCTCTTAGTGGTGATCGTATTTGTTGATTAGAGTAAGGCTGCTGGTTCCATATTGATTCATACGCTTCATTGCAGTTCTCCATTCTGCATTGTTTGCAGTTTCATACTTTAAGAGTAGATCATTGGTTTTGTGTTAATCTGTGTTAAACTTATTCCTCGTCATGCTTAAGGATGGTGGGAATTTGAGAAGACTTAATAGATCCAAGAAGGGTTTGGATAAACCTTAGGATATAGGTGCATATTAGCTGCATCATAATTACCATAGTAAAGTATTCCTTCTCTGTTTTGTCTTGCGGTAGGTTGCGGATTTTGGGCTCAGCAAGATGAGCGAAGGATTGGCTGAGGGGCACCTCAACAGGAAGTTTCTCTCCTCCACCTGCGGTTCGGACTTCTACATGGCCCCAGAGGTGTGGGCTGGCCGTAACTACACCGACCAGGCAGACATCTTCTCCCTGGGCGTGCTCTTCTGGGCCGTGTTGGAGAGGATCACCTTCCTGGAGGATGGCAACACGCAGGAACAGCTTGGTGGGTGTCAGCCAATGCAGAAGGGAGTCTGAATAAAGGGGAGGGGCTAAGACTGTGATCCAGTTGGTTGTATAGCAGTGGAATTACGTTGTCCTCTTATAACTGGAAATTTTTATCACACATGACATATAGTGAATATAAATGGAAACTCTTATTCATAGACATTTTTTGCAGTTTTTAGCTTATGCATATGGTTCTTCCTGTATTATAGCTACTAATCACTTCTGAGTGCCTCCACTAATTCCATCTTATTTGAGAGAAATCTGAGCATTATTTCAGGGTTATAAAAAGCACACAGCAACTTCTATTCTGTGCAGCAGAGCCCTCATAGGGGGAGGGAATTGGAACAATTCCATTTTCCTGTTCCTTTTAGGTTCCAGTCTTGCTTGCAGATGAACTTTTTAGGGGTTTGTCTGCCTGAGCGTGCATATTTAATGCGTAGTGCAGGAACACGCTACCCGGCACTGGTTGTTTGATAGGATTCTGAAAAGCTGTTTGGTCTGCTAGCAGGTACACACTGCGTCTTCCATTAAAAACCCAGCAGTAGTGACAGCACTGAGTTTCCACAGGCATTTGCGCATAGATTGGGTAATAGAATGATGCAGTATAGCTGATGGTATACATCCTGATGCTGTGTTCATGTCCCTGACGCAGGTGCCTATGTGTGCCGGGGTCGCTGGCTGGTGCCGCTGGGTGAGGCCCTAAGCGAGAACCCGGACCTGCAGCTGGCCATCCCCATGAGGGCCCGCCGGGCCCCTCCTCTGCCCGCCCCCCCGACACCACAACTGTGCGCTCTGCTCTTGGACATGTTGGCCAGTGACCCGGCCTCCCGGCCCACGGCCTGCCAGCTGGAAGAGAGGGTGCACTCTGCCACAACCTCCCAGTGAGGGCCAAGGCCGAATGGTCATCCTCGGTTCCCAAGGACCGGGCTGGGAAGCGCTGCATAAGTGAGAGGGATGGAGTGCTTTCTTCTAAGGCAGGGTTATTCGAATCATGGTCCTCCAGGTTCAAGCACTGCTGGTTTTCCAGCCTTCCTTTACCTGTAAGCCAGGTGTGAAGCCTCTGGCCAATCAGAATCAGTAATTATTAAACTAACTACCTGGGAGAACTGAAAACAAGGCCTGGATTTGGAATCAAGGTCCAGATTTGAAGAACCCTGTTCAATACCATTGACTCCTTTGAGAAACAGCATGTGTAATATCTCACCAGACTCTGCTCCTCCACATCACGCTGGCTGCTTCTTTCAAAATGGAATATACCTAATTTACTATATGGTGTTCTTGGGATTTGTGTAAAAAGTATATTTATTTTAGAAAACACTGTTCTCAATGCCTCTCAACTTTAAATTTTATTCCTCTAGGAAATTATTATTGCACTAAAGTTAAATCCTCCAACTTACTCACATGCATGACCTCCTTTGCAAGTCTGACTTTTCTGCAATATACACTTTCACCTCAGGAAAATTAAGTGTCTGGGTTTAGTTTCTAGCTAATTTCAGATTTTCATTTGATGCTTTTGGGGATAAAATCACCACTGACAAAACAATTCATATTAACATGATTATAGGCATGAAATTATATTTTGCTGTTGTCAGAATTGTCAAAAAGAACCAGCTGAGGTGTTTCACGTATCTGTCTAGGATGCCTCCCTGAGGATGGAGGGATGGATGGAAGGAAGAAAGGAAATACCAGCATAGTTCTGTGTCTGTGAGTGAGGTCCGCCTGAGCCATGCTCTCATCTTCTGACTCTTACCACAGTGCATGTACAGAATGATATGCAGAATGAACTGTAAGTCAGGGGTCAGTGGTTCACAATAAGAAAAAGCTGGAGTGTGTGACCCTTTGGCCTTCCCTGTTGAATGATGCCCTCCGGTGCCACTTAGAGTAAACACATCCATGATATTTCTACCATGGAGAAACAAGGCTTGTCCAGAGACTTATGGTCTCAATCGCTGACACTGTGACCCCTCTCCTCCACAAGTTAGGTCAGGATAATAGTAACAGCTGGGACAGGGGGCGGGCAAAGTTATGGGTGGGACTCAACAGAACCAATCAGCAGGGATTCCTTGAGAAGCACTCTTTTGTGGAAAGGGGGGGGGGGTTGTGATATAAAAGGGAACAGAAGTGTTGATGACGATCTCGACCCCAGCGGCGCTTCCGCTCCAGTAAAATTTATGCATTATCTGATAAGCGAAAGACACCTTTCAGTGATTGGTGTTTCCTGATTTACGAAGCTTTGATTAAAAACTGTTACCCACACTACCCATTCCCCCCAGTATTTAAATAAAAACTAGCTTGGTGACAGTGATGCTATTATCTTCTATAACTCCTATATTTGACAAGAAAGACATTTCTCTTCATAGAAAGCAATTTGTAATTTATAATAAAGCAAATATATAGCAACTGTTGCTGGTGGATCAGGACTGAAATCAGATGGAGCTGGCTGTTCATTTAATCTCAGAGTTTAACAGGTGAATAGCATGCTTCTGCTTAGGGTCACACATGTAGGTCCACTCCACCAGAGAAGGAACTACCTTCTGCATGTTTGGGCACATTTTGAATTGCTGTGTGTGTATTCCCCATTCATCGGCATTGGGAAATTTAAGCTGGTGTCCTGCAGTATGAGTAGCAGAAACCCAGATTGCACCTGTCATAGGCATAGGAGCTCTGAAGACTGGAAGTAGACACCAGTGAACATACCTTGGAGAATCTGCGTCCAACAAGTCAACTATAGTGAACCAGACGTGAGGTCCCTCCCTCCCTATACTCTGACAGGCTCACAGAGACTGGCTGTATAGAGGCACATCCATCCTCAGCCGCCATTAGACCAGCAGCGAGCCTGCTGGGATAATGTGACACAGGCTGCCACATTGCGAATCGTCGCTCAGACTAAGGCACCCGTACAGCGGCGACGTGAGAGCCCATCGGGGGCACGTTTCGCAACCCCGTAACTCAGCCGTTTTGGCAGCCGCAGATGGAAAAATAATTGTGTGGTGGGGAGACAGATAAATTAGCGGATCCTGCCAGGGTGGCTGCTATTGGGGTTCCCATGGTGAGCCCCTCGACACGCCGCGGGGACGCCGCACGACGGCTAATAGAGCAGTGGTGACTAACCGCTCGGGCCTGATTGAAGCACGAGGCCCAAGTGCAGCATCACACCGGTAGCCCCTCATTCCGAGACGCACACAGCAATAGATGAGCTAAATTAATGGGCGGGGAGGGGGGGGGGGGGGGTTTTTATATAAAAAAGCCACTTTAAGACAACAGCAATTTAGAAAATAACCTGCTTAAGGAAATGGGTTTAATCTCCATGCTAATGAGGAAATACTTGCAGCTGGCTCCTCAGAGTTTTTACAGCTGAACCACTAACAATGGTCAAGCTCACGTGAGGTGGACTGAACACTGGATTCAGGGTACAGTTACCAGTACCAGTGATACTGGCCAGGGGTTGCTGTAGTAATACAATTTACACTACAAGTCACCGAGAGCACAAAATTAATAATTTAAAAAACTGTTTATTGAACTAGAAAATATATATTTATGTCATTTAAATGTGTATTTCCTTGGCTGTGGTGCCCTAAATCGAACAAAAATTCAGGCTTGAAAATGACACTGTACTATAATGCTGAGCATGGGCACCCGATCAGAATGTCTGAGTCACCAGTCCGCCAGTTACCAGCACTGTCTGATGTGTTAAAGATAAAGGTACCAAGATGTCGACCAGTAAGCATCTGAAAACCTGCCTGTGTCAGGAGTGGAGCTCAAAGTGACTGGAACATGGCTGTCACCTCTGCCTGCGCACCGTCTAGCTAACGGGGCCCTCGGTTACTCTGTATGAACACCAACTACCCAACAGTGCCCTCGGTTACCCTGTATGAGCACCGCCTATCCAATGGGGCCCTCGGTTACCCTGTATGAGCACCGGCTATCCAATGGGGCCCTCGGTTACCCTGTATGAGCACCGCCTATCCAATGGGGCCCTCGGTTACTCTGTATGAGCACCGCCTATCCAATGGGGCCCTCGGTTACCCTGTCTGGGCACCGCCTATCCAATGGGGCCCTCAGATACCCTGTCTGGGCACCACCTAGCCAATGGGGCCCTCGGATACCCTGTCTGGGCACCACCTAGCCAATGGGGCCCTCTGATACTCCCGCCTAAGAAATGGAGCCCAGGAAAGCCAACTGAGCCTATCCTTACACGAGTGTCTTTGAGGAGTTCAAAGCAAAGCACAATTAACCTGGAAACAGTTAACAAAACAGGCATGAGTGACAGTCTGTGCACCAACATAAAAGAAAAAAAAATAGATTTAATCATATGCTAATATGCTTGCATTCCAAGATAAAAGCAGTCCAGTAAAGAGGTCTTGTGGGTGTTCTGTACAGGCTGTGCTCCCTGTTAGGCCCTCCATGGTCATGTGACCCTGTCAGTCCAGGCGCTTCACCATATATGGCCCCTCCAGCACATAGCCCATCTTCCTGTAGTAGTTCCTGGTTCCCACACCTAAAAGACCAAAGAGATTCATTTTCATATAAAATTGCTACCTGAAAGTTTTCATTAATTACCACCATTAAAAGAGATTATTCATGGGGAAAAGATGGAAAGTTTCTTGTTAACGAGCGATTTTCTCTTATAGGATATGTACTATCAGGTCTGCATTTCTCTTAATTCACCATCATAAAAACCATCCAGCCTTACAGCAGTGATTCATCTGGGGGGGGGGGGGTTAAATGTGCTCACCGGAGATGACAGCCAGCTTTGCAGCCCCGTGCTCCTCCCGCGCGATCCTCTCCGCCTCCTCCATCAACAGCATCCCGAAGCCCTAGAGGTCCACATGGTGATCAGAACCAGCCGCACGGCAGCACAGGATTCGTTTCTGCTGGGGGCGGGGTGGGGTGTGGTTCATCTCACCTGGTGCTGGAACTTGCTGGGGTCACGGCTGCTGACGGGCACCACGCTGCCATATACGTGCAGCTCACGCACGATGGACACGCCCCCCTTGAGCTCAGCCCGGAAGGATGCCGCCGAGCAGCGCCGCAGCCGCAGCAGGCCGATCAGGATGTCCTGCTCTGGGTCCTCGTACGACAGGAATGTCTCCCAGCTACCATTGGCCACGTAGTCCCTGCGCACCAGCTCCACCTGTGGGCCAAAAAGGGGAATCGCACTCACAGGGGCAAGCAACTGGCCATAATTTGTATACCGTCCACAGAGATATTTAGGGTCTACCCTACACCCCACACACAGTTACCTGGTAGGGCCGCACTTTGTGATGGATCTCCTGGATGCCCACCTCCCTGGTCCTGACATCGCGGCACTGCAAAGACAGCGGATGGTGTTAGGGGGGCCCCTGCTCCCTGGATCCTGCCAGGGTCTTGCGGCTTGAGCCTCACCTCGGTGCCCATGTCCTTCATACGGGCGAGGGCCAATTCTCGCAGGTTTCCGTGCTCCACGCCGGAGCTCACCAGTGGCATGGGAATGTCCCTGCACAGAGACGGGGGCCCGGGGCATCCCAAATGGCATTAGGGAAACCCAAAAGGTGTGGCCACGACATATACCAAGTGACGACCAGCAGGGGGCGCCACCTCAAGCCTCACCTCTGCACACGATACACGCGCATCCACGGCGGCACCAGAGCCAGGATCCGGGCCACCAGGTCCACCAGGGCACTGGGCGAGTAGCTCTTGTAGCGACCAGTCTTCCATAGCTCGTAGAGCCCAGTACCGCGGATCACCAGTGTGGGATACAATTTCAGTCCATCTGGGCGGAAAGCAGGATTCTCAAAGAACTCCTGTGGGGAATTCGCCACTGCGGTTATGGACTGGAACCAAATGTCAAGGCTCTTGCCTCACGTCCCGGTTAAGACTCATAATCCGAGCCACTGAGCTCCAGGAAAATTCTCATGTAAACAGACTGTCTAGGAGTGTCTAGGAGCCAAATAGCAAAACGTAATCTATGCGCAGTGGGAGTACTGGGTGAATTTGGTGCCCTTAATTAACTTGCGGGACTTGTGCGGTATCGAAGAAGGTAGTTCTGAAAGGACTTTTGTCTTTGTATCTAAGCATGTTTGCTCTGCCTCCCCCGCTGACGGGCTCATGTGGCCGGCTCGGGTCCGATAAGCGAAGCAAGGCGTGCGTGCGTCTTAATGGCTTTGCGTTATCGCTGTCCTGGAGCTTCTCCGGGGACATGCCGGACAGATGGGCCACAGCCATGCGCTTTTAGACACTGAGCCCTTGGGGGGGGGGGGGAGGAGTGGAGGACCTCGGGGAAAGCCTCGGGTTAATCATCACGCAGTCGTGTGAATGGGAGCTCAAACCAGTGATAGATCATTATGGGATGGAGCGGAAGTCCTCTTATGGGGAGGGGAGGGTGACTGGCTCCTGGGGGCAATGACTGCCTCATTAAACACGAAGATCCATGACGGGAAAGCAGATGCACCTCGATGACAGCAGCAAAGAGGAAAGGGCTGATTTTACCCTGATCAGACGTTACACTGCAGACATCTTAACGTGCCTACTGAACACAGTGTTCCAGAAGGTCCCCCTCACAGAATCACAGGGTTAATACAGACCATAATAAGATAATGGCAGCAGGGCGACTGCGGCACACGCCCGCTGCCGAGCCTCGATAAGGACCCTGCGATGAGATAACTGCCGGATTCATTAGCCAAGACGGGGGCTTCGGCACGAGGCTCAGCCAGCAGCAGTAAAAGCCAACAAAGCGGATCGCGCCTCTGCAGCCCCGTTGACACGCAATTCTCACCCCGCAGCTTTGTTATCAGCCCCTAAGGCAGCAGTACCCAGCATGCATCTGGGCAGCTACAGCCACAGGAGGAGCCACAGGTATGGTGTGGTGGGGCAGGGGCCCATAAACAGGGTGGGACTCACGATGAACTGCTCCACATCCCGCTCCATGCCCACGTTTGGGAGGTCCGGCATCATATGGGCCACCACCTTAAAGCCAGCATCCTTCGCCAGGTGGAAGGACTCGCAGACGGCCCGCACCGTGTGGCCCCTGCACAGAGACACGCACTCTCAGGAGCCGTACAGACTCCACGCGGCAGGCTGCTTCTCCCCAAGACGCGGGCACCCGCCCCCACCGACCTGTTGGTGTCGCGTGCTACGTCCTCGTAGACGCTCTGCACGCCGATCTCCAGCCGGGTGCAGCCGTAGGCCAGCATGTCGCTCAGGTGCCGCTTCAGGCAGTAGTCGGGTCGCGTTTCGATGGTGATGCCTACGCACTTGGTGGTGCTGCGCTCCGAGTACCTGTGGAAGATGGCCAGCCTTCTGAGTGGGGGGGACAGGGGGGACAGGGAGCCTACAGGGTGAGGAATCCAAGCCCAACATACACACACGTAACCCAACGGGGGAATTAAACCCACAACCTCACAGGAGGTGCATCCATAAATCTAAAATAAAACAATCCCTCCAGAAAAGCCCCCCCCAACTGGGTCTCCCAACTCACTGCATTGACCCTATTCACCCCAGCGAATATTAAAGCATAACTGAATTGTCAGTCTGCAGCATAGCCTTCCGGCAATCGCCAACCAGAACCCATTACTCAAGGATAAGGTAGCGGGGTACTCAATGGCAGAAAGGCATTCAACAGCTATTCTCAAGAAAAACACGGTTACGCCCCGCCCTCGGTAACAGAGCATGGCCTCGACGTACAACCAGAAGACCCTCCAAAGTCCCCTACACCCTCCTGCTGCGGCTGCCAGGCATGCAAAGCCCCCCAGGACAGGAGAGGTTCACGTTTCTCCTTGAAACACTTCTGACCAAATAAGAATGCACCCCCCCCCCCATCAGCTCTCCCCAGATTTATTTAAGGTTTCTAATTTATTTACTAGCGTAGACCAATCAAAAGCTTGCCGTTTATCAGTAAAGACAGACTCCAAGCTGGCATCCGCCTTCATTATGGCTCCCTGACCTGTACGACGGTAACGACGGAGGGAAAAACACGGAAAGTCCCACCGAAGGGGGTGAAGAATGACTAACTGGGCTGGTTCTCGCTATTCCAGCAGAACAGCACAGACCCAGAGAAAGGAGGATAGCTTATACCCGGGGTACTCAACTGGCGGACTCCGGTCCGTATCCGGACCCAAAGGCAATGACATCCGGACCGAAACAAACATC
>JABFEB020000039.1:9917318-9927503 GCA_019775895.2 Stomatorhinus ivindoensis
CATCTCCTGTTCCTGCTCATACATCTCCTGTTCCTGCTCATTCATCTCCTGTTCCTGCTCATTCATCTCCTGTTCCTGTTACTATGACTCCTCATGATACTACCACTGCTACCCCTCTGGATACAGCTATATTTACCCCTTCCCTTGATACCAGTAGAAGTGCCCCACTCGGTATGGTTGATACCTGTCCTCATGATACTATAACTGCCCCTCTGGATACTACAACTACCCCTCTGAATACAGATATTTTTGCCCCTTCTCTTGATACTAATAGAATTGCCCTTCTCAATATGGTTGATACCTCTCCTCAGGATGCTACAACTGCCCCTCTGGATGCAGTTACTCTTGCCCCCCCGCTTGACACTAATACTAGTGCTCCTCTTGATTTGCTCACTGTTATCCCTCTTGATAATGCAAGTACTCGTCTTGCTCTAGATGTTTCCCCTACTCATGAAACTACAACCACCTCTCTCCATACAGTTACTGTTGCGCCTCCTTTTGATAGTAGTCTAACAGCTCCTCCGGATGCCATTCCTATTAATACCCCTCTCCTATATGCCATTGCTGAAACTCCTCCATCACCTCAAACCATTATGACTCCTGCAGATGTTACCTCCACTAATATTACACCAACTCCTCTTGAAGCTCATCTCTGCAGCAGCCCAGAGTCTAGAACCCAACCCCCCCCTTTAAAACCCGCTCTTATCAACCCCTTCAAGATCCAGAAGGTGAAGACCTCTGACCTTAAGTCCTTCAGGAGCATCTTGAGTGAAGATGGCAGCAGCGATGCCAGCGAGTCTAAGGAAAGGCTGGAGATGGCATGGGATTCGGACGAGCTCAGCGAAACGCCTCTGCCGCACTGGTTGAAAGAGGGACAGTATGTGACTGTAGGTACCAACAAAAGCGGCACCGTGTGCTACGTGGGTCCCAGCGACTTTGCGGACGGCATATGGGTCGGCGTGGAACTCGACACTCCTTCTGGTACGTCTCACTTTCGCTCAGTAAGGACAGTAGGGAGCCAAATGATGTTCTGTTGTTAATCTCTCCTCCTTGAACGCTGGTCCTGGAGGGTCACGATCCAGTAACTTCTCCACAGAAGTCATAAGTCACGCAGCTTAGAGCTCCGGACAGTTTGGCTGAGGGCTTTTTGGGGACGGTTTGCTGAGTCGAGTGGTTCTTGCATGGCTGCGGCTCGGAGTTATCCTGAGCTATGGAATATTCATAAATTTTAATATTACACGCTTCAATTGGGTCTTGTTGATTTCCATGTTAAGTTGAGATTCTCTGTATGTATTTCATGCAGCTTATTCTCTTTACCACACCGTTATCCAATGCAGCCCTCGGTGCTTACCAGCTTTGTTCTACGTGACTGAGGGAATCTGAAATGCGTTACGGGCAGCAGACAAATGACGTTCAGATTCAGAGTAGAAGTAGAAGCAGTATCTCACCTAGGGCACCAGGACACCCATCCCTGATGCCTGTCACTGATGTGTCTTCTCATGATGTTCACAGGTAAGAACGACGGCTCAGTTAGCGGACGCCGGTACTTTCATTGTAACCCCGGTTACGGGGTCCTGGTGAGACCCGACAGGGTGACCCGGGCCGACGGCTCCAAGCGGCGCAAAGAGAAACGCCATAGCTCCAGCTTTGGCTCGAACCCAAACCTGGCCGCCCTGACAGCCCTGGCAAAAGGCGACACGCTGACCCGCAATCGTAAGTCCTGGAACAACTGAGTCAAGGGTTGCGGCATGGGGCCCCTTGAGGCCTAGGACACCTCATCTCCCGCTGACTGGCGTCACTGAACCTGCCTTTGGTGCCACACTTGAAAGAACATTCATTCATTCTGTGTCTATGGTGAGTGGTGGAGCCCTCTAGTGGACAGAGAGCACACTGTGTGCAAGGATATTTCAACACCAGACCGCTGGAATGTCTATAGCACATGCAGCATATACCTTTTGCATGTTGTTAGAGTAAGACGTGCTGCCAAATACTGCCAGTGTGGGGCTCCTCCCTACATACTCCTTGACTTGTATAACATTACTGTCTGTCCAAAGCTGCTTTGTCACTGACTGTACCGGCTTGCTCCTACAGTGTCATTTTTGCCTGAGAAGTCGTAAACCTTTTATCACCTTTTAATATATTTCCAGAAGTTTTTAAATATTTTAGAATAATGTGCCTTTAAGAATGTCGGCTTTGAATCTTAATTTCTCTCACATCTCAGGGACTAGGACTCGGGGGATTAATGGGCCTTTTATGAGTGGTTTACAAAAAATAAAATTGAAGCAGCATCCAATCCATGGGAGGGTCCCTCTCTTCCTTTGTCCGACACGGATAGGTCTATCTAAAGCTAGAGGACTGTTTAAAACTTTGGTGTGAACCTCTTTGTTTTCAGTGGGGAGCCAGAATTGCACAATGAAATCATTTTTAAACAATTTTTAATTTTTAAAAATCTAGGTTGAGGGCCATGCTCTGAGAATAATCTGTATCTTTGGGGCAAATATCTAATCTGTGTTCCCATCTGATAGTTTAGGTCTTTGGTCTTTGATTTATGCACCAGAATCCAATATCCAGGCTGCAGGATATTATATTGTACGTGTATGATGGTTAAGGGTCATGGTTTATTTAAATGCTTCATGTATGAGTTATGTTGGGATGGGGGAGCCACTTCCTGTTTCTGCCTTCATGATTTACTGACCTGTATGGTATGCATTTTATTTCTCCATTCTTTTGGCACTTCAAGGGCCGCATTGCCTTAAATATACGTGCTTTCTGTCCTGTGATTGGTTTATGAAGCGTGGAGTGGCCTTAAAACGGCACTAAGCTCCATTACAGCATTGAAGGGTTCCCAGTGGAATATAACTGGACTCCACAAAGCCAGGAACACATCACTAAGAACATTTTTGTAATGAACTACTTGCTGCTGCATCAGCTTTCACTATGAGTGACCCCAACATACCAAACATGGTAGATGCCATACTGTGGTGGGATGGCAATGAAGCCATGAGATTTTGCTGCGAAGGGGATTTGGACTTGAATGGTGGTGGTCATGTTTTTTTTTTTTTCTTTAACTTTTCCTAAACATTGTTTTGATTTGCGATCATTACATGGATGAAAAGAAAAAGATGTTTGTAACAGTTCTGTGAACCTGCAGTAATTCACTAACACTAAACCCACCTTCTGCACAGGATAAAATGTCATCAAACCAATCAAGGGGCTTGTGTATTTATTTATTTTCTTAAATTGAAGATATACCATTGTTGATGGTTCAGACAAGTTCATTGCATTTTAATGCAGGGGCTCTCAAAAGTTCAAGTCAGATACAGTAATAAACATTCTGACATTTGTTCACTGAGAGTGTGTGTCTGTGTTTACCGGGTGCTGTGTATCTGATGGCTTGTGAAGGACATATGGTGACCTGGCAGAATCCAGAAGAGCCATGGATTTCAAACATTAACCCAGCATTCTGTCTGAAGAGAATATATTTCGTTAATTGCATGATTAATCCACTAAAAAAATTAGCAGACGCTAATAATAAATGCTAAAAGTCCCTTTAAACTGGGGTACCTTAAATCAACAAGTTATCCAGCTAAGCAAGAAATCCTGCTTCATGATACAGGCCCATTTTCCTTCACTGCAGTCAGGGTACCCCAGTTTAAATGGACCTCATTCACTTACATTTAGCCCGGATTACTTCAAATCTGAGTTATCAACTAATTACATCTTGTGTTTACATGTAGTCAGCCAATAGCATGCCAGATGCACTCACAACAAACAGAAACAAATGTGTATGATTGTAGGGCTCACAAATGTTTTAAATGCATTAAGCTTTGCTCATGTCACCTACAAAAAAAATGTCAGCGGAACAAAATTTAGCAGAAGCTAATTGGTCCACTAAGAGTTTTCAAAGCTCGCAGAAATGCTAATCTGCTAACAAAAAAAAAAGTCAACTTTTCTGATTAGTGGTTAACGGAACCTTGCCCACCACTGTCTGTTGGTATATAGTTGGGAGAATCGACTATTCTCCACATTACTTGGTTTTCCTCTTTAGTTCAGCTTGAATTGCATTTATCAACAGCTAGCCACGTAGTTTACATTTCGATTTGCTCGGCTCACTAGCTTTGGCGTGTGGTTTTCCTTTTGATTCTATTGGCAAAGAAGCAAGTCATGTGGTTTATATTCTTTGATTTAATTGGCTTAGCCTGAATGTCCTCACCTGATACAAATGAGTATGTGTTGAAATTAAACATACAGATGTACTCTGCAGAGGGACCTGAGGTGCAGGCCTGTCAGCTGCTGCGGCTCGCCGGCTGAAGTCAGGGTGCGACTTTGCTGAGAAGCAGGACGTGGCGCTTTTCCATAATGAAGCTGCCGTGTATTTTTATCTGGCTCTGCATCTTTTTTTTCTCCCCCCCCTTTTCCCTACTGGGTTTCTGCCCCCCCAGATGCTTTTTTCTGGCACTCAGTGCTTCTCAGTCCCTGTACCTTTCTCGTCGACTTCCATTCCTGTGCCAACTAACCAGTGTCCTCCTGTAACAATCCCAGCATCCTCTGAACCCAAACACGTTTCCCCGGATCCCACCTCTCCTGCTGCCACTTACTCTGCTTTACTAAACTTGGGCTATATGAACCCTTAGAGGGGGCGGGTCTCATGCCTTATAAGGGCACAAACAGACAGATATATACTGAAGCTATATCCCACAGGATCCTATAGGTCAGGGGTGGCGAACCTGATCCATAGAGTCGCTGTGGGTGTGGGTCTTTGGGATGGCCTCTCAATCAGCCAATAGTAAAGCAGGGATTCTCAACTCCAGTCCTAGGGATCCACTCTTATTGGCTGATTGAGAGGCCGTACCAAAGACCCGCCCCCACATGGATCAGGTTCGCCAGCCCTGCTATAGGCAGAAGCTTGCACCCAGCTAGGAAATAAAAGCAGCCCCCATATTCCTAGATCTCTGGTTATTGATAGAAAATCGAAGGAACAGATGTACCTGCCTAATGTCCATCTAAACATCTGCATAAAGGAAAGGTTTTCGACAGACGGCTTCTCCTGCGGCTTGTGGCTTCATCAGCAGATGGCAGTAGACTAATTTGGTCTATTTTTGCTGTAATGGTAAGTGATACCCCCCCACCAGGTTTTTAAATGATTATTACAAGAGAGCAGAGCCCTTGTACATGTCCCCCGGGAGTGATCTCTCCTCTGCTCAGGCCAGTTTGGTCCCAGGTACGAGTGTCATGTAGCGAATCAACGAGCCAGAGATGGGCAAGGAGTTTCATTTCATTGATATAATTTTTATTCTCTAGTAGGTACAATACTAAAACACAGGTTTTAAAAAAAAGTTCTTAAACAAATAAACTGTACAAAAACATTTATATATATACTACAGTTTAATTACAGAACAGTCTACTGTCCAAAAAAGGCACTAAATTCAGATACAATGAAGGGATTTTAACTATTTTTAAATTGATAACTTTCATATACTTTATCAAGTTTTTTTCTCCACATTTAACAAGGACAGATGACACCTGGGGACAAGTGACCTTTGAAGCCTGTCATGGCAAAGCACCCCCCCCCCAGCAGAAGGTCACGCCCACCACGCCCATGTTGGAGGTTTAGTGCTCTGTGTACATCTTTCTGCATGCTCCCAGTTATTGTGGGACCTTGAAGAGATGCTGTAATGTAACCCTCTGGCAGAACTTCGTGCGGCGTCCCTGTTGTCATAAACTGCCATATAGCCGCTACTCATGTGATCACTTTAACCCAGGGGTGTCACACTGCAGTCCTGGGGGGCCCAAGCCCTGTGTAGCTCAGTTCTTTCCATGTTCCACCTCAGATGATTCAGCTCAAGAGCTGCGTGGTAATTAGCACAAGGAGTTGAATCAGGTGTGTCAAATGAGGGGAAACCCAAAAATGTGCAGGGCTCCACCCCCCCAGGCCTGCAGTTTGACACCTGCATGCCAGGGACTCATCTAGCCTCTCTGTCTTTGCAACCCCTGAAGCCCTGGCGGTAAAGTGCACCCCCTTTGAGGACAGTCCTTAGAACAGTCCTTAGCGCTAGCCTCTAGATAGCGAGCAGATTTAGCAGAGTGACAAATGCTGCAAGCTGCTTGTCCAGATGTAAATGTGATCTGACCCATGACTGACATGTCCCTGATGAACACACTCATTCTTCAGGCTGCATTAAGGTGTTAAATGTGCTGGAGGATGACAAGGCTATTTTTCGCTCACATCAAGCAAGCTCTCATTTGGAGGGTATATATAATTAGAGTTAACTCTGTCATGTGCCCCCTGTTGGCGGCTGGAAAACATGGAGCCACATAAATCCAGATAACACCTTGTGTGAAACTCCCGAACACACTGAACCCCCCCCCTTTAAGTTCCTCTGCTATACACGCCGTTGGCGTTCAGTACGGCTCGCTGGGCCACACTTTGTCATCCTCACCCCCTGTGGATGCTCTACGAGTAGGTGGAGCCTAGGTTGGACTCCACCCCCTTTTTGGGGGCGGATGCTTTGCCTCGAAGCCTCATGTTTAGGAACACGGGTGGATCGCGCTCACGTCGACATGGAAAACAAGCCATAAAGGTCACCTAGAAACCAAGTGTGGGGAACAAACTAAAACATTCAGAGGTAATTTAGAAAAAATAAAATTAAAAAAAGTTTGCTATACATCTTTAAATTTTACAGTTGAGGAACTCGGACAAAATACAATATTAAATACATTTTGTCTCTTTTTAAAATGAGCCTATTTTTTTGTCCTCTTTAGATAGATACTGATATCGAAAGCAAGCGCCGGTTAGTAACAGCGGAACCTCACAGGGATCCAGTCCTGAAGCAGCAGAATGAATGACTTGCCGGTCAGCTTAGCCGTTAATTGGGCAGCAAGTGCTGTACGTTATTTCACACTGAAAGCAGCATCCTATGTGGTGTGGACTAAAGGCCTGCGTGTCGGGTGGGTGGAGGGCCAGAATGTTGCCGTTTAAGCAGTGATAAAGACCAACAGTCAGCCTCCACCCCCCCTGTCCCAGCCAACCAACCACATCCAGTGTCGTCGGTCAGTCCAAAGCCGATGCTGGCAGAGAGAGGCCCCCCCACCCCTGGCCGACTCGTGCGGCAAATCAGCGGGGCCCGAAAGAGAGCGAGCGCCCCCTCCTGATCGGCCGCCGCCAGCTACAGCCTGGTGCTACAGATAAGCTTCTGGTTCTTGCGAATGGCTTTGGGTACAGCTGTGTATTGAAGACGGGCACATCCAGCAGTTTCCCCATCGGCCGCGTGTCACGCCCGGGGCTTCCCTGCACCCCCACTTAGGTTAACGGTGGGTATGAGTCACCACCTACAGTGCAGGGATCTCCCAACAGGGTCTGTGAAGTGTGATATAGTTAACAATATAAAATAATGCTATGTAGTTCGGTGGGACCATTTGGCACCTGTGGCCTACTTGGGTGCCTGTGAATACACACGTGCTCCTCGTCACCTGATCTATCCCAGCTTTGTGGGCTGCTCACCTCTCCACCCCACCCCAGGCATCCCCCCTGTGCTGGTGGGTGGGACTGACTGAGTGAGTGAGGCCACCACAACGCACGACGGCATCGAGAAAATCACAGCAACAGAGGGCACAAGAGGTTAATACTGTCGCTCTGAATTCGCAGAAAGCACCCCTACTACCCTCTTTGCTGACACAGGCAGGACAGAGGAACAGAGCAGGTTTTGGTTTTGGGCAAAGGCCTGTTCTCGTCATGGGAGGTACACAGTAAAATAAAAGCTACAGGGCAGAACAGAACAGCACTGCGAGACTGTTTGAAAAAGGATATTTCTTTTGAGACGAGCATAAGGATTTCTGGTGTACTCACTGAAGCAGGAGAGGAAGACTGTCAAGAAGTAGCAAAGAGCATTGTGGGATTAAGGAGGATTAGGAGGGCTGGGGTGTTTTGTATGACTCGCAGTTCCTTGTGTGTGCATTAACCACTGATATTCTGGTCACCATTGGTCTCAGGTTCTCTCCTTCTACACTCTACCCCCCCTCCCACACAGACACACACACACACCCCCGCCCGCCCACCCAACTCAGTCGTCATCCAGAGCCTCAGTCTTGATGTCACTGGGAACTGTGCCTGGCCGGGACAGTGCCAGGATGGTGTGGTTGACGGCAGCCATCTCCACAGCCAGGGAGATGGGATCCTGGTGGTCACTGTGGCTGGTGCTGTCGTCCTAGTGAAGGGTGGGCGGGGTCAACAGCGTGACTAAAAAGAGGTGCCGAAAAAATGCTCCAGTAATTGCAGAGTCTAACTAATCACACAGCGGTGCCTTCTGGATAACATGGTTCACTCCAGCACTCTATCCTTTGTTTTAACTGCACCGTTTCCTGTGTCCACGGTCTAAATTGCATGTCTGGCAGTCTGCCAGCACTGTAAAGCCCTGCATCTATATCACGCCTCTCCTCGATGACTCATGGCAACATAAAGCATGTCAC
This sequence comes from Stomatorhinus ivindoensis, assembly GCA_019775895.2. Taxonomy (NCBI): domain Eukaryota; kingdom Metazoa; phylum Chordata; class Actinopteri; order Osteoglossiformes; family Mormyridae; genus Stomatorhinus; species Stomatorhinus ivindoensis. The sequence continues at coordinate 9,925,785 of JABFEB020000039.1, forward strand.
TGCGCATTTGGAGAAGCCCTAGTAATGCACGTCGTAGGCAGGCAGGACTGTAGCACTCAGCGCGACCTGCACGGTACAGACCTTCTGCATTCTGAGATCAAACAGGATCTGATGTGCGGCAAAAAGGTGGGAGCCTGTTCATTTGGACAGTACGGGGGACCGATTTACAGGCATTTCCCCATGTCATGGTATGTTCTCAGCAAGCTTGTACCTTCCCACCACGTTGCCAGCATGCAAGCAGGGGAAGATTATTTAGTGACAAGGGGTATGAGCTTGGGGGTTACCAGCCTACCTGCGTTGGTGATGACGGTTCCAGTCTGTAGAAGCCAAAGGGTCGGGTCACCGATCTTTTCTCAAAATAACTGACGTCACAGCCCTGCAAACGGTTCCACATGGGTCAGTTCTGGGTCCCACTGCAGTGTGCTATATTCTCATCAGACCGCGTTTGAGACTCAGAGACGGACCGGACTTCATCAGGTTTGTGATGGAGTCAGCCGGCCCCATCGGTTTCCTCCCCTGCTGACCTGCTCAGAGAAGTCGTTGCCGTCTACGTCATCGCTGTTGGAGTGCCCGCCTGGACTCTGGACATCTATACCATGACTCTCGAGGATTGTGGCTTCTTAGAGAGGGCAGAACAAGCAGTCACTGACCTGAAGGAGGCCGCTCACACCTGCTATACCATCACACATGGCCAGCTATGTAACAAGTCCAAGGGATGCAGATCTCAGGCCACTCACTGCCCACCCTTTATGACACTCCTAACGCCCACGTCTCTGTGAATGGCTGGGAAAGGCAGGACGTTACCAATGTTGGCTCTTCGCTTGATTTCCTTCCGTCGGTTGGCGAACCAGTTGTACACCTTCAGTGAGGTGACCCTCTCCAGGTCAGACAGCTTCTTGCCTGGGGGAGGGGAGGAGAGGAGAGGGGCAGTGTGAAGCAGTAGGGGAGGAGAGGAGAGGGGCAGTGTGAAGCAGTAGGGGAGGAGGAACTAGGACAAGTGAGCTAGTGATAGGGGTAAATAAAGTCAAAAGGAAGAAGATCCAATCCTGAAGCAAATATAACCTGTTAGGGATTTATAAGAGTGAGACTTTTTCATAAATTTACAGCTGGAAAGCTCAGGGAGATGTGAGGAAGGGAATTTATTAAATGGTAGTAGAGTCAACTGGTACAGCTGGGAAAAGGGAAGGGGCTTATTATGGTCCTGTGAAGATGTGGCTTCAGCCATGTGAGGCTGTATGTCAGTCACATATCAGAGGAACATGGAACTCCTCTATGGACTCTATAACCCCAAGCCTTACCCGGTTTCTGTATTACGGCATTGCAGGCGTTTGAAATCTCCTCTCTTTTGGCCTCGTCGGGGTACTGGTTCTCATTGAAGTAGCTGGTGGGATGGTGGAGGGAGATAAATCACCCAGAGGGTATGAGTGAGCTGCCACCAGCAGGCCAGGAGGTGTGATGACGTGGCCATTGGAGCAATACAGAGCAGGACGTCTCTCCACCTACCTCTCCATGACAGCGAGGCACTCCTTCCTCCATGTGAACCGACTCCCCCGTCGCAGACGGAAGCTTCCGGGCGCGGTGCTGATGGGGGGTGGGGTTTGCCTCCACTCCATCTCCTCCAAGGCCAGGGGTGCAGGCCGCATGTTCAGGGTGGCACCTGGGACACAGTGAAAGTGACCGACTCGGTCAAAAGGGTTCGAATGCGAGGAGTAAAGCTCA
>JABFEB020000039.1:9928900-9943482 GCA_019775895.2 Stomatorhinus ivindoensis
CCCCCCCCCCCCCCCCCCCCGACAAGCAGCAAATGCATTGTGGCTTGGGGGACGATCGCTGTAGTTTCCTCTGCCACACAGACCTCAGACAATGACCAAGTCCAGAAGACTGACAAATCGAGGACGTGACATTACCGCTGAACCCACTGATTCACTCTCAGGCGGAAACCCAGGGAGTCGCGACTGACCTGTCACCTGTGCCACCACGGCCTGCGAGATGCGGCGATTGCTCAGGAAGGCTTTGATCTCCTCCTTGACGACACTGCTGTCTCGCCTGCCAGCACAGAGCGATGCAGAATTAGAGGAAGGGAAGAAAGGCGACGACGTCTACGTCACAGAATGCTAACCCCTCTGATACATAAACACACAAAGCTTAGGTTCATGAACACAGACTGCACTTCAGATCTTGGATTCAAGAGCATTAAGTGTGTCGTGGAATTCATGTTTACGAGTTCTACTTCTCTGCTAGTATCTCTCACCCTATCCTGAACAAAGTACCGCCCCGTTTGGCCTATCTTCATGAATGACCTTGAAGTGACATTACTACTAGAGATGCACCGATCAATTGGCTAGTGATCGGAATGGGCCAATTTTCAGCCTGATCGACGATCGGCCGATCAGTTTCACGTATTTCCGATTACGAACTGATCTTGCGCATGCACAGTAAATCATATGTGCAGTCGCGCGCACATGTAAGCATGCGTAAAATGTCCGTAATTTGGAAATCCTTCAGTGTGAGCTGAGTGGACGCAAAATTCGCTCTCTGCGGCAAATATAAGGACCAGGTACACCTGGTGGAACCAATACAAAGACATTTAACAGCACATCACCCCAGTGAGCACGCTCAGTTTGAAGAAGCTAGCGAAGCGAAAGCCGCTAGCAAAGCATGTTGGAAGCCGTCTACGCGCCAGCAGTCTCTGCTCTCTTTCGTTGGTATAAGCAGTGAAAAGAGCAAAGAAATTCCAAGGAAAATTATGGAATTCATGGCACTGGGTGACCAGCCCTTTTCTGCAGTTGAGGATAGAGGTTTCAGAAATCTGATAAATTACCTCAGCCCAAAATACAGAATAGAGTGGGCATTACTTTTCTGACGCAAAGCTACCGGAGGTGTTTAATCTAGTGTCATGTCACACGTTTACTTGCTGCACCTATTATTATTTTAAAGAATATATTAATGTTTAGATGTAGTTGGGGTTTTATTCCTTTGTTTTAGTCTAATTTAATATGAGTCTGTTATGAAAATAAAGTTTTGAGGTGAAGAAAATGTGATTTTTGTATGTATTTGCTCAGGGCAAAAATCGGGATCGGTCGATCGCACAAACCAAAAAAAATTGGTGACCGGGATCAGCCAAGAAAACTGTAATCGGTGTATCCTTAATTACTACATATTCATTTACAAGCTAGAAGTCATTTTCCCACCCTCTCTCTCTATCTGCTGGAGCCACTTAAGCGATGTGGGGACAGCACAAAAGAAGGTACACCTCACAGGGTGCACACACACACACACCAACACAGGCAATTCAGAGGTTGCCAACTAGCCCAGTTTCATGTATTTAGACTGTTAGAAGAAACCACAGTTCCCAGAGGAAACCCACATGACACGGGGAGAACATGTGATCCCAGCATACGCACAGTGGGAGTGGGATTTGAATCCCCCAGTCTTGGAGGTATGAAGTGACAGTGCACTACTCTACAGCCATCATAGATTAAGATGATTCGTGTAATGAGTACATAATTGAATAGAGAAGCGTTTCCTAGCCTGGTCCTCAGTTTTCACTGCAGCGTCTGGCAGGGAGCAGAAACATCTGGGGGGTCCCTGAGGAGAGCAGGCTGCATCCCCACTGACCCCCTAAGGGGCCCCCGCAATCTTAAGGTAGCGAGTCGCCTTTCAGTCGCCCAGTGACGCTGAATCTGCTGGTTCGGTTAAACGTGTTGAGCTGCCAGCTGTAAGAGTGATAGTAAACACTCCTCGTGTTCACACCCGCCCAGAGCCTAAGGTGATATCATCATCAAGTCTGCGATCAGCAGGCTTAAATTAGGCGTGAGAGTAACGGGACATATCGCACGGCCCTGACCTTGATTAAGGAGCCCCGGTATTCTACACGACACCCAGAAGTTTAAAAAAAGAGAATCCATGCTATATATCTTTTGTAGGAAATCTGTACAGTAAACATCTCTGAGAATGGGGAGGGGGATCTTTGCATAGCGCTGCCATTAACATGTGGCTGAAGGGTGCTGGGAGGACAGAGAGCGGCGCTGCTTTCATCCAGGCCCGGCTTTCTGAACCTCGGACTCGCGCCTCCCTGAGAGAATCGATAGTCCACAGATATGCGGGGGATGGAGAGGACACCCCCCCCCCGGGGGCCTTCACATCAAAGCGGAAACAAACAAAACGTCCCTTCCTGAAAACGCTCACATCGGACAGCAGCCTAACCTAACACCTCCAAGTGCCGCGACCCGGCATCGCGCCGGCGCTCTCAGGATGGCCCGGAGAGATGGAGCCCGGGAGATATTTACTACCCGGTTTATGGCTTGGGACAGGATTGTTTAACAAGGGAATCTGCACCCATCCATCCATCCATCCATCCATGGATGAGTGAACGGCGTGTGATGGGATCATTTATCGCGAGAATCACACAGGGGTCCGTTTATCCTTAACCAAATACTTAAGCAGCTAACAATGAGGGCAGCAAATGTCTTAAGATGCCGTCTAGGAATGATGGTGCTGGAGAGTAACTGGATGCACATGCAGGGTAGGTCAGCCGGACCAAATCTCCAGCAGATACTGGGAGCATTTTATTATGCTGCCAGACAAAACGGTACACAGTACATTATATATTATTCATTGTTAATTTAGTATATGAAGGTCATATGCAGTTTAACACACAATGATGAAGGTATTTTCATTTATTTGGTGGCTGGTACTATTCACACAAGCTCAGAGTAATAAACATAATGCAAGAAATGCTTCTGGGTTATAAATGGAAGGATGAGAGATATTTGTGGTTTCCGGCAGGTCACACAACTGCCAACCTTCTGGGTCCTTCCAGCCACCAGCCAAGGTGACCAAAAAAAGAACCGCTCGTGTGAGAATGCCTGTCACCCGGCCGGCAAAAAATAAAACCAGTCTAAGCAGGAGCGGAAATCAAGAAAGGGTTTGGATAAGGCTGAGGCGAGAGACTGGGCCTTGCAGTCTTGTGCTTACCAAAAAAAAACCCATCAAATTCATCTTGCAACTCAACACCAGGTTTGATCATTCATCTCCACTGCTGGGATCTCCCACCATCCCCACTGACCTCATGAGCTCCTCAACCTTGTCGTCGACGTCCAGCTCCTCTTCCGTGGCCTCGAAGGCGTAAGGGCGTGGGGCCACAGCCGCAGTGGGCGTCATGGGGTAGCGCGGTGGGGACAGCTTGCCGTTGGGCGTGGCGGCCAGACTGTCGCGGCCATTATGGGCGGCTGGCGCCAGAGGGACAGCAGAGGGCACCACGATGGCGGCGGCGGGCGGCGGCGGAGACGTGTCGTAGCTGTTGCTGGGGGACGGCGAAAGGCCGGAAGGGTACTGCGTCTGCGTGGCCGCACTGGTGGTGGACGAGGAGGCCGCCGGCGCCACGGTGGAGGTAGACGAGGTGGTGGAGGCGGAGACGCCTGGTGCCGAGGCCCCGCCCCCTTCGCCGACCCCATAGGCAGGCCGGCGGCCGAACTTGTCCCCGTGCTCACGGTCAAGCCGCTCCAGTGTGTCGAGCGCATGCAGGATCTCCGAGCGGGTCATGCCGGAACGCCGGAGCCTCTGCAGCAGGTCGATCTGCTCGATGGTGAAGCGTGGTTCATCTGTGTACTGAGACATCCTGCGAGAGGGGACACACAGGAAAGCGGGACAGTCACCGCAAAGGGACGGCCCATAATGACAGTCCCCCGGACATCTGATGCCTGGAGCGCAGTCCGAAATGCCAGATGTGCTCCCAAAGGGTGTCTATGAAGGTGGCTTTGAAGCACGGGTCCCTTTGGCTCAAAAGGGACAAAGGGACGCAGACAGAATATGGAATAAACACAAATATTCATGTGCAGGAGTGAGAGAGATGGGGCTCTTTAACTCATCATTAACAATTTCCTGCGAAATTCACCTCCAACCAGCTGAGTTCCTCCGTAAACCAGTAAAGTAGAATGTACTGACTGTCATCCACAGAAACTCTCCGTCCACTATTTATCTGCCACATGGTCGTTCCAGCACATGGTCACAAAGCACATAAATTCTGAACAGGAAGCGAGCAAATGAACCGGTCAGCTGTGTCAGTGGGAGATCGGCACGCTCGAGCTGATAGCAGAGACCTTAAGCTATGTTACAGCTTGACGTTTTGCAGGATCGGCCAATGACAGGGAACAGGATCTCATGGAAAATGTCCATTTCCGCTCATTTCAAACTCTGAAAGTCTGACTCACAACTAAAATTGAATTTAGCTTGAGAAAATGCTTCTCCCTGGTCGACTCCCCATAGTGGGGAGGTGAGTACTTTTGATTTTTGGTGTTCCTGTGTGGACAAAGGAGACTCAGAAGCAGAACTATCCGGAAACGGCTAGAAACAGACAAAGCACATCTGGTGTAACCCGAGGGCCGCTTCCGCATCATGGCCGCCACGTGTATTCTGCGTTCATTCCACGCGTCATTTGTGCACCTACGTGTAGACGCAGCACACCACCAAAAATCCAGGGAGGCAGTATGGACACCTTTTGTCATAGGACTATATGTAAAACTGGCATTAATGTAGTATCTGATTTTTATTTTATTTATTTAAGAATTGCTGACCGGAAGATATTCAAAATGTAATATTTTCAGAGGCAAGAAAAAAACATTCCAAAACTATTGTATGCATCTGTGTACAGTGTCCTCAAAATTTAATGCCAGTTTAAGTTTCTTCTGCTTCCCAAAATCAATCTGAGGTAAGAAAGCAGTGTCATATGTAGAAACTGCAGTGTACAAAGTACAATGAAACTCTTAAAGGCCTTCTCCACAGACTGCAGACAATCAACAAAACAATTAACAAGTGCAGCATTAAAATACAAAAAACACTAAAGACTGGATGGATGTGTAATATTAAAATCAGCATTGGAAGTTTGGCACATGTAATTCCCACAACACTGCTGGGTTTCATGCTTTTGCATACCCTCATACTGAATGGTACAAGGCATTTTCATACACAACATTTTTCTTTCAATACTGTGCTGGTATTTAGAAATCTTGGTGATAAAATTAGCCGTAAGCAGGGGATTTACATTTGGCTAGAAGATTTATATTTTGTTGCAGGAAACAAAACTTAGCAAGCTTGGCAGATTTAAGGACTTATTTTTCAAGATTATGTAGTATATGTTTAGAATTAACATCTACCAGTGCTGCTTTTGGGTGAGCCCTTTGACTCAATCAATCATTTTTGCTGCAGGTGTGTTAGTGAGAAATTGATCTATTTTTTAACTCCTTTTTGCTTTATAAATATTACAATAATTATTGCAAAAAAAGATTTTTTTTCCAATATCAATGTAATACTAAGTACAAAATACTAACTATTATGAGATATCTAACATCATATAATGCAACATTCAGCACGAGGTATTACAGTGATACGCGGCAGAGCAAAGTGCCAATGTGAAGTAGAGCAGTGGGCAGAATGTAGAGCAGGGCTCTTCAACCCTCAGGGCCGCGTGATATGTTCCAAATCTGGCCCTCATTTCCAAATCCAGGCCTTGTTTTCAGTTCTCCCATGCACTTAGTTTAATAATTACTGATTCTGATTGGAATCACAGAGGCTTCACCCTAACCCTAACCTGGCTCACAGGTAAAGGAAGGCTGGGAAATCAGCAGGGCTCAAACCTTGAGGACCCTGACTTGAATAGCCCTGATATGGAGAATGCTGAAGCAATATTATAAAGTTGGCAACTTGCTGTAGAGGCACACAAAAGCGTACGCGGTGCAAGCGTAGCGTAACCTGGCTCTAAGGGTTAGGTGTAGCAAAATGTCATCTTGCAACGTCACCCTCCAAGGGCCACCCTTACCCCATTTCAGCACGACTGTAATCAGAGTCATCCTCCATACCGGAAGCCCTTATCACATTCTCCTCTTCACTCGCACCTTGCAATAGAAAAAGCAACAGAAAAGCACTCGCCCATTTCCTATTTCCCGTTGATACCTCCATCACATTGGTGCTGGTGGGAGGGACCCCATTCAGGGCTTAATTATGTCGACAGCAACAAAAAGTGCATTTGCGTTTAAAGAGAAAAAGCCAATGAGACGGGCTGTAGGAAATGGCTCGATGGAAACCGGTAATACTTTCCCCGTGCAGGGTACTCTTCATTGATGCATGTATGACAACCGCATGAGAATCTACTGTAAGAAGTCGGTTGCTGTAGTTAATGGACCCGTGTGGTGAGGAGTGTGAATGATTGACCAGGAGAGTCATTATGAATAAATAGTTACCCCGATTCTAATGGCCGTGGTTAATCGTAAACCTCTTCTGGGGGCTCCTGCACCAAAACTCATGACTTCCTGTCTTGTCCCAGGTGTTCTTGCTGCTCACATACACCTTAATCTCTGTTCATACATCAGGCTCCCGGATACAAGACAAAGATCGACGGACCTCCAGTGTCATTAGCGGCACCTTGTAGGTGCTGGAGATCTTGTCTGTTGGGTTTGTTGGTTTTTGTGTTACTTTAGCAGAGCAGTCAATGGGATGGGATCTATATGCACCTGGTCCTCCAGAGGACTGAATTTCTAGCAGAAATAATCCAGTAACTCAATGAAAAAAGGCTTTCCCAGTCACATAAAACAATATGGCTACACGGTCAAAATGACAGGCCAAGTAACACAGCAGAGCTGTTCTTCCAGAGAGAACCAGTGATCATCTCTCTATTTGGGCTTCAGCAGACCTCCTCTGTGTGCCTCTTATCAGCACGAATCCTTAAGCATCAACAGATTTTTGTTTATCTCCTTACTCTGTACCTTCACACAATGGTCTACAGTCCATGCAGAACTCCCGTAAGCTGGGCCTGAGGACAAAGCTATTGTTCAGTGCAAATATCAATAAGATTTACCAGTTTAATAAGACCAGGCCCACAGTCTGAATGAGGCCTATTGTGCTCTGTGCAATCGCTCGTGTTTGTAAAGCTACAAGCTACACCTGCTATATTCCACCAGGGTCCTGTACTGAGAAGCGTGCTTACTGGCTTATCGGGGTAGCTTGCCAGATTTAAGGTAGTCTGGGCAAAATGTAAGTGCACAAATATGAAGTCCATTTAAACTGTAGTTCCTTAAATGCGACAAGTTACCCCGAAACGCCAGCATCCCTGCATGGTCCCCTGGATGACAGATCTCCTCACCAACCGGCCGCCGCCTGCCTGCATCATTAACCGCATCACTATTTTCAGGCTCCAGGGAACAGTACTGTTACCATTCCTGTTTACTCTCTGCACCGCAGACTCCAGCCCTCTTCAGAGGCTGATCATTCCGGATGGTTCTCTGTTGATTCAGGGACGTACCGGTGAGGGACAAGGAGTGTAGCAGCCGGTTTACGGTTCGCTGTGCTCTCAGTGGTGATGCGATAAAAGAGCGGCACAAACCCCCAGCCCTCGCTCTGGACTGCACACAGCAGACTCGCCTGTCAAACGCAGAACCCGGCATACCAGCCTGCAGTCGCAGAGCCCATCACCTGCGCCTGCCACCCAGTGTGTAGGCACCCAGCAAGGCTACCAGCTAATGGCTTACATGACAAAATGCTCGGAGGAGTTAACAGAACCCGTCCCGTTTCATGCATTTCACCCAAGAGGCTAGCCAGCCGATTCTGTCCGCTGTCCGCACACGCTACAGCAGGAAGCCACCTCGAAATTGAAGCCGACGTTAAAAATGTAGGGAAGTTTGAGAAAAGTGACACTAATGCTCAGCTCTCACTCCCGAGAACATTATCAGCTGAACATAAGCTGGTGAGACGGCCCCCACTGATACGGGGGAGGGGGGACGACAGACAAACAACGCAGGGCTTTCTAAAACACACTATCGCTTACAGCACTGGCACTTCGCCTGCACCGGCAACGAGCACTGATCCGTCTGAAAATCCGTCTGCAATATATTACCCTGAATCTAGTATTTCCTGTTGGTAGTTGAAGGGGTAAACTGGTGTGTGTGCTTATTCTGTGGCAAGTTTGTGTCTAGTATCAAGTATGAAGCATTGCTATGGCGTGCAGGCTATGTGCAAAACAAAAAAAAAGTTTCAAATATAATTCAGCATCTGATTATAGCACCTGAGGTCGTGGAGGTCATTGGTCCATCTGCACAAGGATCTACATTTCCATTGGTCCTCATTTTGATAGGTAGTTCTTGCAGCATCAATAGGGACAGAAGAAAATTTCTCTAATGTAATATTAAAGGATTTAACACTAATTCCAACTAGAACAAAACAAGTTCTCTTTCTTTAAATGACGCCAATTTAATTATCCTGCAGATAAGTGCAATGCTAAGGTTGCCAATGTCACACAGCTTCAACAGAAAATGCTGAACATAATGTGCTTTTAAAGAGCATGTCTAAACATCTGACTGCCTGAAACAAAGTACAATGCAATTAGACAGGGAATTCAACATTTACATGTTTGTGTTTAACCAAATATGTTACTTAATGTAGAAAATGTAAGATTCTTGAAAAATGTTTAATTGTATATATAAGTTAAATGCCACAAAGTTCAATGGTTTCAATTTATCACTGACGACAAAGAAGCTTTTAGAAAACTATTATATGCCACTTCACCAAAACACTTCCATTCATCGTTTTTATTATTATTTTTTTGAGGGCGGCAAATGATGCTTTAAACAAACAAAGCCTTAGGCATTTAATTGCTCGAGGGCTAAAAATGACTGAAAAGCAACTGCAAAAGCACATGCCTCAACAAATGGTGCAACAACCACTTAATGTGATTCATATTAAGCAATTCATCCAGTCGTCAAATGAATCAAAGCTAATTAATTACGGACTCAGCTGGAGCCAAAACCAGGGCTGAAATAGAGTCAAACATCTGTGGAAATCTGCAGCGGAACCCCTCCCTATAGCCATCATATTCTCTGTCTAGCCTCGCAGCTCTGAGCGATAGACACAAGCGTCCATTTTATGTGCGTTTGTGTGTAATTGCATTTTCCATGAGATTGACATGAGCTCCAGGCTGTGCTGTAAATTACTTCTGACCGCTACTGGACTTCAATTTATAAGAATAACTTGGGTCAATAATGCCTTTACACTGACGCAAGGAAAAAGAAGAAAACTCAAACTCATTTACTGAAACCTTTTAGAGATAATAAGCAGATGGCAACATTATGAATTCTCAAGCTCATTTTTATGCTCCAATTATGAGTACTGGGAAAAACATCCAGTAAAGTCCTCCTGCTTGAAGTGCATACTAAGAACAGCAACCAGAGCAAAGGCCTATATTCACTTTTACAATGACTACATGAGCCATTGTGCACTATAAGCCAAATGTCAGAATTTTAATGATTAACAGGTCACTGTTAATCACCATAAATGAACATCAAAGCTGGTGACTGATCCTCCTTCTGGTTTCCACATCCAAAGCCACGCTGAAAACACAGAAAGAGGAACTCCTCTATCAGAGCCCATTTCCTGCGCAGAGAAATGGCGTGCCGATTGGCCGAGTTGCCAGGCCCCAGTTGCACCAATCAGGTGAATGAGAGGGAAGGACCAATGACAGATGGGTGATGGGATTCAGGGGACGGTGTCCCTTCTGTAACCCTCAACCCCCGTCAACCACAGCCTCATCTCAAATCCAAACAAATGATCATACCAGATGCTATTATCATTGTTGCTACTGTTCCCTTATATAAAAGGTGGCTCAGCAACACTCAAGACACGTCTTCTCCTGGCATACTAGGTCTGTATGAGGTACTCTGCTTGTACTCTGACGATCTAGTGCCAAGTCGTTTGGCCGCTTCATCTCTTCCACACATAACAGAATAACAGGATTAAAATCCTAAATTATACTGTTAACCTGTTACCAGCTTGAGAGGAGTGTGTTAAGAAAAAAAAAACTGAAACCTAATAAAAGAACAGTATAAGGAGCTTATCACACACAGCGATAATGCAGTCATATTCCCTACCTTTTCTTCTAACGTTAATCTAAACAAATTATACCAGTTAACCATTAACTTAAACCCTGTAAATAAAGCAAACATTATGTCCAGCTGCAGAGAAATTCGAAACAGATCAGCACTTTGACTTATCAGCCACAAAGGCTTCAGGATCTGGCCAGTTAACATCAGACTGCAGGCTAAAATATGGCCTGCGGTTCATAGAAAGTCCGACAAAATGTCAGCCAACCAACCCAACGAGATAGGCTTACGCGCTCCAGCATATTGCTTTCAACTAAGATCTGGAATTCATCCAGTACATTAGAGGTATCGTTGGCCCCGTCCTTGGTTTCTTGTTCCTCGGGAGAGAGGAGGAGGGGGAAAAAGGGGGGCAAAAATGAAATGCCAGGAGACAGAACGAGATCGGCAGCGAGATCCGAGCTGACTCCAGCAAAGTCCCACAACACGAAGGCACATCCTGCTTACGTCGCTTCCTCTCTTCCTTCCTGCACTCATGACTTTCCCACCTTTTATTAAATAAATAAACAAACAAACAAAAATCCTGAAAGTGCTGGTGGAGTGATTGGGGGGGGGGGGGGTGGGTTTAGGCAATCCTGCTGACTGCTGCTGGTCAATTGTGTTTATAAATCTTCACTCAGCAAAACACGGGAACAGATTTATGCACAAACATGCACGTGTCAAAACATGGCTCTCAGGCGTCTCCCACTTTGGCAGTTAATGGCATTGAATTAAACAACTCAGCAGCAAGCCCACACATCAACGATGGCTGAAGAAGCAGCCCCCCATCCCCGAGAGTGGTTATATTAGCCATACACAGTGTTCCCCCAATCCACAAACCCCTCTGCTCCCTGCTGTGGCTAAAATGACACAATATTTATACTCCGACCATCTAAGCTTGAGCTTACCAAGGTGGCTGTTTGAGGCCAAAGATTAAGCTGGTTTATTACCAAGCTCTTTGAAATGTGCATTTAGTCCATTTAGTCACACTTAGATAACATGTGAAAGCAGAGATTCACATATTTGTTTAAGTCCTGTCTGAAGAACATCTATCTTACACGCTGTCTCTCCTAGTATAGGCTTTCACATCAAGCATCCTGTACAGTGATGGATATATTTATGGGTTTAATTAATCACAAGTTTAGGTGTCTTACAGCTTCAGATCAAACCATCACACCTCCATCCAAAAGCCCAATTCCTCCAAAGTCTATATTCAGTAAAACTTGCAAGCCGTATGAAAATGAGTGCAAGATATAAAATCAACACTTCCAGGCAGCCATCTCTAGGCACCGCAAGTGTGACTTTCCTGTTAAATTACAGGTTGAAACACCCTGAAGTATAAAGCTGAAAATCCCGGGTCTCATCACAGGAAGGGAGGGCGTCAGCGGCAAAGCCTTCACCTCCAGTTGACTGGTCATAGTTATAAGTCCACATTTCTTGTACAACCCAAAGCATAGCCCAGCTGACAGGAGCTTTTAGGAGGCCCGTCGACATCATCTTTGAGGGCTGACTAGCACCTCAACCGCTCATTTACGGGAGTCGCAAGGTGTCTCAGAGGATAGCCTCACTTCTCAAGAGCTGCAGGTTGTTCCAAACACAAGCTCTCTGGGTGAACTGGGAGCTCGATTGCTTTGAATTTATACGTTTGTCTGCCATGGATAAAACCGGTGGATGATTTATGGAAATCACACACTAGCTATCTAATTGAACTGTTTTCTAGAGCAGAATTATCATGTTAATCCTCTCTGAGGTAAACAGAAAATGTTGCATTGTCTAAAAAATATTCTGAGGAATAGGCATTTAGGCTCCTCTAAAAGCGGTGGGATATATCGTGAGAGACCAAAAATACTCAATCTTTTGATAAATGTCTACAGACTAGGTCATCTCCTCCGGACATTCCGGTTGTGTCTTGCTGTAAATGTCAATCGAATCTGTACCAGATATAAATAAAATCACATCCAAACAGGAAAAATGGAAGACCAGCATCTCACTGTTTGTTTTTCATCGTTACTCATGTTACATGTCATTGGAGTAGATTACAATTAACTGGGTTTACATGTCAAAACTTTTATAATTCGTCATATTTCAAAAAGGGATCGCGTGCTAGCAATTTGTACTCTAGATTTATAACATAACCAGGTCAACATTATACAAACTAAATAATCCTTAAGAAAACCATATATTACAGTCGTCGTGTATTTACGGCATGCATAAAACACAAAAATACATAAGATATTTAAGCATGCGTTAAAAGCCTGTACTGTGCACAAGCAGGTCCCATTGACGCATTTTAAACCTCAAACTGAAGCTTAATTCGTCAAGCACGAGTTACATGTGCATGCAGGGGTCATCTTCAGGATCAACTCTGTAGCTTCTCACCACAGTAAAAGCCCAAACAGTGTCTATTTATATGAACACGAAATGATGTGTAATGTGGTGTCCCTACATATTAACCTAAACCTGTTGTGCAACCAGAGCTGTGCATTAAACACAAAGCGGCGCATTCGTCCTGCACGTTGCGCATGTAGTCAGATAAGTGCCTGTACAGTATATACCCCAGAAACGCCCATAGTGCTCCGGCCGCCGTGCAAAACTAATCAAATAAACACAACTACCAACATTTTCCCCTTTTCTGATTAACGAAAATGCCCCTTTTGGGTGTTAATCGCAAAAGTTAAAAGTAATGCCAAGACGTCGGATAACGCCCACTCTATGTCCCCAAGAGCAGTCCTCCGGCGGGGTGCATACGGCGGCGGTCGGCGTCCTTCATACCCCGTCAGCCTGTTCAGTTAACTTAGCTGGTCCCCACCTCTAACCAGGCAGCTGTACTAGTTGGGTGACCGGAATCGCCCGGGGATCGGCAACCTCACATCGTGCCCGATAGTTTTCCGTGCAGGCGAAATGAAACGGACTCCCGGTTAACTGTTAGTACAGTTTGTCTGTCTGTGTGCACGTTGATCCGGCTAACTATGTACAGAGCTTCTTCTAGCTACCTAGTTAAGCAATCGACTTTGAGTCGGACGCAGTTCAGTTTCCACAGTTATTTTTATTTTCCCGATTAAGATATGCATTTCAGATAAGATTGTCCCGTCAACATGAAAATACACGATTAACTAGTTTACCTGGTCGGGCCCGCCTGCTGGTTAGCTGGCTACCCACAGTAAGCTAACAGTAATATTAATCTTCCAGTAGCTCTTACCTTTAACAGTGAATCCAGACAGGGCCTCTGTCCACCACACCATTTAATACGTGGATTATACAGTAAATCCACAATAACTCCCTTTTCTCCGTTTCGCCAACACTAAACATGCGCCAGTATTTTCTCTCAAATTCCTCCGGCCTTATTTGATTTCAGTCAGAGGCGAGACTGACTTGTCTTTGTCTGACAGAAGCCATATTGACATGAACATCAGAAAGCTGGATGATGATGATGATGATGATGATTGCGCCGGATTGGTAGTTCTTTCTAAGGTTTGAAGGGGACGGGGAGTCGGGGGGGAATACAGGGTCGTTAAAGACTACAATTCCCTTCGACCGCAAACCAAACTAGTTGCCTCTCAGTACTCGCCTGCCGCATGCAGAAACTACAAATCCCAGCACCGCTGTATTGGCCGTAAATTGCACTAAAATTATGGTTTTACGACAATAGATCGGAAAGTAGAAACAGTCTACTGGATGACCTGAATATATTCATTTGGAAATATGAAATTGGTGAGTTACCTTTTTTTTGTATACGCGTCTGTACTGTGTAACGTTGTGTTATTTCGTCTAATAAAATAGATTTGCTGATATATTGTATAACAAACAATGAATGACGTTGATGCATTTTAGCTAGTAAGCTAGTTAATGTGTGAACTTCACTGTGTGCTTTGATCATATTAGCTTCCTGTATTAGCATTTTAAGTTAACAGTCATATTTGGTTTATATTTTGGGCTAGTAAATCGAGTTGATAACCATTAAAGAGAACGTAGACGACTGAACAATGATCAGTTTTTAGATCAATGACTTGTCTGTGCATAAACCATAATCACAAATTTTTAATACGATATGTTCTGTAGAATGACGCTTACTTGCCAGCTGGAAAACGATGTCGTATTTGTTGAATGTATTTGGTATATAATATCTGTCCTGTATTACTATCTCCCGTATTACACCAAAAGCCAATACTTAAGATCCTCAGCTTGACTGTCAAAACAATCATTAACTCGTCTGTGGTGTTAGTATTGTTTATCAGGCCACCCAACGTTGCCATGCAATGTCCTCAAATTCAAATCCACTACCATCATGCTGGACTGTGGCTTGGACATGACATCAGCGCTACACTTTCTCCCATTGCCCCTGGTACACAGGTGAGAGAGGTGGCCATATAGCATGGCATAGGTACTCCATGTGAAGCGTTAGCCCCTTGCACGTTCTTTCCTATTTTTACAATCCCCAAACAGTGTAAACGATG
>JABFEB020000039.1:9957334-9973468 GCA_019775895.2 Stomatorhinus ivindoensis
AGAGTGATTGTGGGGGGGGGGGGGGGGGGCGGAACGGCACGGGACAGATGAGGGTCTACCTTGTGAAAAAAGGCGGCGCCTGTCAGCACCATGGAGAGTTCGCAGGAATAGTTGGAGTTGTAGAGCCAGGACTGGTGGTTGACATCCCAGGCATGATACCTCCCAGGGAAGCCCACGATGCGATCACGAGCCTCACGCCACACCCTGAAACAGCACCGGGTCACGGGGAGCCCAGAATCAGTGGCCATGAAGGCTACCTGACACTCACAGGGTGCGAGTCAGAAAAACCATGAGGGGGCTTGTTTACAGGTTCACTTATTCTCCGTCGTGCAGTACAATCTGAAGATTCGCACACACAGGCTACAAGAGGACACTGCGTACTTAAAAATGCCTGCTTAAGGGCCAGCCGTGCGTCTGTGTCTGCGCCAACCTTAACGGTAGTCAGGAAGAGTCTCCACTTCAAAGACATGCTTGCGCTCTCCTTTCTCCTTCCACGCCACGGCACTCACCGAAAGCCAAACATGATCTCGTCATGCCGGAGGTGAGCATCGTCGTCGATGGACAAGATGGCCTCCGTCTCCACCGCGTCCCATGGCAGGAAGCGGTTATTCAGGCTGTTCTTCTCAGTGCGGACTACCTGAAGGATGAGATTGACACCAGGCCTGATGAAGCAGGAAACTGCCTGCTGGTCCCTTAACGCAACAGGCTTGGTGACTCGGAGATACCAACACTTACAGGAGGTTTGTACTCCCTGCCATTTTGGAACAACCTGAAGCATTTTCCAGGGACGGGTCACTGAGATCATGTCTAAAATTTCGAAGGAAACTGGCAAAATATGTGAAACCAAAAATATGGAAAAATAAGATGAAGGGTAATTTGAAGTGAAGTCGTAGTAAAGAAGAACGTAAAAATTTCAAACCACGCGAAATCTTCCTGTCCAGAAAACACTTTTGGTAAAAAGATTTCATGCTCTTTGATAATCCTCTGAAGATGAAAACAGTATCTGAACAAAGTCATTTAAAAGGTGTTTGCAGAGATGTCTGAATGGCGCACACACTTTACAACCCATGGTCACCTGCAGGAGGCCTACAAATACCAAGTGATGACATCATTACCATGGGGAGCCAGCATAACAACCAACGACAAATACTAATTAAAAACACCCCACCAAGAAAGGCTTACTGCTAACCTTCATACCGCAGAAACTGAGCACTTGTCAGCACCATCTGACACAAACTGTGGATGCACACATTATAAGCTTTACATTTAAATTTAACATTTTAGTTTGTATTAGAAAGACAATCTGGTGAATTTTGAGGAAAACACCACATCAAATTTCTTACATCAGAAACATCTGAGAAATCCCATATACACACCAAACCGGGCCATTGGTGCAGAGCCTGGAGCACAGATTCCATTTTAGCCACTGGTATAAAACACTGACTAATACCTACAGCCAGCTGGATTCAGACGCAGGATGGTCATGGCGTACTGATGGGCCATATGACACAGGACAGACACCATGTTACATCTAACTGACATCAACACCGACAAAGTCTCACTTCAGTCAGATGGATGAAAGCGTCCTTGTCTGTGAATATGCATGTGAGACATGCCACTCCCAGTCTGGACCCAGGGGCCCTCCCTTTGAAGGCTTCCCCCCTCAGCAACTGGTAGATCCTATCGTGGCTCGGCTTGGCTTTGCGGTTGCCAGGACACCCTAGCAGAACAAAAACCTCAAAGCAGCCCCACAGTGATCTGATGGCACCTGACTGACAGGCTACGTGGGTCTACACGTTCTGGACGGCATGCTAGCAGAAAAAGAACATTCAAGGCTGCGTACAAAAACTTGAAAAGTAACATATGCTGGGCTCTGACACATTCAAAGTTCACGATGCAATAAGCATCACCGAGATGAAATCGGAGCCCACTTACCACAATTGGGAGGCCTATGTCTGGCCAGAGGAGGTCATCGGAGGGTGGCTTGGGGGAGTTCCAAACCACCACCACCTTGTTGAGGTAGGGCAGACCATTCAGTCTCTCCAGGGAGTTCATGAGCACTTCTTCTCGCTCATAGGTCAGCATGACCACTGTGAACTGCTCTCGGGGGACATTACCTCCAAGGGCCGCCTGGAACTCCTTGCCTGAGCCACCTGTGCCACCACCAATGGGCCTGAAGCCCGTCCCTGAGCCCAGGAACTTGGCCTCAGATGGGAGCACAGGGTCCAGGGGCATGTGAGGGAAGAGATGGAAGGGCCCCGGTGGGCGGTTCCAAGCGCGATAAGTGTCCGCAGCCGTGCATGTGAAATTACGCAGGAACCGAGGCGAGGCATATGGAGGCTCTGTCTCCACTGGCCCTAGGTCCAGGTCCCCATTGTCAGCCATGTTGGGGTCGGTCCCCGCAGTCTTTCCCACCTTGTGGGGGATTTCCTGGGCAGGCTCCTCCCGGATGGGGGCAGCTGGTATCTGGATGCGGGTGCGCACGCTGGCCAGAATAGTACCAAGCACACCCTCAGCCGTGGAGAAGTACGTTTCCCACAGGAAGCGACCCTGGCGCCGCATGGCCAATAGGTCATTGTCGGAGATGCTGCGCAGGAGGAAGTGCAGCTCCGTGATGCGTGGCTTGGGCACCAGCAAGGCTGCCTCGTTCCAGCTGACCAACTCATGGTAGGGCAGCCGGGAGTGGTCACCTAGCACAACGGGGATAGCCCCCACCTCTAAGGCCTCGAAAAGCCTTATGCCGCAGCCCGCGGACGCCACCAGCTCCCCATCACCCGGGGAGATGACCAGGGCAAAGGTAGAGGCCTTTAATATCTCCAGTCTCTCCTCCCTCTCTCCACAAAGTGCCCACTCTGTAGGCAGGGTGGGCCATGGCTGGCTCTTGCAAGTGAACTCCACTAGTACCTGGTCCAAGCGGCTATCTTGCACAGCCTTCAGGGTACCAATGATGCGGTCATCATAATCCGCTGGAGGGTCACCTTCCATTTCCTCCTCAAAAGATTGAGGTGGACCTTCTTGCAAGCTGCTCCGCAGGGACTCAACTTTCTCTCCCTGGAAGCTGAAGAGGTACTTCCTCTTCACTGGCACCTGTGGTGGCACCTCTAGAAAGTTGGGCTCGGAGAGGGCGTGTACCAGTGGCGATACCACAAGGTCAAAGCCAGGCCGGTACTGCCGCTCCAGGAACGTGGACTGCGCCACGGCTGCCCGGCCTGTGCTGACATTGTACAGGAAGTTCTGTGTCATGGATTTCCTGGACAGATGAACTAGCAGGTGGTTGTGACCGTCCTTTCTCCAGTAGGGCAGCGCATGCAGTTGCTTCTCCAGACTGGATGGCAACAGGGAGGAGGGGTGGAATGGGGGCTCCTGCACCTCCCCAACAAGAACCACATATAGGCAGGCAATGCTAGGGTCGTCAGTCACATAAATGCTACTTTTCGCAGAGGCCATGAAAGCCTGCTTCACAAGCGGGTCCAGGTTCTCACCCCAGGGGTAGCTCCCTGGGTCGTACACGTACACCGGGAAGCCAGAAGTAAGCGGGCACCGAGAGTAGTCAAAGCAGGAGTGGAGCCGGCAGGCGCGGGCGGACTTGGGCGGCGCGAGCCCCGCGTCGTCCTTGTCTGGCAGCAGGCGCACAGGAAGAGAGAGCTTGGGCTGGTTCTGGGCCATGAGCTCCTTGTAGGAGTGCTCCGTCTGGCTGATGACGTTCTTGAGCTGCAGCAGGTCCTGCTTGGCATTCTCGATGCTCTTCTTGCAAGCCTCGATGCGCAGGTTGAGGCGGCCGATCTCGACATTGAGCTCCTGCCGCTTGGCCTCCAGCTGCAGCAACTCCTCGCTCACTGACTCACGGATACGGCACAAGTCCTGCACATGTTTAGCCTCACACAGTTCACCGCCAGCCCGTGGCCCAAAGATGCGCTTGTCAGGTCCACCGGACTCGTCAATGGCAGCGAGGTAGTAGTGGGCAATCAGTGGGAAAAAAACCAGGATGAAGAAGAGCGTGAAGCTGAGCCAAGTCAGCCGGATGCGGTTGGAGCATCGCAGGACCCATGGCTGGCCCCCATTTCCTGCGCCGCCATTTCGCAGTATGTTGTATGCCGACATCGTTTACACCCCTCAACTTTTTTTTACGGCTCAAGTTGATGTCATGGAGGGTCAGCAGCCATGGTGACGCCTGGAAAAGTGATACTGCAGTGTTCCTCCCAGTAAGCTCTTCTCAGATGCGTGACCATTCAGGATCCATGTTCAGAATTTGCTCTTTCAACACACAGAAAGCTCGGGAAAACATGGGAAGCTTCATCTTTCTCTTCTTGGGCTGATGCCTGATGAACTCCACGTCCTTCCCGTCTCCCCGTCCATCTCAAGCAGCTGACTTCTTGATCTACACAGTGACGGCAGTTGGCACACAGCCAGCAGAAGGAAAAGCAAACCCATAGCAGTTGGCAGCAGACTGGGTCCTGCTGGTCGCTGGCATCATGGGTAAGGCTCTCCAGTTCCCGGGGGACCCATTGCAATGGCCAAGGAGGAAGGGGCTCAGATAATGCAAGAGAACTCGAGTCTTCTCCACTCCACACTCCTTTGAGAATGTACACCTGCAATGAAAAGAAAATGGTTACTTTTCTTAACCTGCAACTAAGTAGGAATGGGCTGCAAATGACAAGCGTACGTGACTTGCCATCCCCAGCTCAAGTTACACTGCACTGCCACAAACACAGGCAAAGTGCTCATCTTAAACCGAAGGCCAAAACACAAATCCATCGCAGTCTTTATCAGCAGCACACCTCAGACACCCAATCCCTGCATTTGGCACATTTTGTTCCAATTCACACTTTAAATAATATAATAGTCCCTAGTTTCTTAGAACAGCCTTATACAAATTAAACAGAACTGGAAAAGAGCGGGGGTGTGACTGGCCTCGGTGTTCCATCAGCACTCCCACATCTAGCTGTTAATGCTGTCCAAGGTTTCCTTCCGAATATGAAGCCCTCACTGCTCTAACAGCCCCCAAAGCCTAACACCTGCTTCGCTGCACAGGTTAATTTCAGGTGAGAGGTCCGTAATGTGCCGTTAAAGTGTATTATATTGTTAATGGAAGTGCATTCCCGTAGGGAAACCTTACAGGCCCCTTATTTCACGCAAACGTCACTCCAAGAGGTAGTTTATCGCAAACGAATCAGGTTCTTTGATCTCTTTTGACCTCTTAGCACCAGACGACGCAGTGACCCCAGTGAACGAACAGGAAGTGCAGACTGCCAGAAAGGAACACATTTTGGAGATTCAGAGCGTTGATAGTTTTTGAGCATCACGCAGAAGCATTCCGAAGCGGCCCATGTCCTTGACGAGGACAACCGGCCCCACCGCCCTGAACCGTGCCGCAGTCCACCAGACACGAGTGATATGCGGCACGGTCGACCTGCAGCTGCAGCTGTATGTGTACGGGGTGGAGGTTGACCAGGAAATGACAGTACACTGCTCAAGCTTGCTTTCAAAACCTGCCCAGCTGCGTATCAGTTCTGGCCCTGTGGCCCACAGAGACGTGGCAATCCTATCCGGCTGCAGCCACCTTCAATCTGACTGCTGCGTCACAGGGGGCCCCCAGGGCACTTGCACCTCCCCGCAGTGTGGGCGAGCAAGCACCTGCAGCCAGCCAGAGACAAATGGAGGTTTCTCCAAGAATTGGCCCCTCCGATTTTTCAGGCCAGATTAGACACGACACCTTCAGGGTCAGTGAACATGGACATTTTTATTTTAAACTATCCCTGACAGATTCCACTGCACATCCCACAGGCGATGAACAGACTGCGCTAGAAATACACGTCCTTCTGAAAGCATAGCACAGGGGTATTGAGCTGCATCGCAGCAGAAATTACATCTAAACCCGACTGCGGCTTGTACGTCGAGCCCGGTCAAGCAGCCCACACCAGCTAACAGCAGTCAGGCCAGAACTGGAATTCCCAGATTTACCCTGAGAATTCAGCAGTTCCCGCCGTAATGATAAACAGATGGAGAAGCTTTTCTGATGAAAGTCAGATTTCATCTGGGACCAGGGCTCACTGAGGGCCAAGCATGTGTCAGCCTTGGTGAACATTCCCACGAAACACGCACGCCCCTTCAGAAAAGGGGGTAGGCGACGCTACATGGCAGCTTCGATCTGGGACGGCCGCGATGAGGCGTAAGCAGAGCGGGCGCATGCTGTGGGGGAGCCAGGAGGAACAGGCTCACCATTTCCGAGTTCAGGAGGAACAACCCTTCTGGGGCAGCTCCAAACCTGACATACACAGATGCAGGCATGCTTAAAGGAGTCCTCATTCTCACCCCTGTGTAGCAGCACACCTGTTAGGCTGGAGAATTAGCAAGCTCCAGCACCCCCTTCTCAGGATCCAGGCTGCGTCCATCCTGCCGCCCATCTGCATAGCCCCCCTCCCCAGGCAGTAAGCTATAAATACACGGAGAGAGAGGGGGGCAGACGCAGCGGTATGAGACTGCAGGCGCACACACGCCCGAAGCACAGCGTTATGACCGCCTGAAGTGCAGGCTCTTATGGTGCTCTGATCTTTGGCAGCAAGAGGTACCCCATTAGCAAGAAGGAAGGAATTAATCATAAATTCTACTGGGGGAGGGGCACGGCAGGATGGGCAGCAGGTCGGGAAAATCCCAAATATGAATCCCCTTTCTGCATTGTATCGCACGTTTAAGTGCGATGCTCAAGGTCAAGCAACACCCTGGGACATGGACTCGGGAACTCGAGGTATCAGGGCGGGTTTTTCCCGCCACGTTACCCGCCGCCGTGGCTTTCCCAGACACATGCGAGGCCGTCCTCTCTCATCCATCCGGCAAGGAAACCCTGCCGGGCTGGCCGAGAGCGGTCCCACAAAGGCCACGAACCCCAGGGCTGTAGTGACCACAAAAAGGCCACAGACCGCGATCCTCTCTGGGGGGGGCGGGACAGCAAAGCCACATTCTCCAGCAGCTGCTGGATTTCCGGCCATTCTGCCAGCGTTCAATCCACCTGCGAGGGGATGCCACCACCACTAAGTACAGCCACCGTCACACATAGGCCCTTCACACTGTTTTATTTACCTCCTTATTCCAAAACATACATTTAGAGCAACGGGGCCTATTAAGTGGATCTGCTACAGCCTCAGCACAAAAAATTCTGCACTTTTTCATTAAACTGATCCAAGCCCTCATGCATGACCAGCCTGAAGCACTCCGCTCACGGGAAAGCTATTAGGGTGTAACTGCAAAACACAAAAACATTTCCCAGAAGGCCACAAAATGCCTGAGCAACAGCCACGAGAGATGAAAAAACACGAAGGAGAGAAAAAAATCACAGCGGCTGCATGGAAGATTGGGGTGGGGGGGAGGAGAGGCCATCCTCATCGATCTCATACCGCCTACGCGGTCCACATGGCTGTCATTCTGGGTGAGTCATAGGTATTTTCAAAGTGATCTGCAACACACACAGGCTCCCCGAATCCACACGGGGGGGGGGGTAAAAAAATAAAAAGAAAGAAGCGGTACCTCGGGGGCCAGTGCACACACGGGGGAAGTGGGGGCAGCTGGAGAACATCAACAATCAGCTGAGAAATTCCTGCCCACTTACTCATGACAGCACGCCCAGAAGCACAGACCCAGATACAGACACACGCAGGTGGACGGGGCATCATGGAGGTTTCAGTGGGGGTGGGGGGGACATTCATTAACAAATGGAAAGCCCTTGGCTGCAGGGCCGAGGCTCACATTTCCCCACTGAGACACCCAGGCAGGCGGGTCCATCCTAATGGCACAGGATGTGACAGCATGCTCTGGGCTGAGCCAGCCCATTCTAACATTACCTTCCCACCTTAACACAACACACCGCCGCTAACGCCACTGCTCTGCCGAGCATCCGGATCTATCCGGTGAAACAGATATGCTTTTTTTTAAAAAAAAAAACTTCAGTGAAGTATTTCAGGGTAAGCACTTTTCTCAGGGGTAGGAAAGTAGGGTTATGGTGCTGAACCAGTTTGGGTCTGTTTACAGCTGTGCCTGAACACTGAATATAGTCAGCTTTAACACATACGGGGAGACGCAAATCTAAATATTCCTTGAAGTGACTTTCCTGCATCCCATTTAGGGTTTTTTTTAGACAAAACAAATTGGAATTCTACCTATCAGCCTACAATTATCAGTAATCAAAGTGTTCTTTGCTCATTGCTGTTGCAATGCTTGAGATCCAGGACAAAGCCAACATTTCTGCACTATAGAATAGAAACCTATGGATTCCAGAAAACATTGCGCCTGTTTGTAAACGAGTGGAACGCAGCCCCAGTTCGGCACCCGAGTGCTAGCAAAGCTTTGTTAGTCAACATCACACACTAATCCACAAACCAAACAGGCCTCCTGTTAACACCCATTCCATATGTATCCAGTTAAAGTCCCGTAATACCCCCGCTAGCTAAATGTTCATCTACATGTAGGTGCTTAAGAGCGTCCATGGGGCCGCTGAATATTTAACAGCACCAATGCGAGAAAATGACCGCAAGGTGAAGGACTTTAACTTGGTCAAGCGGTCTCCAGGTGCACAGCGCGTGCTGGGAACAGATTCCAGCCCAGGAAGAATGTGTACTCAACCCACAACGGTGGGGAGGGACCGGCATGGCACACGAGCACAACCCAACTGGGTTCTGCCAGGTCCACATCAGCCAAACATCAAAAGTATCAAAGTATTTTAATCGACACTCTCCCCCCAACACAATGATTATTAAGATCACTGACTTTTTCCCCAGATAAGACCTACCATCTGCTTGCCTAAACAAGCTAGGAGCAGACGGAGGGAGCCAGTCATTTTCACATTTCACATTAAACACAATGGTCATCACAATTCTAGTGCACATTCCAGCCAATTAGCATTTTCCCCCAGTGTTTATATCAATGAATGACCATCAAGAAACATATATAGCCAGAACACATTCCGCACAACATGACTGACTGCAACACCAAGATTTCCTGTTTAGTTGTTTTAAAATGTTATAAAAATTATTATTCAAAATGGTTTGCAGTCCCTGTCCCGTATCAAACTCCAAAACATTTATTTTTAAGGTGTTCAAATTATTGTCAAAAATATTTTCCCATAAGTGTGTCATTTATAAGAATAATACATTCACTTATTTGGTATTAAACCTTAATTCAAAGGCAAATCGAGATATATACTTTGAAAAATCTAATTGACAATGAAGTTTCCCCAAAGTGTAAAGGCTATACATTTCATGTCCTTAAAATTCCCATTCACTGTTACTTTAGATCCCATGTAGTCTGTGGTGAGTTTTCAGAAATACAGTAAATCCCATCATCAGCAACACCAACGCAAGTTGCTGTTTACCACCTAAACAATCTAGGATTCTCACATTTCCCAGAGTGTATAGGAAGCATACTTCCATGCTGAAAATAAACCCATAACTTACATAAGCTGAAGCAGGTGCCTAAATTGTAATCAAATTCCAGTTTAAAAAAAAACCACCACCACAATAGCTGAGCATGAAATCATGCAATGGGTGCTGACAGGCCTGCTGGGGGGGGGGGGGGGCGTCCATACACCCCCCCAATCCAATCTAGCATGGCTCCAGATATTGAGATGGAAGATTCGGAAAACTGGGAAAGTGTGAAGATAAACATGACACGTGGGAGACTCAGCACGTACAGTAACAGGCTTTTTCACGGGGGAGGGCTCGTCTACTGCATAGTTTTACTAGCTGGTTAGCCATTTCTTTCCTCTGGAAAACTGTACAATCATTGGCCTTGCAGTTTGTCTAACCCAAACGTTTACTAGCTGGTTAGTAATTTCCTTTAATCTGGGAGAATGTGTGACAGTGTGGCCAATGAGCTCATTAGTGGTTTAACACACACCTTTACTAGCTGATTAGTCCCCCCCCCCCAGCGCAGTAACTGCCAGTCCTCTTCTCCGCACTTACTCCCAGCCAAAGCTTCGGCTCACGCCGGCTGAGGAAACAGGCTGTCCGTGTATGTCTGTTCAAATAGGGGAAATAAGATAACTGTGCAGACATGACCGAGGAGCATGAAGCAGACTACGCTTCGGTTACTTACAAACCTTAGGTAACGCGGAACTTGGCGGTAATACGTAACCATGAGCTAAAGGCACCGCCGCTATTTTGATGGAAATATAAAGGCTCTTAACTACACACGAAAAGCGTCGAAGTGCTTAACGCTATTCGTGGAGCGTGAGAACAGTAAAACATGCACACTAGCCAACTAAATTATTTAGATGCATTGATTAATCTCCTTACTCCGACTCCCTACAGCACAATCAGCCAGAGAAAAAGACCATAATCTAACGGCGATCCGGCGAAAACACGGCGACTCCATGCTTAGCGTTAGCTTCGCCGTTAGCCCGCTTTGTTAACCATTAAGGGACGGCGAGCAGGGGCTCGGGCGCACTAGCCAGAGATAAACAACATCGAGCCATTTTAAAAACCACCAAGGACACAAAACCCAGCCCGGCGATCCGGATAGGGGACACACGGCCGGGCAGAACCGAGTTGATGGCGGCGCAGGGATCTGACCGCTGAGCCGGACATCCGAGCGATCGGGCGCACGAATGAGCGGCGGAGCAGCTGGACACCCGCTGACCCTCAATGTCGACATTTCGGCTACGGGTGTCAGCGAGTCGACGACACTCAGCACTGCCGGCAGTGACAAACCCCACCTTCCCCGGAACCGTAGCACGCTAATCGCACCATGCAACCCCCCCATACCTTAATAATCAGAGAGATGCATATGACAAGGTGAAGAAGAAGCCGCAGTCATTCACCGCGGGAGCCCTGCCGTAGTGTACTCGCTAGCCTATTACCCAAGCACACTGCTTACTTACCCGGTATGTCGTTCTGCAAAAAAAAAAATAGAAGAAAACGGAAAACTCCAGGGCAGACTTCTGTTCCCACCCGGAGAACAAACACCGTCTTTTATGCTTTCTTATGCAAGACACGACTGTCCACTTTCATGCTCAATCGGCGCATTTCTCTTGCATATCGCCCTGTTTTGCACTGACGTGCTTTTTTACCGTCGCTAGCTACACGCACCTATCCCGTGTCCCCGGCCAGATCCGCATTGTCAGAGGAAGAGCGGCCGAGGCGAGCGCCGCCGCGCCGGTGCATTGTGGGTACGAGTGGCGCTCGGCTGCGGGGAGACAGCTTCACCTTGTGGCCTCTCTCAGCGAAAGTTGTCATTCGATCCCTTCGGAACCTAGTCGGCGCTCATTAACCTAATTTAAAACAACATTCCGCATAGATGACTTGACAATGTTTTGTACACCGACGCCCTTAACTGCACGTTCTTTAAAAGCGCCATAATATAATTATTAAAGATAGCTATATGTAAACATAAATAAAGAATTCAATGGGAGGACATTGTTTGAAAGCACGCCTCGATACACTACACACCAGTAAACTAAGTTCTTCACGTAAGTAGCACTAATAGTTAATCACTTGATTAATTTAATACGCGTGATTTCTTACACTTTATTGTTGCGTGGTTCGGATTACGGGGCTGTTTCTTGGAATAACGAGCAGTATCTTTAATAGCTACTGAATAGAATAGGTCTACTGAAATGTCACACAAATGTCATCTGGACCAGGGCTTTTGTCTAGAGAACCCAGACCCCCGAAAAAATAATTACAGGGATTTTCCTAATAACTTTTATTATTTATATTATATTTTGTATAATTTTCTAGTTCAGCATTTGTGTTTTACTGGTTTCTGCATATTCTCTGGTTTCTTTGATCAGTCCAAAGACGTGAAGTTATAGAAATTGCTCAAAATGTATGTGTGTGCTCTGATGGTCTGACATTCCATTCAGCGTGTCCCCAGCGTGGCTATATGCCTAATTACGCTATCTAAAATAGGCCCCAGGCGCCCCTGTGACCCAGCACTGTGTAAGTGGTTGGAAGATGGATTTCATATTATCATAATTTATACAGCACCTCAAAAAATAATAGAATATGTCACTTGAAATGTCTTTGGTGAGTGATGTCTCATCATCGTACAGGTCTCACTGCAATAAAATTATCAATAGGCCATTTTCTGAAATGTGAAGCGATTTGATCGTGCCAAGACTCCTGCTGTGAAAATAACTAAATTTAATTTGTCTGAGGGCCATATCACATCATCACAGCAGAAAGCGTGACTTGATGATCTGGCGTTTGGACATGGCGATCTGCAGCGGCAATCGGAAGTTAGACGCCTTATCCGTGTGGAAATGCAGTGCCCGTAAATCTGAGCGACGTCTGTCACCTTGCCGTCGGATGGTTTGTTTTCGCTAAATTATAAATCAGTTGCGGTACGGTTAAAAAACGTTTAGTCGGGTCTCTCTCTCTCTCTCTCTCTCTCTCTCTCTCTCGTATTAGTAAAAAATACCACAAAACATTGTGCAGCAGCTTTCCGGGTATGTAATAATGGTGAAATGTGCACAAACCTGTACTAGTAGCTGCAAATTGATATATTTTGGGAATTGTGGGAATCCGTTTTCACATCATGACCGGTTGTAAGACCAACCTGTCCCAAGGCCGTCACACCTGGAGGTATAATTAGGTCCTGCCCCAGCTGGGTAACATCCTTGAAGAAAGGAAAAACACCACTAATACTCTCCCTTCTCTGATACATGGATTTTCAAACACCAGCCGTTTTGTGAGAACAGGCAAATGTCCCCCAAAAACATTGACAAGAGCAAACACCTCCCTCCTTGACTGAGCCCGGGATTGGAAAATGCAGGTCGACCTTGACCACAAGCTCATCTTCCCAACAGAGATAGTGACAACTACCCTCAGGCCAGAAATCATCATGTGGTCAACTTCTCAGAAACTTTCGTATATCCTGGAGCTAACGGTACCATGGGAAGCTGCCGTTGAAGAGGCATACGAGCGGAAAAAGTTTGAAGTACGCTGAATTAGCTGCCCAGATAGAACAGCGCAAATGGCATACTAAAGTGTTCCCGGTAGAAGTTGGTCCAGAGGGTTCATTGCCAAAGCCACAACACCTGGCTACTGAAGAGGATGGGGGTTAAAGGACAGGCCCTTCGGCAAGCAGTGAAGTCACTCTCAGAGGCTGTGGATCAAAGTAGCAACTGGCTGTGGATCAAGAGAAAGGACTCAAATTGGGCGACAAGATGACTGTTTGGGGGTAAAGACAGAAGGGAGCTCACCTGGGACGCTAGGTGTTGCTGCTGGGCCCTCCGGAGGTGCCGTGGGGCTAAATCTGCGAAACACTGAAGATGGAGGATGCCCACCTGATGACCCCAATGATGTTGTTTTCCTCTCTCCCATTCAGGATATAAAGCAATTAGCTGTGCTGGTTATTGAAGGGGTTGTTCAATCAAGTCCTAGAAGCTCTAGAGACTTAAGATAAATGTATGTGTGGACTGTGTTAAACGTATAAAACTGATTGGTATGGTACTTTAGGCCTACAGATCGAACCCCCAATGGTAAGGCATGAATTCTGCATCATCACTTATTAGCTGAAATCTGATTCTCAATCATTGTTTGTCAGGTCAAGTCTCATTGGTTCATCAAGAACAATTCAGTAATTGCTGATTACATGAATGCCTTTCCACATTCTTTTCATTTATTTAGGTCTCATCTTTTTCTAGGATTGCATGATTGAACTTTGTAGCACAGTACAATGTAAATAAGTAGTGTTATCTAATTAAAACATTTGCTGTGCAATTTCTACAACACACCCATGAAGCAATTCAATTTCACATGACCTGTTTATGCATACATTTCATGGCACTTTATGAATATACAATAATTGTCAGTAAAGAAAAATTGACATTTAACATTTACTAAAAAATCAAAATGAAAAGGTTCTGGTGTCAATCATGGTTTTCATCTTTTGCTGTGACCCAGCAATCTCAGTTTATGGTGATACCTCTGACATCCAATACAAATTGCTCATCACCCGGATGACTGGGAGTCAGATGCTTGAATTAAGTTGTAGCTCCTGAGGCAGAAAAGGGAGCAGTGGCCTGTATGCTGAAGCAGGGTTACCGGCTTATCGGGGTAAATTGTCAAATTTAAGGTACCACGGTTTTAATGGACTTTATTTGTTCACTTACATTTTGCCCAGACCACCTTAAAGCCGACATGTTACCCCGATGAGCCAGTAACCCTGCTTCAGCATACAGGCCACAGGAATTAAGAAAACTACTGGGTTGAGTAGATCTCGGACTAATTGTGGTCAAATCCCTGGTGGACCAAGTTGAAAAATGAAGTTTAGATAGCAATAAGACTGAATAGGCTTTAAAATGATTTATAATAACTGTCCTGAACATGTAAAAGCAAAATGATGTGCTGCTACTCTGACAGAGCTCCTTAGGATTTCAAAAATCCACAAAATTGGACACTGAATTCTCATACTTTCATGATAATGATTCTACCTCCGATGTAATGGCCTATATGTATAAACCATAGAACCTCTCAGACACAAAGACTACCAATGCAGGATTCGTTTCAGAATCAGAGCACCACAAATTATTAAGCATAATCCATCCATCCATCCATCCATCTTCCAACTGCTTAACCAGTATAGGGTCACAGTGAACTTAAGGATCCGGACGGATTTGGTGTGAGAGTGAGGCATAGTGCAGGCAGACAGGAAGGTGGACAACCCACTTACGGCTCGCCAGGCAAAACAGGGTTTATTTAAACAGAAACGCTACAAATAACTACAAAACAAAACCAGACCTCAGGGGGGTCAAAAGCTAAAAGGGATAACTAAGGCAGACAACAAAAGGATAAGGGTTATCAGGAGCAGGTTGGCTGGCAGGTGAAGAACAAAACACCTCTCTTCAGTAATATTCAAACGTCACTGACATTCAACAATCACAACAAACCACTTATGAACTGAGCAGAAGCAGGGACTTAAATACAGAGAAGTAACAAGACTAACAAAGGGCAGGCAAGATTAATCAACAAGGGCTGGGGAAATAGGTCACAGTTGAAACTAATAATTAACTCAAGGAACTAAACAGGGAAGCTAAGAACTAACCAAGAAACAGGGAAAAGAGAATCCAACACTGGGAATAACAAAGACTGATAAAACACAACTAAGGCACAAAGCAAGAAACCAAAGCTGAATACAAAATCACAGGACTAAACTGATACAGAAGAAACCCTAGGAACAAAATACAGACACAAGAGGATGTGCGATTTGAACACAAGACAGGGATTCACAGACACACGCGTGCAGCTGACAGGGAGCAGGGGAGAACACAAAGACTGACAACATGAGAGACGGGATGACCAGCAACACCTGCTGGCCAAACGGGGAAGGGACACAGAGTGGGACAACAGGGCCTGAACCTGACAGAACTGAAATTTACTTGCATTGAACTGAAATGTAAACATTAAAAAGTCTTTAAAAAGTCCACAATGACAGTGCTACTGAAATGGAGACCCCTTTCCTCTTTCTCCAGCAGATGGAGATGTTTACCTGTGTGAAAAGCCCAGCTTTGGCACTCGACTTCTCCTGCAAGGCCTTGGTCACTTAATACAGAAGTAAAATTATATATAATGATAATTGAGCTCATTAAGTAATTAGAGGTCTAGATTTTTTTTAAAAAAGGACAGTTCATAGATAGATCAGACTGGACCACAGGTGACCTTCTGCTCTGCATTTCTTCTCCCCAGGGTCTGCTGCCCTTGCTGGGTAATGTTTCCTCAGGACCATGTTATAATATAAACCCACTTAACACTGAGATTAATTAACATTGTCACAGCTTAATCCAGACAATTACATAAACAAGTATCTAGATATGCCATTAAAATCCATATGTGTACATCCAGTCCCGCACACAGCACTTCTTTGCAGTTTTCCTGTTTCCTGCTCAGGGGTGTTTATAGCATATATACAGAATCATTCTATATATATTTACAAATCGGGGAGGCAGGCCCAAGATTTTCATAGGGGCAATGGAGCAAGAGTTGTTGTGGTGGGGGTGGTGAAAATTTGGGTAAGCATATGATAAGCATATGATCTGTAGCCACTCCCCAGGGAGAGATCAGGCTTATTTGTTTCAGGATGAACACCTTTATTAATAAAATTAAAGTAAAGTGTAACACGATGTCCTTGGTGGGAGGCACTGGG
>JABFEB020000039.1:9973568-9989009 GCA_019775895.2 Stomatorhinus ivindoensis
TCTGGGGGAAATGGCTCATTAATGTATGGGCTGTGAATGCCCCCCCTTTTATCAAATTAAATATGGCCTGAAATGAATATTTAATCCTGTAAATAAATTCTCTTCAAATCATGAATATTTCATGTGATTTTTAATGTTTAAGTACAAATATAAATCCATCCATCACCACTTGTCCAGTTCAGGCTGATGGGGGTGGAAGAGAAGGCACAAAGCAGAGCTGAACCAGGGTGGGGAGGCTGTCCCATCGCGGGGCACGCTCTGAACCTAGCACTATGGGCACGTGGAGCCCAGTATTGGAGGTGTGTGATATTAGAGTCACCCAAGACACATATGGGTTTACATATGGGAATGACACAACCTTTAAGGTTATGACACTGAATTGTCATCGGGATAGAATGTGTGTGTCCGACGGGAGTCTATATGCTCTCAGCCAGGTCCTGGGTGTGGGTGGGTATTATTTCCTTCCTCGTTTTTCTGCACGTGCCTCTATGTCTCTCATCCGCACGTGACTCTGCCACCAATTATAATCCACAACTCCTTAGAAGGAATTAAACCTCTTACTTTCTCTTGCACTGTGAGAGCCTCTTATAACACTTACGTTGACTTATTTAGCAGGCGCTTTTTCACAGAGACACAAGGAACCATCAGTCTGAGGAGCATCCAGCACTCCAGGAGTATTTGAGGTTAAGGCCTTCACTGGTATTAAAGGACAGTAATGTAACTACTCTTCACATTTGGGATTTGAACCAATGACCCTCCAGACATGGGCACAGATCCATAATGTTCTGGTTTTATTTATGGAGCCAAAATGGAGAGCCTGCCTCGACGGGTAGATTTGAAGGTTACTTTCTCAAAATGTGTGTAGAGTACCACTCTATATCACATTTCCAGAATCTTATTTTAAATTTGTTCAACTTCTTTTTCATTAATGTTTCTAATTCATTTGCACAGTCGGATGCATTGTATTTGTTTAACATTATAAATATAACTGGTATCTTATCTAGGCTGTACCCCAGCCTCCAGGATCTCCCCCTGACCAGGGATCCTGACCAGGTTGGTAGAAGATGTAATAAACATCTGATGTGATGTTCTCCAAACATCTCTATTGTCTGCTAAATCATAATTGTTAAAGAATATGTAAAGCATTTAAATGTTGGACATCAGAATGATCTCATGTAGGCTGACATGCTCTGTGTGTATAAGGATCTGGTTAATCTTCCCTGGTGCAAATATACAGTAGTTTAATCCCCATTCTACTATTTGTACTATAATTCCATACATGGGGTAAGGTACAATATATTGCTTGACAATAGGTTCAATTTTTATCTGCACCTTTACTCTAGAAACCCGGGAACTGTAGCTCCCGAGGTGGAACGTTAATCAGGACAGAGTTTGGACAGAGTGGGAGCTGGGGGTTCCAGGCTCTGCTGGGGTAATCAGCGCATCAAATTCATAAAATCTTTGCTTCCCTATTCAGCTTGAGGTGCTTCATAATACAACTGCAATAGTGGCGCGCTCACTGAAGAGTGTCATCTTTATCTCCTGGGATTTGTTGCAGGCTGAAGAGTTGTTTTCCGACTCGGACCAGATGCGACCGGATGCACATCTGAGTCTAATCCAATTAGCTTCAGACTGCAAGAGACCTATGTTTTTACTCTGTCTCCCTTGGCTTCACACACCAGTAGCGTGGCAGAGAGCTGACTCCAGAAACTATTTTTCTTCTTGTGATGGGCCTCACGATCTGAACATCTGGAATGGAACTTCAATGTGGCAGGAATGTGGTCCACTATGTCTTCTAATTAAACCTTATTAAGTGGGGCTTCCAAAGAACAATCAACAGAACGGCACCTTTAAAAACAATCGGAGGGGTTAAATGTGACCCTCTGGTTTTAATTGAACACTCATGGCCTGCTCAAAGAAGCTCAATTATTCTGTACTCAAAGGCCCATCTGTGCACCTCAGCTTTTCATACTCAATGGACTGACTCTGTCCAAAGCCCGCCATATGCTGTATGCATGTTCGTAGGCATATTTGATGGGGGAGGCATGTGTTAAGGAAGACAATCAATCTAGCTAAGCTCATGGTCTTTGGTTAAGAATTAGCCAGCAGTTGACTGATTAAAACTAAATCCAGATACTTATGAAAAGGTAATTGGGAGAAAATGGAAATCAGAGAAAGAGAAAACTGAGTGAAATATAGTTGCCAGAGCGATGTGTCCACAAAGGACACAGATAACAGAGAACTGAAGGTCAAAGGTACCCAGTGACACCAAAATTGTGATAAATGAGAAGAAAATGGGGAATTGGTTGGATAAAAAAACAATACATTTCTCTTGCTCCCCAAAACTATGAGCAGAATGAGTAGATTGAAGATAGATATACGTACAGACAGATGGATGGTTGGATGGGTGGATGGATACATTTCTGTTTGACTAGTGTCAAGCGATAAGTGAGTATAAAGATTAAAGTATTAGCAAGTCACGGGTGATGTAGTGGTGCAGTGGTTAGCACTGCTGTCTCACATCTCTGGTCTGGGGTTCATGTCTCCGCCGAAGCTCCAGGTGAGTGTAGCTTGCATGGTGTCCCTGTGTCATTATGGGGTTTATTCCCCACAGTCCAAACACATGCTAAGGTGAACTGAGTTACCAAATTGTCTGTATGTGAATGTTGCTGCCCCACCCCTGGTTACTCCCTGCCTTGGGTCTGTGGCTTTGCACCCCACCCCTCCCACCGATACTGAATAGCACAAGCGGGAACAGAAAATGGATGGTTTCAGCAAGCCATCATAATTAAGGACCTAATTACTAGTAATTATACATTGGGTATAATTTTTAAGCAAAGATGCATTTAACACCAATTTTAACAGAAATACCCACTGGTATCGCTCCCAGTATTCTAGGTTAAATTCCTGGTATCACATACCTATCATATAACATTTATTACATTATATTCAATAGAGTATTCACTCATTGCTGTTGAGCATTGATCTGAAAGGCATTTCAATGTCTTTGTTATTGTTCTTATTTAAATTCTGAACTGCATGTATAAATGTCCACTTTTATAATATTCTTGACAGATTAATTATATATGTACAATTCTATGCAGTTCTGAAAGGTGCGCAAAACATTTCTAAAATAATAATACTTTCATAACACACGCAAAAATGTCTTGAGGGCAGAAGGAACAATGACTGGTTCAGAGAGTCCAAGCAACTAGAGGAGGCTAGGCCAAGACATATGATTGGCTGGACATATCTCCACTACAATGTGATTGGTTATTTCCCTGAACCAATCATTTATTGTTCTGTCCTCGGAACATTTTTCTGTCAGTAAAACTCCCATAAGCCATTCAGATACTTCCCACATGGTTAAGTTCCATGAAACTACTCAATGACACAAACATCTCTATTCTTAATAATTGATTAAAATGCAACCTGCTCAAGACTTAAGGCAAACTGAATTACAGTAAATTAAAAAAAAAACAATAACGTCGATTCTATTCAGATCTAGACACTTAAATACAAAATGAACTACAACTGCATGCATAAGTAAATGCCATTGCCAATTTTGTCACAAAAATTGTGCAATATAGGTACTTTGTGAATTTATTTGGTAAGACGTGATCATCTATAGTATATTATTTGAAATGCCATAAAATTGCAAGATAGTACTATCATTGCAGATGGTTTCTACAAATGTTGATATCATGCTGCTCCTGCTGAAAATATAATACTGCTATTGTCACGAACGATAAAACAAAATTTAAAAAGTTGCAAAAATGAACATAAAAGAAAACATGAACACATTAAAAGCATATATACAAAGAAAGGGACGTGTCTCTAGAGAAAGCCAAACTACACACAGCAGGCGAATTTCCTGTCACGCTGGCTTGATGCATCACCCTGGAAGATTTGCTCACGCTGCCTCAGGTTGCTTCACATGAGACCTTTCATAAATCCTCCACAGGATTTGAGACTTTGATTGCAGCACTCCACTGCACCTTTCTTCTGACGCGTCAGATTATCGACCAGCTGAAAGGTGACTATCCAACCCACTGCACGACACCACATTCTTTTCTCATCCATCAAACCCAACCAGCTTCCCATTTCTTTCTGAAGACTGTGTTGATCTGATCATGTATTGTGCTTGGGCTCCGCCTGGCATTTAGATCAAAACGATTCAATTCCCTGACCGTGCCACCTTTCACCCAATATTACAATTTCCCAAGCATGACTTCACTTTTGACATATATTTTTTTAAATCTTATCTTTGAGGACTTACTTCTTTCTGGACATCTTGCCATACAGAACAGTTTTACGGCAGGTTATGAACGTTTCTGATTGATGCGCATTTCCTGCAGTCTTTAGCACTCTTTTAAAGTTGCCTTGTGGTGGCGTTTAACCAGCTCCTTCCATCCCCTGTGACCCACGTCTGAAAGGGTGAACTGAGCTGGGTAATTGTGCACCGCACCTCCTCCATCATGATTGATAAATGATACTGTGCTCACAGGAATATTTGTAATTTACACCTGTACATATGGCCAGATTTCTATTTGCAGCTTGTTTATGATCTCTGCTTTTCCAGTAACTTCCATTAAAAGCATTCTAGGGTGAACTAATCTTTACTTGCAATTCAGTACAAATATCAAGAAGGCTCCTTGCACGGGTCACAATTTTTTTCTCCTCCAAGAAACAATAGCTATTATTTGGCATATGATTCTACTTTTTTAGAACTTGAAAATATCATTTAGATTTATTTATTTCGTAGACTCCATTATCCAAAGTAACATAGAACATTGGAGATGGTACATCCACAACTTCAGCTGATATACCTATAAAAAAGGAAGCCGTGCAGATCTTATTAGCGCCAGCATGCAGGGCATTTAGGCCAACAGTCAGTGTGGGAGGTGGCTTGTTTTATTAAGATATACACCCTTGACTAGGGTGACCAGATAACCCATGTCAGGGAGGCCATTTTGAGCTAGGACAGGAATTGTAAACTACATTTCAGTTAAAGTTTTTCTCGATTGCTTACACACTATTACCAGGATTATGAGGTAAATTTGCAAAACCATTATACCATCTACCAAAAAGAACATCCGTTTCCCAAAACTATAGACACTGTTCCCCTGTCTTGACACATGATTTGTTGAACTCAAATGCTTTCAATTCTCATTGCCTAAACTATGCGCTCATTTACAATGCACTTTCAGTCAATATTGTTCACTCAAGTCAGCACAGTTTGAACCCAATTCGCACACAATAATCCAAAGGGAAACACAGCCAATCAGAACCATCACTTGTTAGATTAACGTTTCAGTTCATTTGTATTGGAAAAATGGATCTACAACGACCTGAAGGTAGAGGAAGGGGACACAGAAGAGGAAATGCAAGAGGAAGAGGAAAGGCATGGGCAAGGAGAGAAGTGGTTTCTGATCAGGTTCATGTAACTCTAGTTCACCATGGTCTTATCCATGGGTTGTCCATGAAGGAAGCCGGGCAAAGAGTGCAGCCGAATGTGAATCGCTTCACAGTAGCCCCTATAATTTGGACCTTCAGAGAGGAAAAAAGGGTAATTTACATACTGCAGTCTAGTATAACATTGGAGTGCAGTATTCTGCACTCTTACAGTACTTATATGTACTGTAGCTGTTTGCTCTATTGTATGAAATGTATTGTATTATTGTACAATATCACATACAGGTGTTACTCCTATTTTGTAAAATGGATGGTTTACTGTAATCCCATCAGTAATTCTATTACTGTATTGCAGAACTGAAAGGCGACCATGTAACGGAAGCAGAAGATGGCCATTCTCACAAGAACAAGAGATGGCCATCGTCAATATGGTTGTAGCCAACAATCTGTTTCGCTTGCATGAGATACAAAGAAGAGTTGAGGATCAGGAAATATTTCAAGGCACTGAGTCCGTCAGTATCTCAACAATTGACCGCATTCTTCGAAGGAACTGGTTGAGGATGAGACAGTGTGTGGAATTTGTGTGGCTCAGTGGGCTAAGCCTGTGTGTCTGTAATCAGAGGGTCGCCAGTTCAAACTTAGCCTTAGCATATCAGTGGGTCTTTGAGCAAGGCCCTTAACTCCCAGCTCCCTGGGCGCCCCAACAGATGGCTGTCCTTTGCGGACAGCTTACTCTACAAAGAGCAAGTTGAGGGAGGTGTAAAGGTGATTCCTCCATGGGAATCAATAGTGTCAATTATTATTATTAAACAGACCTATTGTCGCGTCTTGCCGGAGTTGGGCAGACAGAAACAGGCAGGAGACAGGGTGACGGGTAGAGGAGTGAGTTTAATCCAGGGAATCGGGGCAGGAGAAAGGCACGGGAACTAAGGGGCAGCACTTACGTTAACACGACGACTTACACAGATGACAGATCTGGGGAAACTAACACAGACGCCGACTAAAAACATGCAGGGAAGGCAAGCACGGATTGACAACAGGTGGTTACAATCAAGGATTGACACGAGGTAATGATGGGGGCGTGGCACACACGAGGCTCGGACGGGCGGATCATGACACCTATCGTGTTCCTTTCGAAAGGAACTCAGACAAAGACGAAGGCATGGAATATGTGTAAGTATGGTTTTTCATACCATATTTGAGTATATTTATGTTTGACAGCAGTGTATATACTGCAGCACTGGCCATATTGTGCACTACAGCAATGTGTTTCTGATTAGCAATTTACTGAACCGTTTAATTTCTTTTGTACAATATATTTGACATAGATGCCAGAGAGACCCCTCATGAACTCATCTTTATTGATGAATATCCCTGGCCAGCGAGGAGGAGATGTGACCATGTGTGCCGCCATCAGCCACAGAGGGGTTCTCCACCACCATGCCACCCTTGGTCCATACAACACCATACATCTGCTGGCTTTCCTCAAGTCTGAGAGATCGTTTATACCAACTAGACCTGAGGGAGCCGGCACAGCCACAGCAGCCACGCTACAGTGTCATTTGGGACAATGTCAGTTTCCACAGGACTGCTGTAGCTCGTGACTGGTTCACGAACACCCCAACAGCATTTGGCCAGCATATTCTCCCTTCCTAAACCCAATAGAAGAGTTTTTCTTGGCATGGCAGTGGAAGGTCTATGACCGAGACCCTACATCCGTATTCACCTCCTCCTGGTGTTTTGTTTTGTTACAGTAATGTTTTCAATGTCCTATTGATATTTGATATTGGTCATTTCATTTACTGCATTCTATGTTCTTTATCCATTGCATATTTTTACTGTTTGTTTACTTTTTCATTCACTTTCGGCTTACTACTACAGTACATCAAGGAATTATAAAATTATGAAAGGTGTTGCGTCGTTATATTGTGTGTGGCATGTAGAGAGGTTGTTCTGGGGAAAAGTGAATAAGTGCCATTATTCACTACAGTAACAGGTTTTGGAGGTATTGTTTTGAACTGATCTTGCTAGTGTGTAATACCTATTTTGTAGTGTATATGCATGTGCCATTTGTGTGATTACTGAAGGCAGAGTTTGGTTTAGATGTAGGATTACATGGTTTTGAGTGGAGAGTTTGTTTTTGACCTGAACAGTGGAAGTTTCAGTAGCTGAGTGAGCAGTTAAGGATTTGTGCTTAGAGTTTTGGGAAATTGAGGCCTAATTAAAAAATGTGTTTTAGCAATCAAGAACCTGGATTTCTTTTAAGCACTGAGTTCTTGCTATGAGCTGATTGGTCAGTCTCCCGTAATCATACATGTGTCACTATTAATGTGAAACAGCTGGATGAGTCTTTCAATCAATGAAACAAAGTACAAGAACTAACCTATTTAGCCAAGCACAGGAGCCTTTCCATTTTGAAGTAGTTTGTAAAACCTGAAGTTGCTCAAAGTGTCCTTCCTGACATGAATTATCTGGTCACTCTATCCACAGATTATGATGGGGTTACGTTTCAATGACCACGGTTAAACAATTTGCTAATTAAAAATCTGGCAATGTTGTGTGTCATTTGTTAAATACGCCTGTCTTTGTTTATGATGATTTATATGAAAATCAGATCACATTTTAGGAGCCATTCATGCAGAAATCCAGACAGTCCCCAAGTATTCACAAACTTTTTCTCGCAACAGCTCCCAGCTTGGTTATGTGTAATAACGCTCTGCTGCACAGGAACAGCTTATTATATATGCGCCTTTGTCCATCTGAAGTGATCTAGAATTACATTTACAGAAAATATTTTTTCAGATTTTCCTTTATGAAATGCATGTCATGTGTTTGCTGCAGAACCCAGACCCTCTGATAAAGACATTATCTAGCACTGGAATACATAAACACACTGTGAATTTGATATTGAAATGCATCCCCTCTCGCCATGTTCTGCATTATTTAAAGACTGCTGTTCCGACGGAGGTATTACAGCCCTCTCTGAGTTTGATCTCCTGTCCCCCATCGACAGACGTGAGAAGTGGCCTTCCTGCGTTCTCCCACTGGGTCCGGACAGACCAAAAGCAGAGAACAAAGGACAGCACCGTGTTTTGCCTGCAGGAAGTGCTGTCGGTATGGTTCTCTTTCAGACAATGCGATCTAGTTATAAAGTACTAAAGCATGCATGAATCAGATATCCCTCAGAGTAATCCTGTCATTCACCTACAATTAAAACCTAATCAAAGCCAAGCAATAAATGGGCTCCATGCAAAATAACATTGTGCTACTATGTTATCTCTTAATGCCTCCATTAGATGACATAACATGGCTGGTTATGCAGCACCGTCATTTACACAAGTCATAGGTAACGATAATGTAGCGTCCGAGTTTTTGCACGGATAGTTTCGCCACTTAAAGTGCCGAGGTGTTAATTAGTGAGCCACTCTCAGCCATGATACTTGCCTTATAAATTATACCACACTCAAGATCTATGCAAAACAACTAAAGCCAACCCCCCACCAAAATCCAACACTGTATTACGTGAAGGGGGTAATGCCCAGAGCTGGATCTACCTTTCCAGGCTCCCCTACCAAAAAAAGATGATGATTTCGCTTCCTCTGGAATGCAGGTCCTGTAATTTGTGTGCACTAAGCAGCTGCCTATAGCTAGAGCTGACCATGTTTCTGCCAGAACATAAACATTTTAATTGGATGTACAGTATATGGGTTTCATTTTTTATTATTATTTTTAATCCTGTGTAATTAATCTTATTTATAAATTATGTATATGAATACATATTTTCGCATGACCTTGTCTGGCCCCCTTGTGCTGATCAGGCCCAGAACAGCCATCTAGTTTGCCTAAGCCAAGATCTGGCCCTGACAACACACAAACCTGCACCTACACAATATGGTAACTAAACAACTACTGTCCCCCACTTCTTCCCTCTGTACACCACCTTTCTGGTCTCAGTCATAAAGGCTTCCCCCTGGTTTTCGCTGCTACACTATATTCAGCTCTACCTAACCTTGCCTCCTAAGAAAACCACAATCTCTGCTTAGATCTTTGCATACTTTGCTGACATTACAGCCTGGATCATCATTTTCAACTGAATCTCACTTAGACCAAGCTTCTTGTCTTCCCTACCAGCCCTACCGCCCACAATTTCCATCAGTCTCCATCCAGGTCTACCAAGACCTCGGGTAATGATAGATACATTCTACATACAAGACCTGGTCTCCCTGATGTCAACGTAGCTGTCCTTTGCTGACCACATAGCAGCTATCTCCTGGTCTTGTAGATTCACTCTGTATGACATCAGGAAGACCAGGTCTTGTATGTAGAATGTCAGACTGTGCAGCTTGTCATTAAGCCCTGGCACGTGTCATCTCGTGACTAGACTCCAGTGACTCCTTACTGACAGGGCCATGATTAAAATACAGCAGCATGTCTGATATCCAAATTGTCAGTATGCGCTGATGTTACACCCTTCCTTGTTTCCGTCACTGACTACCAAGAGGTACTTGCATCAAGTTCAAGTCCTTGGTGTTGGCTTTCAGAGCCGTTGATGAACAGACAGCCATATGCATCAAACCCTATACCCTTCTCACCCTTTTCAGTCAACAGGACAACACCTTAAGATCCCCCTCCACCATGTAGTAGGTGCACTCCCGATTCCATTGACCTATTCTGTCTTCATTTCTGATCCTGTAGCTGGTCTCTTGTCTCCTGAATTCTCTTATGAACTCTGTTTTGAATTGCTCTCTTATTAGCATCTTGTTACGTTTGTATTATATTATGAACACTGGCTCTTGCTCCGATACTGACTTACACTTACTAATCATTCATTGGGCGCTCAGCCTAGCTGCACTTGACAGATGTACGCTTGTCACATCCTGCCCTCCACGGCTTTCTGACTCTCCTGTCTCCTCCCTCGGGTGGTCCTCATAGACCACACCTGCTGCTTGTTGCCCCATGTCAGTCTGTGTGTTTAATGTCGCTCCTCTAGTCCCGTCATTTTGATCCCTCGTGATCTTGTTGATTTTCAGTCCCTGTTAGTTTATGTCCATTAAAACCTTTGCTTTGCCAAACGCGCCCTCACTTATAAGGTACTATCTGCCTCAGGTGTCACTTTGGACAAAAGCATCTGGTAAACAAGCAAATGATATTCATCCATCCATCTTCCAACTGCTTACCCAGTTCAGGGGAAGGCAGTCATCTTTCCTTGGCAGCTCAGGATATGAATCTAGGATGGTAGAGTGGTTCTGGGCATAGCTCTGGTCTCACCATCTCCACACTATAAGCAACAGATGTAAATTTACAATAAAATTCAACAGTAATCTGCTACATTTCGTAAATACAGAAGATGCCTGTGAAAAGAAATGCATTTTGGGAAATGCAGAGGATGTGCAATCTAAAACAGGGAAAATGTTTGATTCTACAGTAACAAGCTGTTATTTTCAAAGGATTCCTGGGAAAGTGAAGGTAACCTGATGGATTTTACTGCAAGTTACTGTAGTTTGAAGGTCGGGAAATGCCACAGTCTGGAGCAGGTGGAGGATGCAGGCTGAGGTTGTGAAAATCACTTTTATGCTACATATATCGATATTTTTTTACTACCTTATGTAGCCACAAATGTAATAGAGAGGTAGGAGTTTGGGGTTTGTAGGGTTAGTTATTTGTGAGTATCGTTTTCTGATTTGATATGGAGGGTTCATTTCATGCAATCTTGAGTTCCATCTTTTCGTGGAGTTTATAATTTTGGCTTGACAGGCATTCAGATTTTTTTGTCAGTGGTTGGAATTTGTGTGAACTGAGCTACGGCGCTTAACTTGAGTGACATGCAGCACGTCAATGTAGTATTAACTTGATTGCTAGTGCTTCAGTCACAAGGACACTGTTAGAACAGCATTTAAGTTGCGCTGCTTTCACTTGCATTCACAACTGGTGTAGCGTGCCTAATACACTCGCCTGCCGACCACAAACTTGTGCCTGACAAGCAGCCCTAAACTGATACTTCTAGGTATGTAACTGATTTTCTCTTAGGATAATGTGACTTTCACTAAGATAAGTATTATATTTACATGCCTTGAGCAGGACATGGTTGGTTAAGAGCAAGTGTGGTTGAAATTTATAGCAACTACATGCTTACTGTTCTACTACTGGTTACCAAAGTTATTGGGTATCTCCCATGATTAATTTCTTACCCTTTACATATTTTAATTTATTTTTAATTAATTAGTTTTTTCACTAATTCCACTGATGTGTATGTTAACTAATTTTCA
The DNA here is from genome assembly GCA_019775895.2 of Stomatorhinus ivindoensis. Lineage (NCBI taxonomy): Eukaryota > Metazoa > Chordata > Actinopteri > Osteoglossiformes > Mormyridae > Stomatorhinus > Stomatorhinus ivindoensis. The sequence goes on from JABFEB020000039.1 coordinate 9,985,250, forward strand.
GGCCTTGACAATCCCAAAATAGACAGCGAGTAACAAATGGATGCTTTCCACTGAAGGTCAGATCATATGTGAAGGGTACTCGTTTCTGCCAGGCCTGTGTCCTCTTTGGCAGCTTCTACTTATTCAGTCTTGAGTACCAAAAAGAGGCTGGATCCACATTGGAGTTTATTCAAAGATATATATGGGTATGGTTTGCTTTTGTGCTTATAACTTGAACTTTTCTATAAACAGGAATGGAACCCATGATCCTGAAGGGGCTGAAGACCCACTTCACTCCCAGAGTACCACCCTGTGGCGGAAAAAACACAGCTCTCGTTTTACACGCTTTCCGACTCATCTGATTGATTTATCGTTCATCCATTCATTTGGGCTTCTTAAATATTTCAAGTGTGTGCACTAAGTGAGACTATGCAAGTCTTTCTTGTATGAGCCTTGATTAGTTAAAGATGAGCTGCGTTAGTGAAACGACACGTGGCTAAGTTTAAAGATGGCGCTAGTTTGAGTCTGACTTTTTTGGGAAAGTCTGGCTTTCTTTAGCTACTTCCATGGAATACTCCCCAGATCTGGTCAGACAGCTTCCACATTGTGTTATAAAAAAAGCATGTTAAAAATATTTTTATCTGTATTTTTGTAGATTTTTCATTGACATTAACCCTGAGCGTGGCATGAAAAACAATACAAGTGTTCTGCAAGAAAACCATACAAAAAATGCAACCATTGAACGCTCAAGTGTGGTCTCTAATGAGATGACTTATGGACTTTAGATATAAATCCATATAATTTCACTTCATAATGCACACACACACGCACCCACACACACACCTACACACGCACACACACACAAGTTTGTAATTATATCTTTGTGGGCACTCAACATTCATTTCTATGGAGAAAACTCTAATCCCAACATGATGACCTTAACCCCTACCCATCCATAACCTTAACTATAAGTAACCAAGCTAAATATGGGACTTCTGGCATTTTTATTTCTTTGAATGCATCACAGATCTTTGTGAGAACCTGAAGCATGGTCCCAACAGCATCAAAATAACAGGCTTTTATTACGTTTGGGGGAACAGTTGGCCACCTGACCTTACATGAATAATAAAACATCTGTCCAAAATACTAAAATGCTGTAGAAAGCATTTATATAATTCATAACATACAAGGTTCAATGAAATTATCCTTTAAAAGTTATTTCACTGCAGACACAGTGTGTGTGTTCTCTCTGCATTTTTGTTCTATGTATCTTAGTACTATTATTGTTCTGCTTTCTTATCCATTGTTAGTATTCTATATTTCTTATCCACATGTCTATAATGGATGAGGACTGTAAAAAATTTCTTACACAGTCATTATTGTCACGTTTGGTCACACAGAGAGACACGGATCTGGAAATGCAGGTCGAATGTGGGTTTAATGGAGCAGGTAGCTGGACAAGACTGAGAAGCAGGTAGGGGCAGAGGAGCAGATCAGGATGGCCCCGGGAGTGGGGACGATCCCCTGCACCGGACAGGAACAGTGAGCGTAGATGAATCGGCAAGCAAGAATCGTAGCCAGTATCCGTTGGCGTGGGTCTTTTCTGGGGGGGTCAGTCAGACAGGCAGGCGCGGGACGAGAACACACAGGGAAGGGGGAACACGCACAGCCGGACTCGGCAAGGAAGGCAGGTCAGGAACGGGATCTGGGCTGGAGAGGCAAGGGAGAGAGGTAAGGGAGAGAGATAAGGGCAACACAACAGGCAGACAGAAGCGGTTCAGGTAATCGGGGAGACGAGAGACAGAATAACGCTTAGTAAGGCTTCTAATCATCAGCGCAATACTTCGCAATGGGGAGATCTTCCGGAGTGCTTATAACAGGTGTTTCGTTAGCGGAGCTTCCTCCACACCTGTTCGATCCCGCCCCTGTGGGCGTGACAATTATACTACTTAAATGTCAATAACTTGCCCATTTATTTCATTGAAAATTAATTGATTATGTAATATTTGTGTAGGTGTGAATCCATGTAATTCATTAAACTGCATTTTTTGATAAAGTTGTGTTCAGTTTGTGTGTGTATAACTGGTATATTACTGCATTTCTTCAGCACATCAAAAATACAATACAATAACCTGTTGTAATTTGTAGAAACAGTATCAGATTGTGGTTTAGGCTACAGTAACAGCACTGTAAACAAACATCATCATGCTGGAGAGGCTACTGCCAGCACTAAATTTACAGAAAAAGAACTTACAGTATACTATAATGTCATAGTTAAAGTACAGTTAACTAATGTAGTAAGATAAGCAATAATTCACGGTACTCTTATTTACAGTATCAATACTTTATATTGCTGGCAAACTGCTGCCAGTATTTCCTGTAATTTTACAGATTTTTTTTTACAGTGCTGGGTTGCAGGTTTGACTGTCACCCCCACTCTGTATCCATGCTCTCACTGCCTTTGTGTAGCTTTCCTCTGGGTTCTGTTCCATTCTTTGCTTTCCTCCCACAGTACTAAAACATACTGTTAAGTGTCTGTGAATTGCCTGTAGTGTGTAAGTGGGTGAGCTGTGTGATGGACTGGCATCCTGTGCCCTGTACTTCCAGGAATAGGCTTTGGGCTCTGCAGGAATACAGGATACGTTGTTAGAAGACTGATAGATATCAAAGAACCATGATGAAACAGCTGTATTTATACAATCCTAGTTGGAGGAGAGGCCTGGGTGAATATGCACTCCATTGTACCTGACGGCTTGTTTGCAGCATTGCATCCATAGCTGTAGCTTCGAGCGGGCCATGCGGCACCTCCTCACCCCCTCCTCACCGCTCGCCCCATTTCCTCTTGTTCTCACTGCACTTGCAAAACTGAGAATCCTGAACATCATAGTGTAATTTATGGACTCTGTTGCAAATTATCTGCTACCTAGTGTAGAAGACAATTATCTGAATACAAGAAGCAATTTCCAATCTCCCACCTTCATTTTGCATTCCTGTATAATTCCACACATTTCTATCAACGCACTGTTTCATATAAATTCTTCTGACGGTACCAAGCGGCACTAATGCATTTTCTTTTCCTTTTTAATGCTTTATTCTTTTCCCTCGTCAAGCTATTTATTATTTTCTCTGCCTTGGAGGGCCAGCTTCCTTACCCCCCCCTCAATCCAGGCGCAGTTTGTGCAGCTCCACTTCCGAAAGGCTCCACGTACCGCGCCTTTTAGCACCGGCAGCGATTCATCAAAATGCAAAATCAATTAAACATTGGCGTGGGGATTTTACTCCTCTCCTTCTGCGCAAACGCTGCCTCGCTGAGTTAATAGGGACGAGTAAATTACAAAAAGGTCCCTCTATAAGCCGTGTAATTTTCCAACTTAAAACAGGCGAGCGAGAGTAATTATAGGCACAGGTGGTGTATTAACTGTAACAGGTGGGTAACTAGTTAGGGACGTGGACCTGTGGGTAGGAGGTTCCAAACTCATTTCAACGAAGTGCTCTTGTCTGGTTTTAGAAAAGCTCAAGATGACTTTTCCAGTAAATACAGCACATTAAAAATGTACCATCTGTTAAGGTTCCATGGATACAGTCCATCAAGTGGGAAAAAAACAACGAAGAAGGTTTTTAAATGTCGTAAATGGAGACCGCGGTGATCGTAACGCGGGGCTGTCGCTCCACACAGCTCCTCATCCCTCCAGGTATGGAGCTTCAGAAGACAGAAAGCTGACTCTCTCTGTCATGTATAGGTGAAGTTCATCTGCTGCTCTGGCAGAATTTGGACGGGGGG